>VWZT01001561.1:145064-291718 GCA_013397055.1 Pachycephala philippinensis
ATTTGATTTATAAAGTAAATATTAATATACTTTATTTCTGTAACATTTTTCCCCTGAGAAATTAAAAATGCTTTGTAAGCATAAATAGAATGTAAGTTACTTACCAGGAATCATATAGCAAGTGCTTGGTATATTTTGCTAATGAAATCTAGGTACTTACGAATCTCTGTCCTATGTTTTCATCTCAAGTCCATCCATATTTCCTCTTTTTATAGATCGTTTAGTGAGACAGCAGGTGTTTTATAGAATTATAGAACCTTCTTTTTTTTTTCATCCATCATACTGTTTAGTGATCCTCATCACTTCATGCATGCATGGTGCTTCAAATCCTCTCTTTTAAATGTTCTCCCAAGGTTTTCTTGTGTTTTGTCCCCTCTTCCCCTCCCTGAATTCTCTTTAATCTGGTTCTTTCTATCATGATATTTTTATTACCTCTGTTACTGTTGTATCTGAACAGGCCACTCTCTGTCTTTAATAATATTTGCTGGAGAAGTTCTGTTCTTCCTGTTTTATGGATGACAGATTTATGAGAGTTATTTTAGCGAAATGAAATTCAAGGCACATGGGAAGTCCAGGTCAGGGATATTTCTGGCACTTATTTGCAGATGACACAGAGATTGACAGAGCTGTTTTACAGAGCAATTTGGATTATAATAAAATAAGCTATTCAAACAAAATGTGTTTTAGTACTGCCAGGTATGCAAGAACCACATGTTCACGTTTTGGCTATAAAGAGGAAGAATATTCTGAAAAGCAGTTTGAAAGGCATTTGTTGTGGTGAGGTCATAATAAGTAACCATTTAAATTGGGGCTTCCAGTGCCCCTCTGACATTTAAAGAAACCTCTAGGGCCTCAGTGTGTTGAATTTTATCATCATTTTATCATTAAAAGTTTGGGAGATGTCCTTGTTATGGTAGGTCAATATCTTTGTGAGGACTGGGAAGATACTGGAGGGATTTCCAAGCTAGGGATAAAATTTTAACAGATGCAAGTGCTGGTGAATAAATCCAGATAAATGCAAATTTAAAAATATATAGTTTTTAATTGAAAATATAATTCATCATTTAAACTAGCTTCTAGAGAAAGAAGTGAGTTCTCCACCACTGTCTCCAGACATATACTTTTTTGGAGAATCTTCTTTGTCAATTACTGGCTTCAGTGAAGGGATGACTGAATAAAATAATGCTGATGTTAAACATGATGTCAGACTCTATGAGGTAATGATCTTTTTTTTCTTACCTGAAAATGTATGTAACAGCTTGTACAGATATTTGTCAATTGTTGATTGAACTTGTTTATTTTCATGCTGAAGCCTAGAAAGTGTGTTAAGACTTTCGTGCATCCCACTGCCCACTGCTGGACTGCAACGTCAGAAATATACATGGGCTGTAAAGAAGGATATGTTTTGGCAATTGATGCTGAGAAATACAGTGTTTCTGTTCTTCAGCAAAAAGCTCCACCTGGTAAGAAATAGCTGAGTGTATTTCATTCAAGTAGGGAAGGAAAGTAGATAGGTGAAAGATTTTTGTGCTTTCTTCTGTTCTCCTATTGGGTACCTTAGAGAAATTAGAAAGCTATATTGTAGAACTCTATTTTTTTAATTAGTACAGTAAACATATGAGAATGTCTTTTGAGCTTCTGTGGGGGTGTTTTTAATACCCAATAACTGACTTCCATTTTTCTTTGTGAAAAAAAAAAACAAACAAAAAAAGCAAAACAAACCCAAACAACTGTCAATACATCAAAATTGATTAAATTAACTATATTTTCAGGACTCCAGATCTTATTAACCAACCCTTTTTGCTATTAGTTAAGTACCAATAATTTATTTTATTTTGCATGAAATGTTGCATAGTCTTCATTTGCTATGTAGATAAAGTTAGAAGTGATCTTTGGGGGCTCATGAGTCTTCAAACAACAAAACTGAAGCAATGTGGCTTAATAGCATTCCTTAATGCCAGCTCTTACATAGACTATTTTATAATGCAAACAAGGCTGCAAACACTAGCAGGATTTACTGGAGAATGTGTGAAGCACAGAGAGTGAACAGAAGATATCTTTGGTTTCAAAGAAATCTGCTTTTAATTTATTCTGGAATAGGAGGACCTCTGATTGATTGCAACTCACCAAGGTGGTTTGTGTGCCCTATATGCATTCCCACCTGTCTTTTTTCATCGGGACCTTTGGCAGGCTATGACTGAACAAAGTTTCATTTCAAGGGCAGCCCATTTCACACCTTCCTTTTCAGGGAAACCTGAGGTGTCTCCTCTGTTACATGCCACGACCCTTCTGTGCCCATTCAGAGGGTTCCCAAAATGGAGGATGCTGAGACACAGCCACCAAAAATTGTTCCTTTGGCAATCTGTACCCCATCATCCTTTGATGGGATGGAAGGTGTCAGTCCTACTGTGCACATGAAATTCATGCTTTGGTCAGGTCTAGGAGGAATACTGGAATATGCTTATTCGTAGCATAGAGCTGTTTCTCTAACACTGAATCAGCAGTAATAGCCAATCTCTTGATAATCTTATTTTCTTCTGTTCACATATAGTACATGATTTTTTAAGCTGCAGCAAGTATCCCTGACTTTCACTTTTGATAGTAAACACCAAAATGGAAGGCTGCTTTTAAAACAACCCAAGAAACCAGCATTTCTCTTTTTGAAACTATCAGACTGTTAAATTTAGCAAATCAAGAGTTGGAAATCATCAAGAAATGAAAAGCTGAGGTGTGATCAGAACTGTTTTTGCCAGTTGAGTAGAAGGCAACAAGAATATTTGCTGTTTGGGCTTTTTTTTGGCCTGTATGTTCGTCTGAGTGCTGTCCTAGAACTGTATAACAAAATGGCCTGTATTTATATTATACTGAAGCTTCTGCTTAATTTAAACCAGACTGCAATCTGTATCTATTTAGCAGAATGCTTAAGTGCATGGCCAGCTTTAAGCACATGCTGGATTCCTGATATGGTGTTGCAAACAGAATCATAAGCAGCCACAACATATCGTTTGGGCATTGTTTTCAGACTGGCTGAAGTTTCCTTGTAAGTGTACCTAAAAAAAAAATCAATCATTGTTAGAAATAAGAATACCGTAACTTCATACTAGAAAGAAGACAAATCTGCATCTGTACCACTCTCCACGCCAAGTCCATGTTATCTCCTTTTTACAGCTGTAAACTGAATAACAGGACTGTGCCTGCTCAGTTGCATAGATGGCAGAAATGGTAGATACTGAGGAAGAATGCGCATTTTTCATTTAGGGTACTGAACCTGGCCTTTTGTTCAGTAGAGTGGAATACAACTGACTTATATTGCAATATTGACATACAAACAAGGTTGACATTATAAATTGCTTTCTTTTGTGCAGAGTTCATGCAGAAAATAGCGGATGTGGTGTCCTATGTTCGTAGAGAAGTGCAGAAAAAGAAAGGTATTTCCATGTTCAAATGAAGCTAATAGATTTTTAGGCAGCACTGCTGATGTCTGAGAGTAATAATATGTGAGTACAGCTGGAAGCCACTGGTTAGAAAAACTCATCTCACACTGGCCTCTGTAGGACACATTGTTGGCAATCTTATGTGTGTTTACATGACAAAAGATTAATAGCTTTTGTGCTAATAGCCAAATTAAAAGCCTCAGGAGAAAGTGGCAGTGGAAAAATTTCTGTTTGTTCTAATTTAAATGGGAAGAAGTGGTGCTAGAAGAGGTTCCCTACTGCTTAGTTTTAGCATTTCTTTAGAACTGCAATCACTTGTAATTTACCTGAGTTAGGATTTAGGGGTTTGTTTCAAACGCTTTGTTTTGGGCTCCACAGTACAAAAAAGATAGAATGGATGAAGTTCAGCACATTTCCACAAAGACTATTGCAGTCTTAGTACATGACATAAAAAGATGGTCTGAGAGAACTATGTTTGTTCAGCCTGGAGAAAAGGAAATGAGGGATTTTACTATTGCTTCAGCTATTCAATGAAAGGTTACGGAGAAGATACAACCAGACAGGCAAAGGACACAGTTTGCATCAACAGAAATTCTGGGTATATATTAGGAAATAAATACTTTCGCAGTGAAGGTAGTCAGACATTGGCACAAATTGCCCAGGGAAGATAAGGAATTTCCATTTTTGGGTATATTCAAACCTTAGCTGATACGACTCTGGACAACATAATCCAACTTTGAAGTTAGTTCTGAGTTTGAAGTCAGCTCTGTGCTGAGCAGGGGTTGGATTAGAGGACTTCTAGGATCCCTTCCAACCTAAATGACTCAATGATCGTTTTACTCACAAATAAATAGTAAATCATCCCAGATTTGGAGTTGCAACACATTGTTGCAATAAATTAAATTTGCTATTTTATGTTGGTTTTGTGCTTTCAGGTGGCAAACCAAACGATCTGCATAGAACAGTTTTACTTGCCATGGCATTTTGTAATGAGGGACTGTACGCAGCTGGAAGTGTAAGGCATCCTCTATGCTTTCAACTTACTGTGTGAAAATCAAGGAACGTTCAAATGGAGTATATTTGCAGAGTTCACTGCAAAGACAGGAGTTAGAAAAATGTGAAGGGCTGCAGGACTATAAAGGTCCTTTCTGGTGTTGCCTATATTCACTTTGTTAAGACTTGACACAGGGAAGCAGAGCGGGAAAACACTCTATTTTTGTAGTCAAAGAAGCAATAAAAGAGGACAATCCTGTTTTTATTCAAGAATATTGTAGAGGAACAGAAAAGAAGGATGGACAAAAAATAGGGAAGGAGAGAAAATGGCCAATGGAATTGCCAAATGGTTTTGTTCAAAATCTAACTCAATATCTAACCCAGTCTGACACTGCCATTGTACATTCCTGCTTAAGAGGGGGACAAATTCTTACACTGTCAAAAAGAACAACATGAAATCTAAAGCATTAGCTGATGAGAGAATCTGTTGTTATCAAACATGGACTGTCACTAAGAATTGTATTAAAGAACACCTTTATGTTCAATAGATTTATTATCTCGGTTTAGAGTGGTTTTGACTTAAACATACTAAAGACAAATGAGACCATTGGTGATGGGATACAGTTAAACACTCTACTCTAGTGATTTTCAGATCTCGCAGTTCAGTTTGCCAGACAGTATAAGTGACACAGACCTCATGTGGATTTGTACTTTTCTGCACAGGAGGGCATTTTAATCTTTTATCACATCAAAGAGCTGCAGTATGAGATGAAAATCTGTGCAGATATCTCACAGCCCATATCCCGCCTCATATTTTCTCCTGATTACACCAGTCTTCTGCTTGTCACTGACCAGGTACAGCATTTGAGATAACAGCACTACAGAATGGGATATTCCTGTGACTCTATATGAATGTGCTGATACTATTAGTACAAAATGTCTAATGTAATCACACAAGTCAACAAATTATATCAGAGGTAAACAGTCCATTCTGTGTTTCTACTGAAAATTGGAAAGACTTTTAAAGAGGCACAGAACAATTGTCTCCTAGAGATGGGGGAATATGAAGTACCTAAAGTTGAGATTTCCCAACAGAAATCCTTGTATGTGTGCAGTTGAGTGCATGTTCAGAGTCTCCTGTGTGTCCAAGTCATGGATCTACTGGGCATGAACTCCAGGCTTGATGTGTGCCTGCACAGGGAGAAAAGTGTAGCTGGGGTGTGTCAGACCTACTGTGACTCTGCAGAAGAGTTGTTCTCTACATGTACATCAACTTTTGTGTGGGTTTAGAATATTAATTAATTTCTGGAGCAACATGAAATTGGGTGTGTTGAAATTATTTTATTAAAAAAACTTTGAGAATCAAAACTTCTTGAAACTGTGATTAGCTGGATCACTGTAAAATGGACTAACCTCACCTTCAGCTAGTGTAACAACATAATCCACTAAATTCAGATGAATCGTACTGGGTACTTTTTACATCAGGTTAAAGTCAAATATAAAGTTCAGAGTGAAGCTCAGAAAGATGTTTGGGTTTTTTTTTAAGTCTTCAAAAGCTTTTAAGGAAAAGTTTCATAGCCAGTGATGGATTATTTCTCTTTATTTGTCAGGGGACAGTCTACAGTTACAAACCTGCCCATAGTGGAGAAGCTGTCAAACTCTTGGACACATCCAGCAGTTGTTTTCTGGCAGCTGATTTTCTTACTCCAGGGAACAACTACTGTGTGGTAAGAAATTGTATTATTTCTAATATAGAGTAGTGGCTCTTTTCGAGTAACCAATATGTTGCTAAGGCACAAAATTAAAAGCCTTGCAGAAATCAGGACTGTTCTGATATTTGTTACAGTTGTGTAACTTCTCATTAAGGAAGTAAATAACATTCATTCAGCTATAGCCTATAAAAGGGTCAGAACTTGCCCTAGAATGCAGGTTGGGTAATTTATGTTGTATTGGTTCTGCTGCTCATTTGTGTGACTTATATTGTTCAGCAAGATAGCTGAGCAAAAGATGGATTTAATTCAGAGAACTGATATTGTCCAACAATTGCTAACGATCTTTTCAGCCTTCTGCACAGATTGGAACATCCTGAGAGATACCTCTGTCCTGGGTCCAGGGACAAAGAAGGCCTTACTCATGACCTGTCCATTCTTAGGAATTCCTTGCTTTTTATTGACTTTTACTCCTGCAAGACATATATTTTAGCCAGCAATTCATTTCCAGGCCATGAATTCTCCAAGTAGTCAGCCTAGGAAACCTGGGGTCATAGTCATTTAAGTTGTCTGAATCTCTTTGTTCACCATTAGCATGGGAATGCTGAATTTAACCTGACTGTGTATGAGTAGTGTGAGGCTTGAGTGATCTCTAGCCTTACTTCACTGTGGGATTACAAAATTACCTGGATATAAGAAGAAATAAAGTATTGTTTTGATATCCATCATTTTTCATGTGAGAATACAAGACCTCTCCTCAAGGCTGTCCTGTGCAAAGAAAATTATAAGCAGGTTCTTCTATTGCTGTCAGAATGGTGGGAGTGCTAATATTGATCAAGTTTACGTATTTTGCCCTAAATTGTCTCATTTTGCTTAAAGATCATTCCTGTACTTGCAGGAACGCACAGAAATTATTGAAAGTACTCCTTAAGCAGGTGTACCTTGCAGCAACTGGACTTAATGAAAAGCTAAATAATCCCAAGTGAAACTAGTAACCCTTGATCTGCTATGCTCAGAGATTAGTTGAATTTATATTTTATAGGAGATTACTAGTCACTTCCAGATCATTTGGTTATTTCATCCTCTTTTGACTCTGTTTTTCTCTGTTCAACAGTCTGTAACAATTTCAGGTGAAGTACAAGTTTGGTCCTTGGAAGATGGAACTTTCCTCAGCAAGCTAAACCTTGGTGTTGAGGTACATGTAACCAGGAGCTTATATCGTGACTAATACTTAAAATTTTCTGTATTTTTCAATTGATACTATAATATTCCACAGATCTGGATCAATCAATGCTGAAGAAAGCTCAGTAATGTCTTTGAGCAACCCATGGATGAGATTTAAAGAAGATAGTCTTTCTGAATGTTTCCTTGAGCTAATCCTGTCGTGTTTACCTTGACTACAAAGCAGAGGAAACGTCTCAGCCAAATATCCTAGTGATGTGTCTTTAAGCACATATTTGTAAATAATATCTAAATTCTTTTGGTATTCCTTTTTTTTTCTTTTTAACAAGCGACAGAGAAGTTTCAAAAGTATAAAAGCTAAATGCCTTGACTGATACGAAAAACAGGTTTTAAGAATTGAGTTGATAAAAGCATCTCAAACTATTAATGCTTTGTCCTGATTTAAGATGCATTCAAACCCTGAAATCTGACATAGTAAGGAAAAAAATCCCTTTCTATAACAGCTGTACACACAACAGTGCACTCACTGTTTTATTTAGGTGGAACTTTTTTCACTTAAAATCTGGAGAGTGGATATAATGGTTGTTTTTTTCTGGAAAGAACAGAATTAGCTTTTGATGTGTAGCTACAAAGCATAGATAAAATTTCTATGATGTCTCTAAAATACTTTCTTTGTTAAAAACATGTTTTTTGAATAAACCAGTTGGCTTTCTTCTTCAAATTTTAGGGACTTTTAAATAGCAAAGGAAATTGCATACTAACAAATAGCATAATATATAAAAATTTGTTGAACTGTTAAGTATCTTCTACTTCTCAACTAGGCAACTTCTATGGCTTGCTGTCCCTCCTCCAACAGTGTTGCTGTAGGGACTCAAATAGGTCAAATCTGTTTCGTTGATGTTACCAAAGCTGAAGCTCCACGGGTTGTTCACAGAATTTTTCTTTCCAAACTTCCTGTGCTGTCTTTGCAGTAAGTATCTAGTAGGGTAGGAATACTGTCTATTTATTGCTTGAGTGATGATCTTAGTTGAACAAAAAAATTTGAAATTTTTATTCTATAAATAACAAATTAAAATATTTTAACAACTTCTATGTTTTTCCAACATATTCTGAACTGCTTGCAAGAGGTAGTAGCAGGATTTATATGACAGAAATGTAATAAATCTGTATTTTAAAAAGGTTTAACTGAACACATAATATACTGATGTGTAAGATCCTTTCTGAAAGATCACCATATGCAGTAACTATGCACAATTCCATGTGTCTGACTTTAAAGGGTTATTTCTCACAGAATATAAATTTAAGGTTTTATGAAGCTAAGTTTAAGCCTTTTGGTCATCTCTTTTTATATGGTGGATTTTTGTTACCATTGTTAATTATTCATTTTCTTAGAGTTCTGGAATTTACCAGTCCTCTTGTAATTAGCTATAGTGATCTAAAAAGCTTTTTTTGTTTGGTTGGAGTTTTTGTTGGTTGGGGTTTTTCCCCCCAGTTATTGAAAAATCTGAGAGTATATTACTCTACTTTGCAAAGGATACAATGGATTTTGAGCTGTAAAACTTTAATATAAATCTGCCTGTTATTTGAGACTCAGATGTATCTCTTTTCACAGCTACCTAAGACAGAACTTCAAAAATAGATAGAAAGCAACTTGTTCAAAATTAAATCAATGCAAATATGTGTTTTTCAAAATAATATCAAGATCTGTATAATAGTTTTATTTCTAAAAAAGTGAATGCAAAAGAAATTCTGACTTAAAAAGTTGCTAATGGAGACTGCTGTGGAGTATGATCAGCTTTGGACTGACCACCCACTCAATTAGAAACTGCACTCATAGCACTGGGCTTCATATCAGACCCTAACCGTGTAAACCCAGAAGCTGAAATTTATGTTTATGCTCTCGATGAAGTCAGCAAGTTATGGGAGTGAAATTATTCCACTGTTTTTATTGACTGTATTGAATTGATTTCTACTTGGATTTGCGTTTTACCTAGTTATGATCAGAGGGGCCAGTTCGTCATTGCAAGAGCTGCAGAAGGACACATCTTTATTCTAGATGCTCGTCCATCAAAATTATTCCAGGTTCTGGGATATATAGGTAATACATGTAAAAACATTAATTACATTTTCTTCTCACTATTTTGTGCATTTTAAATATACTTGCCAGTCAGGCTAAGCCAGTCATCTTCATTCTACTTATTTTCTTGGAAGACTAAACATATTCTTCCCACCTGTTTTGTAAGGACTGGAGTCCTTTTTGGGGTTTATTGTTTTGTTTTGGGGGGTTTGGTTGGTTGGTTGGTTTTGGGTTTTTTGCTTTTCTTTTCCCTTCGTAATTTTAGTTAGCAAATGTACTAATATTACCTTTCTTTCAGAGTATGTATAAGTCACAGGGAAAAGAAGGATTAGCTGACAAACTGATCACAGCTCCAGCACAAAAGTAATAGTGGTGGCAAAGAACTAAAGAACTTTGTGAGAATTTGGACTAAAAAACTGTAGGTTATGATCATTGTGTGTAATCTCCTGTTACAAATTTCCACCACAAACATCTTTAACATGGGGACTGCTGAAATTGTCAACTTTGCTGATTGATAGTGAAGAATAAAATATGATTAATTTTAACTCACAAAAAAAGAGTGAAATTTGTGTATTTTTCCAAAAACAGTATTCTTACAGATAATATCTGTGTGTATCGATATTCACCATAATTTTAAGTATAAAGGACATTATATTGTCATCTTAATTGTTTTAACAAACAGAATTATATCTCCTTAAATAATTTTTGTAATTTGCCTGATCATTGTCTGGATGGTTTGTTAGAGGAGGGTTTTTCTGTGCTTTATCTGGCAGTTATCAGCAGACAGCCTCAAAATTGCTACAATTCAAGGTGGAGGTAAATTCAGATTTGACTGTTTAATGTAATAGTAACGTGCTGGTGCTTAGGGATTCCCAGCACCCAGTGCCTCAAGTGGAGTTGAGTGCATGCAGCACTCTGGAGCTGAGATGATTGCGAACAGGGATCTCGTTTTCTGTCACGGGATAGCTTAGTAAAAACAAGGTTACCATGCTTCAGTAACAATTTCCATTGGTGTTCCTTACCTGCTTCAGTAGTGGCAGATGAAGTGCTCCACCTTTCTGTAATTTCTGACTTAAAGAATGACTTAGTTGAAGTGATGGTACTTCTTAATGTAGCAGAGGTCCAACAAGCCAGACTGGAAGTTTTTCATCTGTCTTCAGCAATTGCAACAGGTAAGAATTGAAATATATACTAACTTTTTCTAGGGCAATAAGCCTAGTGTCAGATTTTCAAGTTACTTATATTTAATTTTTAAAAATTTTTACATTTTAATGTTTACATTTTGCAAACTTTTCAAAAAGTAGTTTTGTAGTTTTCAACGAAGTTAGTATTTTCTTTAAATATTCAGTAATATTGGACTTCTTTTTGTGCCTATTTTTAGACATATAAAATGGGGCTTTATTTTCAAAGTTGCTGAAGATCTACAGTTACTGTCTTCATTTCAGTTTTATGTAAGGTGCCTTGTCACTCTTAATTTCGAGTGTCCCTTTAAAACTCAAATTAGGGAACCAAAAAGAATAAAATGCCCTTTTGAAGACATGAACTGCAGTGTTTTAACCAATACCACCCAGGCTGTATGTTCCTCACGGCAGAGATTCCTAAAACAAGTTTAAGATTAAGGCAATTGTGACATGAACCTGCATGCAAACTAATTAGCACTGTTGACATAATACTCAAGAAGCAGAGTAAATCAGTGTATGCAAATTGTCACATCACTGTGGTTAAACTGTTTCTAGTACTTCTTTAGTGCCAGTAGAGCTGTTGCTCTGCTTCACTGCAGTGTGCTACATCAGCACAACTCACTGAGTTGGTGTTAAATTAAAGTAATTAATTCCCAACTCTTCCCTGAAAAGTTACATCATGCTCACTCCTTGCTGAGGATCATTTTCATAATTACATGATAGACAAAGCACCTGTATTAGTGGTAGTGATGCTTCTTCCTCCTTTCTTTTGTTAATCTTTTAGATAATTATAAGTATGTGAATGAACAAGGAATGTTAAATGCTAGTGACTTGAAAAAGAAGCAATATGATCTGGATTGCCCTCTGAGCTCAGCAGTCAGATTGAAGGATAACATTGTGTATGGCTACTGCACCTGTGCACCTTTCATCTGTAAATACCGCCTCTCTGGAGAGGTAATTCTCTGCAGTTGCTTTACTTGGGGTGATGGTTAAATACCAGCAAACAAAGGCTGTAGATGAAATTCATATAGAAGGCTATTATCTTAAAGAAATCCTCTCTCCACTCAAAATACCTACTCCATATATACTCATCAACTTTTAGTATCCTACCACTTGCTCAGAAACGTGGCAAAAATAATGGCCTTGTTCTATTATATTGGTTCTTAAAATCCACACAGCTTGCAGGCACTTCACAAGTGGCTTCTGTGCTGGAGCTGCGGGTTTGTGCAGTCCGCTGAGTAACCTGGGCATGCAGCTCCTGAAGGGACTGAGCCAACGTGAGCCCAGGACTCTCAGGTGCAAACCCAGCCCAGCCACAATGAAGAAGTGGGGCCTTCGGGAAGCCACTGTCATTGCCTGCTGAAGAACTGCAGCTCTCTGCAGCTCAAAGGTCTCCCACAGTTTAAGAATCAAGTCAGGTAAAAAGATGAATTCTAAAGGTCAGCATTCCTTCTTGACATGTCCCATCCTTTCTGAGCCAAGAAATTCCAGGCCCAAACATACTGAATCCAGACCCTTTTGCAGAGATGAGAAGCAAATCAGCAGCACAGCAATGGCACTAGTTCCTGAGCTTAGTAATCCAACAACAGTTTAAACTGCAATGCATGTGATAACCCACAAACCTCTCATTAATCTTCTCAAAATGGCATAGATATTTCATAGAGAGCATATGACCTGCTGCTAACCTTTTGCTTGTTTGGCAGAATAAGTTGGAAGATTCATCAGTATATTCATCAGCAAAGAGGATCCCTAGCAATCAGTTTGGATCAGGTTTGCTCTGTTTATCACCCAACAGCCAGTGGCTGGCAGCAGCAGCCGAGGATGGTGTTTTGTTTATCTACAATACTTCTACTCTGGTAGGTGGGCGTCTGGGCACAGGCTTTGTTTGATTTAGGTGAGACAGAAGTGTAAAAATTACTTTCCTTCACGGTAAACTTTTCCTCACCTAAACAGAAGGTGTTTGAGAAAAATTTATCTCAGTTGAACATGAACTGATATAGCATTATACAGGACCATTGTTTTTATAATGAATATGTATACAAACCACTTACTTCCTTCTTCAGTAAATCTTAGTGTAGATAATTTTGCTACTGTTCTTTATCTCCTGCAAAATCAATATACTACAAACTTGTTTCGTGTAGTCAAGCCTTTTAAACTTAAAAATCCCAGTATTTTATGTACTTTGTGTTGCCATTTTGGATTGACTTTTATCTAAACATAAAAGAATATTAAAATATTAAAAAAATTAAAATAATAAAAATAATCCTGTGGAGGATTCCAGTTCTTTGAAACGTCCAACACTGATTTTCCCGGGATCTCCAAGCTCGGCATAAATCCTGTCAGGAATGGTTGGAAAAACAGAATCTATTGGGGTGAAACAACATTCCCACCTGGAAAAGCTTTGGGATTGGCGTGAGGAATAATTGTGAGGCAGCTCCCCACAGCTCCCAAATCCAGTCAGAACTGCTGATCCAGCTTTTCCCCAAAACACAGGGATTTGGGGAATTCCTGCCAAGGATGGAGAAAAGGGGATGGGCTGGAGCTCATCCCACTTCCCACAAATTTATGGATATTGTTGAGGCAGAGAACGGATGGAGAGGAGCCTGGATTGGGATGGGGACACCAGAGGGTGTCCTTGGAGCTGGATTTAAGATGGAATTCCAGAAGAAAATGATCCCAGAGCACAAAGGTTGGATCCATGATCTTTGAGGGGTTTTCCTCATTTTTTATGATGNACAGCTTTTCTGTGGTAAAATCAATGTTCAGGTAGACGCATAAAGACGACTCTGTCAGAGCAATATTTCCAATATGGGCAATCCATCTTTCAGAATTTTTACTTATGTGGAGCTTCACTTAATTATACAATTCTAGAACTCAGACACTACGAAAATATTGAATAAGCATTTTTAAATAACTTAATAATTGTGTTTTAAAGAGTATTTAATACTTTGTCCTTTTACATAATATACAAAAAATACATCTGTTCCCTTTCTGTTTACCAGGGAGATAAAGGAAACTGAAGTTGAGGAAGCTGCTCTTTACTGGCAATCTCTACTTGAAATACTGAACAAGTCTACTTCAGATGAAAACTCTTTTTTAAAATCTATGCCAGAATTGAAGTTTGACCCAGAATCCGCATTAAAGTCACATCCAGTAAAGAAATTTAAGGTGTTTTCTTTATTTTTATGGCGAAAAAAGTTTGATTATTATCCTAAAGTTGTAAATGATAAAAATTGTCCTTAATACACTGATCCTTTTGTTAAAGTGGAAGAATAACCCTGAGGATAGGCTGATTATGCTTAAATAGTAATTTGTGGAAGAGTACTATCAAAGAAATTGAATATTTATGGGAAGATGACATTCACATCTTCAATTTCACTTGGTTTCCTCAGCCACAGAGAACTCTGAAAGTCAGTTTCTCCTCCTGTGAAGTTATATGTAATTCCCAGTGAGATGTTACTGCTATACATTGTGTGTTATATAATTCTATATTTTTCCATTGGAATCAATCAAACTTTTGATTACAGAGATTATCCCAGTCAATCATTTGAGTCAAAAGGCTTTGCACAATAGCAAGGGTTTGCAGGATCAAATCTGGGGACTGTTTACAAAAAATATAACACTCTTTAATTTGGTGGTGGTGGTGTTTCTAATGGGAATCCACTTTTTCTTTCATTTCCACATTTCTTTCCCTCTCTCTCTAAGTACCTGAGCTAGATGTTTATATCCTTAATTTCAGGAGGCACCACTGGAATCTTCCAATGTAGAGGTGACAGAAGAAGATGGAAACATCACGAATACCGATGGCATGACATGGATAGGCCAGAAAATGCAGAAGGTACTTTCACAGAACAAGTACTAATCAAAGCCAGAGTTTTCAAGGGTCATTAGTTGGGGTGCCAAGGTATTTGCTCTAAAGGGATCTAGTTTCAAAAGCTTTTCTCACATTTGGACCTCTCTTTAACCATTGCAATCTAGACTTTTAGAAATTCTAGGCCAAGGTTATAAACACATCAGAGAAGGTGCCAAGCACAATAGGAGTTCTGAAGACCAGCAGAGCACTTCTACACAAGGAGTAAAGAAAAAAAAGCAAAGAAAAAAAAAATCCAGACAAATTCACTTCTTTTAGAAACTTATAAAGACTTTTTTATTCTAAATGTCAAAAAGTTGCAGAGAAGATTATTACCAGAAACCAAGCGGGTTACTCAAGGAAAAATTAAAACAATGAAAATTTTCAACAATGAAAAATCTAAGGATTAAAAAATTCTGGCAGTAGGCTTTATGCAGTTCAATGTATCTGTAAGCATTGCACTTGTAATTATGTCTTTCTTTAGTATTTTCTTTTTTTCAAGTGCTATTGCCATACAACCAGTTTACAATGTGACCTGACTGTAAAATCTGTTTTCTCTTGTGCAATTCTAAGGATCATCCTATTGAATTAGGGTGTCTGTTTCACTTATCAACGCCTCTGGCATTTTATTTTCTGTACAGATAATGTTCCTTAAGATTACTTCAGTATTTTTTTCTCTTGCCTTTTTTTTTGCCTTTCAACAACACATTTGTTGTATTTCAGGTTATGAAAGAAGACACTCGGAGATTTGCTAAGCAGAAGGAAGAGGTGCAAAAAGGAATTAAAAAGCTGCGTGAAACTGTGAGTTTCTTCCAAGGGTAATGGCTCAGCTTCCCAGTTTTGTTTACAAGAACACTTCCTTTGTGGCTGTGAGCTCTAGTGCTCAGTTACATTTTTGTCATAAACTCTGAGCAGACAGGTATTAAAGAGATGTGTTTCTTCAGGCACCAATGCTGAAACTGCCAGGAGCTACTGTCTGCTTCTCAGTGTCCTTTGCTCCAAATGAATATTTTGTACCACCCTTATACCTTGTACCTGTATCTGTCCCCTCAGCAGGCTTATTTCTGCCTAACAACCTTCCATTATAGAAAATACTGTCCTCTCCTTTTTCTTCTGTTTCTTTCCATAAGGCAGTTAAAAGTGCAGATAATTAAAATAATTTTCTCTGATACCATGTTCTATAGTGTTAAAAATAGTGTTTCCCCTATTCACATTCAAATTACTTTTTATTCCTTATATTTATTTTTTAAAAAAACAGATTCAGAAAATGATGCATGAAAATGAGCAGGTTCCAGACATTGAGAAACTCGAGCACTGGGAGTTCAACCTGGATTTACAAGAACAGGAACGAGTGCAAGAAGAGGCTGAACAAGATGTGGCCAGGGTATGGCAGAATGGGGGAACATTTTAAAACTACCAGTGGAAAGGAGAAAAATGAGTGAATAACAGAAGATTATCTCAAAGTTGCTGTTCACTGCTAAGCAGAAAAACAGAAAGTATTTAAAGTCATTTTTTGAAGCAGGTGAAACTGCTGATACAGACAATGCAAATTGGAATATGATTTATGCCAGAAACTATAAATCTCACACTATGGCCTTGGGCAGGTTGCTTAAGTTCTAGAATGCTTTTCTGCACATAGAAAATGATGCCTTCAGTACTATGCAGTATAGTTTTTGGAGAAGATAGCAGTGATAGTCTAAGATGATGAAATATTGATAATTCATTTCATCTGTTAGTTTTCTTTCAATAACTCAACGCAAATTTTCCATATCTTGTTACTTTGCACCACATCTTGTTATTTTCTCTTCTGTATCTTGAAAGGCGAGGACAGAGATTGAGATGGAGAATTTATCCTACTGCTATTTACAGGATTTAATCAAATATGAGTGCTGGGATGTTATGTGTGTAAAAGGACGTGCAGTTAAGGTAACCTCTCCTTTCTAAGACATCTTCTGCAGTAGTTTATTTATTCCTTAAGGTGCTGAGACAAAATAACACATTTCTGATTTGCTTATGGTCAGGGAAAAACTTTACTTCTTCCCAGGGCTCAGGGAAATCTTTTATTCTGTTCATTTTGTCTGAGCCTGGCTGATTTTACCTTCTAAGGGAAAAGGGTGCCAATAAGCAAATAGGCAACACTTTAATTCCTTGATCTCAGACAATATATTTACACAGTATTGCTAAAAGGAGAATTAAATGCTATTTTTCTTTGTGCAGTCTGTATGACTTCTGCTACACAGAACATAAAGGCAAAGTTTAACCCCCATTTTGCGTATTTTAAACAGAGGGAGATGAGTCAAACTGATGATACTGGATTATACCAAGGGTAGTGGAAGAGCAAGTCATTTTACAAAAAAAAATCTGGTTCTGGTTTAATTCTGTGGATCAAGATGGATAAAGATACCACATCCATAGATTATTTTTAAAAACTGTATTTAATACATTGTCTGTACTAAGTGATCCTCAATTTTATTCCTGATTCTAAGAAGCCTTTGAACTGTTTAGCATTCAGGTATTGAACAAATGAACTGATAGAAGCATTCTGAAGAACTTCTTACTTTGGGTTTTTGTATTTTAAATTTGAGCAGTGCTTCCATACAGATTGTCAAGTGAGTAATTATCCACTGAAGGAACGTAGTAAAGAAGAGCTGGAAACTTTGCAGAAAGTTCTCCAGATAAAGGAGACTGAGACAGCTGATCTGAAGGTACAGATCATGATGTTTTGAGCTGGCATCTTATCTCTTCTTTATCTAGTTACATTCCTAAGGCCCATTTTCTTGCTGTAGAAGTTGGCCAAAAAAATTTAAAAATAGAAATAAAGATGAAATGTTGCTAAAAAAATGTATTAGTCTTAAATAATCATAGAATAGCTGAGGTTAGAAGAGCCCTTTGGAAGTGATCTAGTCCAACATTCCTGGAGCATTTACTCAGGACTGCATCCAGTGAGGCTTGGAATATCTTCATGGTGAAAGAATCCATAACCTCTCTGGGCTACCTTTTCTCATGTTTGACAACCCTCACAGGAAAAAGGACCCCCCCAAGCCTTCTCCTTCTTGAGGGTAAACAATTCCAGTTCTCTCAGTCTGTCCTCACATGTAAAATGTTTTAAATCTTTACTCATATTAGTGGCCTATCACTGGACTTGCTTCAGTATTCCCAGTGTTGTACTGGGAAACCCATAAATGGACCCAGTATTCCAGATATGATCATTTCAACTTGTATTATTTTGATCACTGAGCTTAATTGAAGAATATAACCTCTAAAATTTTTATCATCCTGTGCCACTGGATCATGTACAAATCTAACACAGTTGCCATGTTTGTGACATGCAGGCTCAGAAGAGAAATCTTGGGGTTGTCTTTGAGACTGCTTTCTATGAAGAAGGAGAGAAGGCAGCAGAAGTGGCTGATGATGGTGCACCTCACTGCCTAAGTGGAAGCCTGAGCTCTCAGTATGGTGGGGACACCTCTACCCTATATCACCAATGTGACTTGCACACCAGCGAACAGAAGTTCAATCAAACAATATTATTGAAGGTGATATCTTCTGAAATTGTCTTACTGCAGTGATACTCTCATATCTGTTGGTTTTCACAGCAGTCACAACCACTGTTAGATTTTGGACATACTTACACTAAACAATGGAGAGTTGCACCAGTCTCTGAGTAACTGAGACAAAAGCTGATAAATGCACATAGTGCTGTGGATCTGCCAGCTTGGGTTTGGAAGAACAACATTTTATGAAATTGGTTATCCAATTTCAGGGTATCTGTATCCTTTTCATGGTGCATTTTAGTAAATTGACACAGTAAGAAAGACATATGCTTTAACCTCTTAATGTTGTACTTTTCTTTGTTGAGATCAATTATTTATGCTAAAAGAAGAATTTGTCCACTAAGAATACATTGCTTTTTAAAATGATTATAAGGTCTGAGGTGTTCTTAAAAAGTCAGTTTCCAATATTTGTTTGTTTAATGGACATATTTTACTTACATATGTCAGAGAATCACATGAAAGCATATTGAAACTGTAGGTTTTATCAGGAAAGTATATCCTGTGCTCTGCCTTCCTGCACCTGTGATTTACAGTCTCTAGATTTACAGGTCACATGTTTTTTTCTTTGAAGCTCCTCCTTCTTTCAGCTGAAGAGGGCCAAAAAAACCAAATAGAGGACAGCCTGATTTTTAATCTAACTTTGGCATCAGCATGTTTCTTTCAGACTCTTTCTTAAATGCCAAATATGTAGAAGAAAATGAATTAAAATTTCTAGGGGAAAAAAAAAGGCAAAAAGAGTTCATCTGCCCAACTCAATTTAACAAAACTTGAACTCTGCCCTTATGATTTTCACAAAAAGGGTTTACCAGTTTATCTCCCTGTCACACACACAAATACACACATTTATGATTCCAATGGCTTGAGGAGTAGTACATTAGCATGGATGGATGTGACCTGAACAGTACTGCTGTTTCCTTTTTTGGTATTCCAGGATGTCATTTACAAAGTGAAAACTGCTTTTAATGAGGAATTTGATGTAATTGTGCAACAAAAGGAGCAGGAGATAGCACGAGTGAAAGAAGTAAACGTGAAGATCCGAGAAATCTTGGAGCAGCTTGAGCTTCAAGTGGAAGTGTGGGAGCCAGTCCTTACAGATGATGAGATGCCGGAGCGAGCACTCACCGTTCAGGATTCAGAGGTGTCTGAAAAATGCATCTTTCTATTTCACCCATTCAAATCCAGTTCTCTAATTCTTCACATTTCCAGACACTGCGTCAGTACTGAAAAACCTTAAAGCAGATATGTCTGTATATTTAAAATCATCTTTTTGGCTCATTTTCTTCCCTTTCCTTTTTAGGGAGAAAAGACTTATTAAGTCAATCTGAAATTAATAAAATGTATACAAAATTAATTTATTGCTGTTAAAAGTTTTCAAAATGCCCATAAATTAGGTAGGACTTCTTTGTTCCTGACATTCAAACTGGGCTTTCAGGAACTGCTTCCATAGTCAAGGGTTTCTCTGTTTTCTCTGAGTGCCATTTTGAAACGAAGTAGTTTCCAACTAAAAATCTAAGTATTACAGCAAACTTAGTAATGTACTTAAAATTCAATTAATTATTTACAAAGAAATACCATATTTCTTATGCAGTATATTCCACTGATGTTACCTGCTCGTGTGGTCAATCTTTTCTTATTTCTCTTTGCTCTCTCACCAGTCCATGTTATCCCACTGTAAGAATAGGCATGCACAAAACACAGCTAGTATCAACAAAAGTGATGGCGATTTATATTTTAGGATATTTAAATGTTGTTTATATAGTGGTACAAAAGGAGAATTTTCATCTTGAGGAATATTGTCGTAGAGCAGAGATAGAGAAAACATTAAGAATTTGTATTACACCATTGTCATGGTTTAACCCCAGTCAGCAACTATGCACCACACATCTGCTCGCTCACTGCCCCATCTCACCAGGGTGAGGGAGAGAACTGGAAGGGTAAAAGTGAGAAAACTCATGGGTTGAGATTAGAACAGTTTCATAATTTAAATAAAATATCATAATGATAACAAGAATGATAATCATAATGTAATTAATGAAATTAAAACATAATCATAAATGTAATTAAGAGGAAAAGAATAAAAAGAGAAAGAAATAAAACCCAGGAAAAACAACTGATACAAATGAAAACCAATTGCTCACACCAACATACCAATCCCAAGGCCGGGGCATGCCCTGTACCAGCTACTAGGAAGAAATTTAACTCCATCCCAGCCAAAACAAGGACCATCATTCTTCCAAAGGTTCTTAGTCCACATGTGATCACGTCTGGAGAAAAGAACCCTGATATGAACCTCATTTTCTTCCTTCAGATTAAAGCTGAGAAATACTTGACTCAAGAGGAGAAAGAGCAATTAGAATTGCTGGCTAAGCTTGAAATGGAAAGACGCCTTGCTGCTACGGTAATTAAAGTAGTATCCTTTTTACAGCCCTTTGTCTCTGGTTAGGCTTATTTCATTAATGCAGCACTGAAACATTCCAGTAATGTGGTATGGGAGAATAAATTTAAACTAGTAGGTAATGATAGGTGCCTTTTGCCTCTTATTATTGTTTACAATCAGAACTACATAGGTCAGCTCGGGGGAGAAAAGATAGTGTCAGCCTCACAGTTTTTAAACATGTGCTTAGGAGCAATTTAAAATACCGTATCAGGTGGCTTGGAACTAGATACATGTCCAAATTCATCCTACTGCTCAATCAAGTGCCTTGTACTTGATCTGTGTTTGTTGATTGAGCAGCCTCTGTTCTCCAGGGATCAGACTAAGAGACTGCAGTGCTTTCCTTTGGCTTTAAAATGTGTTTGTAAAAAAACTAAGATGGTTCTGGCCCCAAAACAGATGCACAATAAGACAGTGACACTACAACTTCCTTCATCATAGCTTGCCAGTTGGCCAGGAGTACCCTATGCCTATGTGTTCTTCCCAAAACTACCAAAATGGCAGTTTTAGTAAGTTATTTGGCATACGAACATCTGTTTAGCAGGAAAAACTCTGAAACTTTTGGCATGTTTCACACACATCCCCAAAGAGCATCAATCTACTCGTGACACATTGAATAATCTAGAGGTGAACACTGTTATCGTCCCCAAAACTTGCAATTGCTACACTTCTTTTGTACCTTCAGGTATTTTTTGTGGTTGTTTCCAGGATGATGAAAGACTGCGTGCTCTTGATGACATGATGGGTGGAGTGCTAGAAATCAGGAGGGAAGACATTTTGAAAATGGTGAGATGCGTTTCTGCTGTGTCCTTTAGGAAACTCTTGGGCTCTTACGGCAATATGAAATTCAACCAGAAAATATCTCCAGCCTCAGTGACAGAAGAAAGCTGGAGAACTGTAGAATCGCATTATGACCAGATAGGCTCCATAAGAGAGCATACATGAAAAAAGACCACAAGATTCTACTGCCTGTGTATGATTTACCCATCAACACCTGTTCCTATACTGTAGGAACATCATCTATTTAATATATTATCACTATATGTATCTAATATATTACCATTATAACAACTAAATATATTGCTGGGGGAAGCATCCATGGCTGTGATCTTACAGAAAAACACTGTTTCATGTAACTCAGCAAATATAGATAGTACAGCAGTAGGGGAAGGAAAGCATGTGAAGGAGTGCCACAGAAAAAGGGTATGGCAGACCCAAGCACTCCTCTGAAATCGATCTGTTTTGAAAAATTAGGACTCCACTTAGAAGTTTACGTTAGCATGGTGTTAGATTTGGGGTTCTGAAACAGAAAATGTGGTGCATCTTGTACTGACAGTAGTATTTGAGTACCAAATACTTGTATTTTACAAGATCCAGTAATGAATTCCTGTAAGGGAGTCTAGCACAATATATATACACTAAAATTACTGGTGCAAGTAACAGACCAGAGCAACACAATATATATGTTACTTTGACTTGTAGCTTACTAAGAAATACCTTTCGTTAAATTTAGTGCATGCTGTAGTTTGTTAGTGTGCTGATGTAGACTTAACACTGCTTTTTAAGCATATTTTTCTTCAATACTTCCAGGATATTCCTCCACCTTCTTTTGTATCCAGACCTGAGGATCTCTGGAGTGAAGAAGAAAAGAAAACATTTGAAGACTATGAGAAAAAAGTCAAGGAACTGAATGAAGACAAAGAAGACTATAGACAGGTAAATTAAAATGAGGAAAAGATGGATTTGTTCACAGTGCTCATGACCAAAGCTTCTGATCTTTCTCAGAAGCAACTTCTAAAAGTGAATACTAATAAATAGGCTAAACTAAGAATAAATTATCATCAAAGAGCATGTGGCATATTAAATAAATCCTACCTTAGACAGTAGAATTAGGCAGTCTCCATTTACAATAATTACTATGGGTAAAAACTTGTGATATCCTAAGAAGGTAATTTTCCCTCACAAATGTATCAGTATTTCTTAAATGTGTTTTTCAGGTTCCATTCCCAGAGTTGCTGATGCCATACACAAATAATACAATTATATTTATTCTTCAAAGTGGTAGTGGAACAACATAACTTTGTAGCCTGGCATAACTCTCTTTCCAAATAAGTAATTTCTGTGGCCTTTTGGCTGAATTATACAGTTCCATACTGTGCATTCTCCATCATCTCATATATATAGATATGTATCGAGAGAGACATCAGAAATTGTTCATCCAGATGTAATATTGCTGCTCTTGTCCTTCCCTTCCCCAGTTTCTGAGAAATGAATGGAAGAAACTTGAAGATTCCATCAAGGAAACAACACAAAATTTTGATGAGAGTGTCTGCAAACTCTCTGAAAAGAAAGTGAAAGCAGAGATGGTCATCTACCAGGTGTTGCAAAAAGCATTGATTTTTCATCTCTGCCTCTGTGCAGCAGAAATGTTAACATTTTTTTTATTACAATCGTTTCACAGGAAGAACTCAAAATAGTCAATCTTATTTATGCTTTACTGTTGGATGAAGAGTTGGACACCCGAGAAGCTGGACTTCAAAAATTCCTTACAAAAAAGAAGAAAGAAAAAGTAAGTTATCATTTAGAATGCTGTTGTTAGGAGTAATGTAATGTTTACAGTACAGTTTCATGTGAAGTCTGCTCTTTCCAAACCAAAATCTTGCCATAAAGGACTTTCTGACAATTTACAGGGTCATTGGGTTTTTTTCCAACTTGTACAGGTGGCATACATTATAAATACATCTGGTTTGCTTAATAGGTACTCAGCTCGGTTCATCTGGAGTTCTTTGGTAAAACTTCATACATTCGGAAGGGCATGCTGCTTTTTGTTTGCTACACGGAATATTCTTTAGTACCTGGTATCAAGCTGAAAATACCAATTATGATGGATTTATGACAGGAAGATGCACAAAGAATGTGTGATGCCATCACATTTTTCACTGAGGTGTCCAATGCAGGCCAGGGCCATGCTGAAGTGTGTTGCTAGTTCAAAGCATAAGACAGCGTGAGAGTAGCTGACCATGGAAGCAGAACATACCACGGAATACAGTTTATAGTTTTAACAACCAGTTTAACCTCCTGAAGAATTTATCCATTCCTGTCTAATCCCATAGAAGTCCACAAAAGCCTGGAGAGCACAGTAGTAGATCTGGGTTTCAATGCAACTCTCTTACTGTGGTAGTCTGCAGGCTGGTTCTGGCTCTTGGAACAATATTATCCCATTTGCCCACTTTGTCTTTGTGGAGCTGTTCATGAGTCCACAGATAATATTCTGCTGCCTGCACATGTCAGATCTCCTGCTCAACCTGCGCAGAGCACTGTGTTTGGAGCTGCCAGTAGCCCTTTGTGAGCTGCAGGGAGGGATTCCAAACAGGCATCTAGCCCCAAAATACTTTTTTTTTTCTTTTCGTTTTCCAAATGGTCCCATTTGGGACTTTGGTCCCTGGAAACCATCAAATACAACAAAACTGTCTCCCCAGCAGAGTATTATCATTTAACAGCCTCTATAAAACATGACTTTAGTATCCTGACACGTAGCAGAACTCTGCCATGACAATGGGGAAATTGCATTCTGAAGTTAAGAACTCTCCACTGAACAACATTTGAGATTTTTTGACTGGTCTTATCTGAGATGACATGAAAGTAAAAGGAAATCTCTGTGGAAAAAAAAGTATCAACATATGTCCTTACATTCCATGTTTCAAAAGGCTTGTAACAATTTCTTACACAAATTTGTTACGTTCTTAAGCAGCAGGCTAGTTTAATTTCACAGCTCTTCACCTTCTGGCAGTATCTCCAAGTGACCCCTGAAGAAGGCACTATATGGTTACTAAAAGTAGCTCACAAGGTTTTCTCTAGAAATAAGGAAGTGTCAGCTTCATCAATGTATGTGAATAGCCAGTCAGTGCTTCTGCTGGCTGTTTCATTCCTGAAATCTTTTGATTTTACTATAGGTCAAGAGTGCGAGAAAAATCCTGACTGCCAAAAATGGTGTTGAGGCTTACACAGGCCCCTATAGAGATGCAATACATGAAGAGAAGGTGAGACTCGTGGAAACACAAGGAGGTTCAGAAATTAAGGTTGTGTCTTGATAATGAGAAGAATGTACTTCTCTATAAGCAAGAGTTCTGGTCAACTCACTGATCAGTGAAATTAAGCAGTAAAGGACAGTGTGTGTCCTTTAAATTGAAGAATTTATGAAATAGTGCAGATTCCCATGATGTTTGGGAGCACTTGGAAAAGCACTGTATCCTGTATTTCTAAGATGTGGGCACGTTGATGCTTTTTTAAAAAATAATATTGTGGTGACAAGAAAGCTTTCTTCCCCACCCCCAGAGCCTGGAACATGGTTTTATAAAGGAGTTTGCTGATATACCTGAGGATCTCCTTGATGAACTTTTAGAACTTTACCAGCATCGACCAGAGTAAGATCCCCTCCAATTCCATTGTTTAAATACTAATATTTCTCATGAGTCAATAATGAGAATACTATTTATTGCAATAATCTAAATTATATTGCCTGCTTTTTATTGGATAGTTAACAACAGCTAATTTCCCATCACACTAACAATTGCTATTTTGAATATACATTTCCTTATTCACTCCACAAAACCTATTTTAAATGCAGTCTAAATAATTATCAGGTTCCAAGACAATATTCTTATTTTGTGTAGTCTTATCTATTTGCTTTTTGCAAGAGATTGAGAGCATGAAACGTTCTTAGTTGTTTGTGACCTTCTTTTACGCAAGAGCAAATACAAAGTACATCCTGCCTGTGCTGTGTGTGTGCACTAGGACCCCATGGACAGAAACCCTCCTTGACACAGCAAACCCCTATGTGAAGGGATCACCTGAGGATTACCAAGATGCACTTTCCCTTTTAATGAAAGTCTTGGATGAACTGGATAGTCCTGAGCACATGCCTAGGGGCTTAGACCAGTCTGTGTGGGAACGTTTTTGTCTAGCTAGACGAAATAAAATGGAGAGGGAGGAGCTGGTACGTAAAATTCGTTCTTTTGCCCATACACTTCTTGATATTTTTGAGTCTTAAACTTTAGTAGAGTTCTCACATAGGGTCAAGCTAGTGGTGAAATAACAATGCAGGATACATCAACTCCATTTGAGTTCAAAAGTTTCTTCTGGCCACATTCAACTCAGAATAACAGGGAAACCTCTTCTCTTGTTCTAGCTGAGTTGCTCTTCAGAGGAAAAATTAGCATATTAATATGGATGGATTTGATCAGAATTATTGTGACCTTGATATGGTTTCATTAAAAATAAAAAAATATCATTTTCCTTTTCTCTATCCATACCAAAAGAAACTATAAGGTATTTGATTCCCATTACCTGTTGAAGTCATCCCTCTCCCATTAGCATTCTACACTGGCACCAATGCATTCTAATATTTTTCTAGAATACAAAGAGCAATTCTTAACCAAAGGTGTTTCTGGAAATTTCTAGCAATATATTTGTTCATTATAAAAGCATGAATGTGTAAATCTGAATTATCAGAGATACATGAAATTTGACCAAAAGAGAAGCAAATATGATTTCCCCTCAAGTGAATAAACTATGCATATATGAACAAATAATTTTCTGAGTAGAGTATAAGGATTGTAACCTTTATGTCTCATGCGGTACTGAGATTCTCAAAATACCAGGCTGCATATTTATATATACAGATATCTTCTTAAGAACTTGTCTCCTCTGTCCTCGGAGAGGCTTGCCCTGACATACTGACAAAGTTGAAAAAGTTGGGAATGTCACAATGTTGCTTGCCTAGGTGAAATGGAAGGCCCTAGCACTGGCAGAGATGCAGGCCTTTCTCCGGAGAAGAGTGGATGAAAATGAGAAGATGAAGTCAGAATTAGAGAACATTTTCCAAGAACTCACTTGGTAATTTTGTGTCTTTTTCCTATGTTCAGCTAACCTTTAATACTCCACTAACAAAGAACCAAAAGTTGCAAACGAAATTACACATCTCTGTTTTCCAACACTCTTTTATTTAGGTTTCATTGTTGCTTGGACCTGCAATATTTCAGTTTTTCATGTACATAACATAATTTTCACATTAGTTAGCATTCAAGACCAAATCCCAAAGCAAAATATACAGGAAAATGGGTGCTGGCTGGAAGTCTCTTCTGTTTTCTTTTCAATTGATATTAAGATCTCTTTCCAGTAATAACATTTTCCCTCAGAACATCTGCTAGAGTATGTTAAACTGAATCCAGTGGTTGAAAACTTCATGTATACATATACCATAAGTTGCAGATTTTGTAGTCACTTTAGCAGCAAACAGAAGACAAAGAGTAAGCCCTACATGGACATACCACCATTATGTAATAAATACAACCATTGAGAATCATGGGAGGATTTATATAATCCTGTTGAAATCACTAAATGCTGTTTTTGTTTTCTGCCATCTTAGGCTGAAGGAGGAGAAGATGAAGCTTCAGCAGAATTTGACCGTCCAGTTTTTACTAAAACAAGGACAGGTGGAATTGCAAAGTACTGAGGTCCCAGAGTACAGTGATGCTGTTCTCATTAATAGGAGTGTTGTTGAAGAACTGAATTGCACTCTCGCGGTAATTCACATTATCTGAAGGAAATTTAAGCTTTATTGTCCTTCGGGGGCTCTGCTTTTTCTCCAGTTTGACATTTAGTTTCAATTCATTACAACACACCAGCAGGCTCAATTGTAATCTAGAAGCTGTTAAGAATTCTCTAATGTCTCTTCTCATGATGTAAAGATTGCAGTGCAGACTGCTTTCTTGATGTTTGGTCAATACAATTCAGATCAATGAAATGGCAACAGTCTTTAGACACGCCATCACTTACACATACATTGTAAATAGAAAATGCTAGTATCCTGGGCACCAGTCCGAAAATTCCCTCGAGGCTAACTTACAGTCATGTTAAGAAGCATTTGAATAATAGCTCACATTAAATAAAAAAAATAATATCTTTTTTATGTAAAGTGAAATTGGTGATGATACTTAAAACAGTTTTTCATACCTTCATGAAATGTTTGGTTTTTAGGCATTCTAGCTGTACAAAAATTGCCTTTTACTGCTACTGCACAAAGCCTTCAGTAACATCTGCAAAATACCTTAAACAGAGCAAGCTTGTATTTTGTAGACCTAAAATGCCTTTCCATTCTTATATAAGATAGATGGATGGAGGGAGAGGTTGGTTGTCATTTTCTTCATCTATTTCTATGACCCAAGGCTGTGACACAGAGCATAAAAGAGAACAAACCTCCTTAAGAGATAACCATCTGGAGCAAAGTCTGGAAAGAGGCTGCAGTATAGCATGTTTAACTGACTAAAATTATAACTTTGGAAGCTTGCCGCTCTTGTTGCAAACAATTATTCCATAATCTGCAAAGTGTGTTAATTAAGATTTATCTATTTTTTTAGGCTCAAGGAGAAAAAAAAATTACTGCCATGGTAGAATTTAAAGACTTCTCTAAAGGGATAATACAACTGGAATGGGAACACAAGAAAATGAAAATGCAGATACAAGATCTGACAGAGAAGGCTCGGGATATTGTAATACTACCTATTTCAAAAGATTGCCAGCTAGTGAGTTGCTTTCTCTAATTTACATTTTGACTGCAGAAAATTATGCTGCCTATACCTGTAAGAAAGATCGTTTATATTCGTTTATATTTATACCTCATAAGTCTCTTATTACCAGAGAAATGTGACGCCTAATAGGTCAACAATTCAGCTTTGAAAGGGAAGTTTTACTCATGAGATTGAGCAGTGATCTGCTCATTGGGATGTTCAAGTGTAAATTAAGACAAAATTAGCCCTAAGTATTAGTGTTTCAAAACTGGCGTTGAATAAGGAACCAGGATTTTGCAGCCACAAGGAACAGATCTTTTAAATCGAGCAGCATCCTTTTTAAGTGGAAGGTCTGAGGTGCCCCCATCTGGTATCGAACAGAAATACTGTAACTTTGCTCCACACAGACACTGAGCGTTCCCACCGGAGCCTCACCGAGTCCCACCCTCTCACTGCCCTTTGGTGGCCCAGCAGCAGAACAGGGAATTGTTTGCCAAGCCTGGCAAGAGGGGGCAGCCGGCCAGCATGTCAGAACCTACATAGCTTTGAACAAGCCCAGCTGGCAGGCCAGGAAACAGAGGTAAAGGCTGTGGGACACAGCCAAGGATACTGCTGGGAGAAGAAAGGAGGAAGAAGAAAGGTTCTAGGGAAGGCCTGAGGGTATTGCACTATGGGATGTAGAAGACTGCAGGGAAATCTTATGGTCTTGTGGTGATGATGTGGGTGGCATAAAGGTTTGGAGTAAGGGATGTTGAAGGATGGGTAGGCTGGAGATACAGCAGTGGGGACAGCTATAAAGCACAGAGAAAAAGGAAAGTGTTGGACAGCAAGTAAGGATATTGCAATTCAATCAAAAGATTAAAAGAAAATTCAAACCATATGTTTTGCTTGATCTTCATTTGTTTTGCTGCTCTCCAAATGCTTGTTCTGAATCACAGCCACAGGACTTTCATAACTAACGCCAATCAACAGAACAGCTTTCCAAAGAGGTGATGTGACAACGCACTGAAAAATTGTGGCAAATTTATCACCAGTGTTGCTGTTAGCTCAGACTTCATTAAACTGATGAGCAGAACTCTCACCCTTCAGAGACAGTTAAACTGCTCATATGCCAGTTTAATCAGAATTTGAGTGCCCTGAGGGGCTTGACTTACATCACTTTTTGAGTAGAAATATGGGGTTAGTGGGAAAGGCAAGGCAAAAAATACCCCAACAATAGGAACGGAAAGAAAGGTGGCTTAGATAAATGTGTGTGGGCAAGGACCTGAGAACATCTGGAATGAGGGCTGTTAATGAAGCAGTGAGTGAAAGAAGTTTAATTCTGTAGGCAAGGAGCCTTCTGGGTCTTTCCTGCTTTTCCTCTTCTAACTAGAACAGTCCACAGAATTCTACCTGTCACTTTGGTGGGACAAATGACTCTACATCTACAGAAACCTGTCTACTGCCCATTACAGATCCATTAAACATTACGGGGTTTACCATTTGTCATTTGATAAAGAGGTATTTTAATAGCAGTGTGCTCAAGGAAAAAATCAATAAATTCTCTGAAATCTCAATTACTATGCAGATAGAACAATAAAAAAAGTAAGAATTACTAGGAAGCCATTAGACAGAAAATAATAATTTTCCTCTCTAGCCTAAAGACAGACTGTCTTAGGCCTCCAGCTGTGTTATCTTAGAAGACATTATAAACAAAAGTATA
The DNA here is from genome assembly GCA_013397055.1 of Pachycephala philippinensis. Lineage (NCBI taxonomy): Eukaryota > Metazoa > Chordata > Aves > Passeriformes > Pachycephala > Pachycephala philippinensis. Next base: position 174,749 of record VWZT01001561.1, read on the forward strand.
GCTTGGGGCTTTTGACAATCTCAGCATACCTGTTTGGCCCTTGTTTCCATTATAAATATATAATAGATAACATCCTTTTTAACAGCTGCACAGTCCAGTACTCACACAGCATATCCAAGAATATCCTTACAATGTCCATTTATGATCACTAGTAACCTTTACCACTGCAGAATTCTAGTTTTTTGAGTTTCACATAGCATGATTTTCTTTATAGAAGGGTGGAATTGTTGAGAATGAACAGGCATAAGAAAATTTCTTTCTGGTTTTATTTCTTCAGTTCCTAACTGTGCAGAACTATGACACCCACATCGCTCAGCACTTAGCAGGGATGGAGCAGAGTCTTGGCGTCATGGATAAGGTAAATCCTAAGTGAACCACCACATCTGAAAGACACACCCTTAGCTTAAATGCAGCTCCTTGCCTCCATTAGCAAGAGGTGTTTGAAAGAGTAAGTGCAGTTGATATAGGCATGCTAACTCAAGGACTGTTGGAGTACAGCCACAATAGCATACATACACACACATACACACACACACACACACACATATATATATATTTATATATCTCATGTATTTGTACATCTGGCTTTCAATAGTTTCCTCAGCTTGAGCTGTGCTGTCTACAGCAGCAGTCCTCTAGTGTTTGGACGCAGTCATCATAGATGGATTGCTGCAGAGATCAAGCCTATGGAGAGAAATCTACTTGCTCTGTTACTGGAATTAAATACTTTCCTGTCCTGAACATCTGAATGCAGATCTGCTAATCACTTCTTACACAGCACTGCCTATAAAAGTCACTCTTCCATTTCTAATGAAGCATTCTTTCAGTCTTCACTGTTTACTGTTTCTCTCCAAGAGCACCAGCCTGTTCAAAGTATCCCTGCCCCCTGTATTCCAAATAAGAGACACAACAATCTGATTTACTGGCTATCTCATCTATTTCATCATTAAAATTATGACTGTCCTTGTTTTTAAGTGATTCCCCTGGATTTTCTCCAAGTTGTGCTAGTTGGCATCAGCCTGCTCTCCCTCTTCAAGCTTTAGTATTTATCTTGTCCCTTTACAGCCCATCCATCAGCATCAGCAGCTCCTAGCAGCCAAGAGCATGTCCTTAACTCACTGATTCCACTGACTTCCTTTTCTCCCTTTGCCTTTCAAGTTTTATCTTTAATATGTCTCTCTTCCTGACCCATACCTCTTTATTCCTTGGCTGCTTCTTAAATTAGAACTCCATAAACATATTAGGATACAGTGTGTGAAAGACTGTACAAAGTAAACCTTTGTGCTACTAGTCAAATCAACATACATGAAAGTTTATCAAGCTACAACACAGTGCTTAAAATGATAGCTTTTCATCATAAGTTTGTCTGAACAGTTTTTCTATAACCTCATATATTTTCTTTATTCATTTCAAAATGGCCAGTTGCACAAGAAGAATGTGAAGAACCATCAGAAAAAAGTGAGAGAGCTGAAGAAGGGCATCCGTCAAAAAGAGCAGGCAAACTACGAGCTCAGCCTGCAGCTGAAGGAAATGCTTATCTCTGTGTCAGAAAGGATGCATATCTTTGAGGCAGCTGGTGAGTCCAGTGATGCACTTCAGGGCACAAGCAAAGAACGTTCAGAAAATAACTCCAAGGCTGGACAGTGCTGTTTAGCTGAGGGGCAAGGAATGCCTGTCTGTTACTGTAAAGCCTAACATGGTTACTGAAGAGTTACCAGGAGACTGTGGCTCTTGTAACCAAAGCTAATTGACTAAATTCCTGAAACTATTCAAATCAAAACATTAGAGTCATTAATAACTTCATTAGGCAACATGCTTTCATTTTTTCTGAGAGCTGTTCAATGGGCTTCTTTCCACCCTTCCAAGAGAACAGAGGAAGTAATGTGGAGGTAAAAATGGTATTCACTATTAGGAAAACTATAGAGATCTTTCCACTAGTGGAAAACAGTTACAGATTTTCAAAACATATTTTGCTTTATTCAGTACTATAAAGGCTCTTAAGCCCAACTGTGAGCCTTTTTAAAAATGCTTGCCTATTTTATACAGAGCTTGGAATAACCCCAGGACAGGTCCCATATAAATATAGACTACATATCCCCTGTGAGCACAGGCTAACACTAATACTTTATTTTATGCAGACACACGGGATATTTCTGAAAAGATCACAAAGCAGCGTTACCAAGAGATTTTGAAGCAGAAATATCTACGGAACTTTATAAGGGAACAGGAAAAACAGCTTGCACTTCTTCAGGAAGAAGCTGAAAGTGTGAAACAGAAAATACTCCATATTGTTTAAAAATCCCAGTCTACATAGATGAATAATACTATGGTCTTATCTAAGGAAGAGTTTTGACAGCTGATTCTTCTCCCTGAACTTTTCTTTCTACAAATTATTTCTTCTGTAATTCCTTTAAAAATAACTTCCATTTGAAAGATGCATGTTTGTCTGGTTTGTATTTTTTACCCCCATTATATTTCAGTTGATGGTATTTCTACTGGTTTTATTATATAAGCTATACAGCTCATTACAGAAAACAAGGGATACAAGAAATTGTAGACTGATAGAAGAACAGGTGTATTTATAAGTTCATTGTTTGCAATATGCAATTGTAGAACCTTTTAAAGGTGAAGAAATCTATGAATTGGCATCTGCTAAAATTTATGTCTGTGGATTTGACATAGTGATTTACCCTTGTGATGGCACAGGTGTAGGTTTCCGAGCAGATGGAGGGATGCTTTGTCCTGACCATGTGTGCGACCTGGCCCCGTCCTGAAAGTAGCTGTGCCTTATCACGGTATAATTACCCACAGCCAGCAGGAGCTGTGGCTGCTGCCACAGGCAGAATCACAGGAAAACCAGGTTTGGAAGCATCTGGCCTCCCAAAATAGTTGCTGGCATCTCCCATCCCTTTACATTGAGATGCAGTGTATTGTCCTGCCAGATCCCTCCATGACAGCTAAGAAAAATAAAGAACGTGTGATAAAATTAACTACTGCTGGAGTCTGATGTACCTGCTCAGGCATTTTCCCTGCTTTTTATGTCCCTGCTCCATGGTGTCATTTTTCTCCTTTCATAAATTCACATGACATCTAAATCCATTCCATTGTGAGAGCAGCAATAGCTTTCATACCTTAGCTTAAAATTCTACATTTGTAAGCAAAAACTATTTCTGTTGTGATCCTGTACATCTCCTTTTTTGCTTTACCATCTGTAAGGGTTCTAATTACATCTCACTTATTGAAACATTTTTTGTCTTCCTGCTGAAACTGCCCTAGAAGCAGACAAGTTCCAAATGTGCCAAGGATCTCAGGGAAGATAGCTAGCCTCTTCACCAGGCACCATCATCTTTTTGTACGAGCCTAACAAGGCAGAGAAATAGTGCTTTAATACTCAAAACATGATTAGCAGTAAAGGTTGTTCTGCATTAATTCTCTATGGACAGCAACAGTCAATATTCTTAAGAGCAAGTTGTAGGTACAGGCTTAAGTCTAACGAGCCCTATCACTGTTAAGAGGGCAAGTATGATCTTTGGTTTTCTTTCTTTTGAGCTGTCTCAGAAATTACTCCCTTATTAAGGAAACAGGATGTAGCACCTGTAAACAAAAGAGGTAAGGTATAACCAATAAGAAAACAAGATTGCTAGCAGGGAGAGTTGTAAAGTAGTTAAGATTCATGCATTGTTACATTTGAGAAGCAGGGATTTTAGGGAAAATAAAAAACAGAAGTCATCATGATGAGAAAATAAGCAAGATAAAAAAACTTTTAAAAAAGGCATTTGTTGGAGAATAAATGAAATGGTAAAGATTTATTCAGCTTTATGATGCTGTGTTTGAAGCAATCCCATAAAACATGGCCTTGTTTTTCTTACTTATTTGAAGAGAGAAAACACCTTGGCTCTCAGATGTAGTAGGAGAGTAGAAAGTTGGGTTTCAATTTTCTTGCCTTCCCTTGTATTACCTCAGGCTGTGGCAGAATGCTTAGGAGACAGCAGCCCTGAAGAGACTGGACCAGTACCTGAAAGCAACTGCATTATGGCACATTTCCCTCAGTAGGAGTTAAAGCTAGTGAGAACATCTTATCTCAGCTTTGGAATATTAACATCATGAAAGTTACCTTTACTTAACTCACAAAATGCTGTCATTAGCCTTCCTTGGCTGACTGACACTTCCAAAATGGAGGTGTAGCTACAAACAAACTGAACTCTTCCCCATCTGAACATGAACAGAATTGACAATTTGAGTTATTTTAATACAAGTAACTACGCAGAGACTAATCAAAAAACGGACTGCTTTCTACCTGTTAAAGTATGACTTAATTTCATTTTTGTTAAATAAAAATTCACTGACCAAGTTATTAAGCCAGGTTCTCCAAAACACCACCAGTTTGATTTTTTCCATTAAGTAATGCCTTTTACAGTGCCTACTGTATGTAGGTACACAGCTTTACAAGTATCTCTGGAGAAAACCTCCTAACCCCAAAGCATAAAGTCCATTGTCTGACCAACACTTCTGACACAATCAGAATTTATTCAGTCTTTTCTGCTTTTGTGTCTGAGTAAAGAAAGCTCTGCAGCTGTAGATTATGCATCTACAAAATCTTCTTCTGTTCTGCTGTAGTGCAGTAACTGGTCTTCTAACCCAAAAGTATCGATGAGCTGAGTGAGACTCACTTTCTTGCCATCTGCAGAAAAGGCCGACTGCAGTTCATACAGCATCAGCTGGGTGCTACTTCTCCACTTCACTATCAAAGCCTGCAGCTCAGACAGGTTGTTCTGAATTTGGGATAAACAAAAAAAGCAGTCATTATTTGCTGACATAAGGGGGTTTTGATATCCTGCAGATATTCTTACAAAATGCCTTAAAACTGAGACAATACACAACCACCACACTAAAAAACAGTAAGTATTGCCTCACCTTGGATCGATACATCTTCACCATTTTGAGCCTACGAAGCAGCTCTTCCTTCTCCTGCACTTGTTTCACCAGCTTTACTTTTTCTTCCAGGGACTGCTGCTGACCAGGATCAACCTGTAGCACATCCGAATTCTCTGCTGATCCACAGGGATCACGCTCCTTTAAGGGACTTTTGAAACGTGTATGTCCAGTGCCATTTCCTTCCAGGTTTTCAGAAGCATCTTGTAATCTGGAACAGTCTGTACTTGTCTCTGGCAAGCACCCTGTGTCAGCACCAGCAGAGTCTTTTTCTTCAGAGTCTATTTTGAGCCTCTTTGCCACTGTAAAATTGGCATTAAACGAACGTCTTGTTTTCCTTAATCGTTCCCTCAGAGCTGCACTCATTTGCTAAAAAATAAAATAAATAAACCCAAAAAACCCAGGTGGTCAGAATAATCTAAATTTTTTATCAAATCCCAAACAACTATATACCCATCATTATTATTTACACGGAATATGTAATATATTTAACTATCATTCCAAAGCCAGACTTCCTAATTCTCTGTATAGCCTTCAAAAACTTGAACAAAGTCAACTTCTTCCTTTCACATGTATTTGCACATTTTCTTGGACCAAATCCTGTAGTCTATTGAGGCAAGCTTACTCATGTAGTCTTTGTGTAGAAGAAATAGGGCATATTTCAACTTGGCTAATTTTATTCTATCAAGCTCAATTTCCCCTCTAGTTTAATGGAGGTAAGGGTTATTTTTCCTGCTGTTCCATCCTATCACATATATACATCTGTATTAGAATTAGTACAAAACATCTGTATTCTAGAGCATGTTAGAAATACCTGTAAAATTTTGACTTGTTCATGCTTTGAGATACTTCACAAGCATCTAAAAAGGTTTTTTCTTCAAAATAACTATTTTTTACAAGCTATGCCTAACATATTTAGTTATAGAAATGCACTAAAATACGGGAGTGAGGGATTAGTTATGGAATACTTTCAAATGAGGCCTGTCCTGCATAGATCTGGATGCTGAGTGTGACAGTATCACCATTTCACGTGCCAGGATAAGACCAAAGCAGAGCTCAGCACTATGGAGAACAGACAAACTGAAAGCATTGTACTTTGTTCCACTGCAGGTAGAAGTCACAGAAAATCATCCTGCATGCACAGCAGCCCAGAAAACCAGAATTTGAGAAAATTGAAGATGCAGGTTAAAATAAACAAGCAAAAAATCCACCAGACACCCTATATTGTATTTAAATTTATTAGTATGGCATTTGCATTATGTTGCTCCATCACTCTGTATTCACAGCAAACATCTGCATTTTCAGAGCAAAGTATACCAGGCACATTGCTTACCTGCACAGCCTGGTAGCTATAGGTATAAGGTACCTGGCTTTGGACTTCCAGCAAACAATATCCCAGTGACTTCTGACTCCTTGATGACTTCACAAGCATTTTTGTTACTATGAAGAATCACATTATTGGAAAAGTAGTAAGTTTTCATACCTGTTTCCCTGAACTAGTCCCCTGTGGAGGTGCTGCCCCAGAAACCTTTGGAGTATTGCACAAAGATGGCAATTTATCCAGCACGGACTCTTCCATCTCGAGATGGATAGCAGTCTCTGTTAAATGACAGAATGAATTATGGTGTCATTTTCACCCGATTATAATGAGCCATGTGGCTGCAGAAATGAGTAAAAAGCTCTAATATGAAATTCTAAGGCTTATTTTCTAATTGGCATGTTCAAAAAAGACATCTGCATAAGTTACACAACTGTTTCATGTGCTAAGTAGCAACTTGCTTTGTGAACAGCGTTTCTTTAAGAGGATGCATGACACTACTAACTGCCATAAAGTATTTTACTATCAATTTTATATATTATTTTTCCCTTCACTCCTAAAGGTCTGTGGAGCCAGGAAGATTTTTGTTGTCCACACGTATAAACAATTAATCTTTTCTATAGAACAAAATAATTGGGTATCCAAGGCCATGAAAATAATCCAGTCTCATTTGATCCATCTGGGGATGCTGCTTAAAATAGTAATTACTCTCACAGGTAGAAGCTTTGATTAACAGGAAGCATCCACAGCTCACTCAGAAAGGCACCTTAATTAAAATAGCTAAGTCACACCTCCCAGCATGAACCAACTTCAAATCGATTTGGCAATGTTTAACTTCGTTTAGCAGTTGTGAACCACCTGCTAATGACCAGAATGCAGGTGGAAAATCGACAGCTACACCTCCGCTCACCTGCAAATTGCAATTAGGAGTTTTGAAACAGAAGCCTCTCAAGAATAAAATCCTGAAAAGCAAAACTGGGCAACACAGGACTGGCACAAGGGGCTTCCCCTTCAGAGATGAGAACTGCCAAAGCTTCAGTATGCCAAAGCCTTAAAAGCCCAGCAACCCTGGTCTTCCTGGCTTGATACCAAGGGACGCAGGTCCTCATTTATCTTAGAAATCAACATTCCCCCCCAGCGGTTCAAAACTGAACATACGGTACCCTATTAAAAAACCCCAGACCTTAGTAAAGAGGCTAGTTAATTGGGTATTTTAGCAATCTATCAATTAAACAGGAAGCCCATAGTATCCACTGAATATCATGGAAGTTTAATACTATTATTTCTTGGTGTAAGCAAGAGCCTAGAAAAAGCTACATCACGCTTATGTATACTGTATGTCACAAATATGTAGTAAGTCTTTCCAAGCAGCAAAATCATTTCAAGCCTAAGAGACAGCTTTAAAAATAGATAGCTTTAAAAAAACCAAACAATCTGCCTTATTCTCTGCCTTTACTTTCTAATGCAGATTCCTTTACAAATGACCATAACAAATACTTTTTGCACTGGTTTGCTAATGCTGTTACTTGGCAGCACATTCACACAGATCTCCTGCACTCTTAAAATCCTTTCCCTGTTATTTTAGGCTAAGAATCCTTGACATTTTCAAGCAGTAATGCTGTTCACCACACAAACAGTTCTGTCCAGCAAGTAAAGAAAACTTGAGTTAGGAAGGGAAAGACAATTCTCCTTGTCAGTACTTACTTGACTTCTGCACTTTGGGTACGCCTGTGACTACGTTCTCAGTTTTCCTGCTTACAGCTACGTTATAGAACGGCACTCGCTCCTTTTACTTTCTCAACAACAAAAGGCTCTATTAACACTCAATACAGCTTTTGCCTGGCCAGTTTTCCACCCGCAGAGAAGCAGAACAAAGGCTGGGCAGCCCATAAGCAGGGCCACAGACCCGTGGAGCTCGTTCTGAGGTGCTGCACCCCAAAAACGCAGCCACAGCACCGACCCGCAGGGCTGAGGAGCTCGAGGAGGACCCTCGGGGAGCACAAACCCCCCAGGACCCGGGCGAAGGAGGAAGGAGCCCGGCAGAACCCCCTCGCTCCCCTCACACGCTTCAACCTCCCGCGGCCGGAGCAGGGGCGGCCCGGAGCGCTCCCGCGCGTGCGCGCCGCGCGTGCCCGGGCGGCGCGAGCTGTTCGCGCCTGCGCGCAGTGGGAGGCGCTGTGGGGCTGAGGGTGGGGCGCTGAGGGTGTGGCACTGAGAGTGTGGGAGATCAAGAACTTTAAGCCGATCCCGGTACCCATCCCGCGGGCGGAAAACGCGGGGCACTCCCGGGGACCTCGTAGACTTTCCTGTTGCATCTGGGCATGCCAGGCGGTGGTGTGTCCCTTAGGCCAGCGTGGGCCCGCCACCCCATGGCTGGGGTCAGGGCTAAGGCCAGGTCCACCTCACGGAATCACAGAATCGGTTAGGCTGGAAAAGAACTTTAAGATCATCGAATCCGACCTATGACCCACCACCATGCCAACTAAACCATGGCAGCAAGTGCTACGTTCAGTCTTAAACACTTCCAGGGGTGGTGACTCCACACCTCCCTGGGCAGTCTTCCAATTTCAATCACCACTTCTGTGAAGAAATTTTTCGTAGCTACGAACCTAAGCCTTCCTTGGCATAGCTTAAGACGATAAGACAGTGTCCCTGTAAGTGTCCCTGTGCCAGGGAGGGGGGTTCTGCCTCAGCATGGAGCGCTCCCCATCATGGATAGCACAGTAGGCCCTGCCTTTTGTCACAGCCAAGGGAGCCACAGCTCTCCACCTCAAGCTGCCAAAGCCTTTATCCCAGGCACTGTCTCCTCACATAAGGGGAAAAAGTGTAACAAGGGATACTCTGGGTGATGTGTGACCTGAGCAGCACTGTCATGGTTGTGGGAAAGAAGTGAAAATGAAGAAATTTGGCTGAAGAAACAGGCAGGGAGGTTGTGGCTGTGACAAGGAGCAACCCCAGCTATGGCTGCACTGTGCAGTTCAGGATTACAGAGTTCCCTGATGCTCAAAGGCATCGCTGAAGCAAGAGCGATGTTCCTGTCTCTATCAGCTGCAACCTGGCTTCCCCATGTGGACTTACTTTTCTCAAAACTGATTTGTACAAAATGTTTTTCAACTGTAACTATCAGGACTGACAGAATGAACTGTGGAAGCCATAACAGCAACAGCTCCCAGCCCTTAGGAATGATGTCCCAGTGGTTCCTGCAGCACTGCCCACAGCCAAACAGCCCCGAGCTGTGCGTCGATGCCTCACGCAGCTGAGAGCTGCACGTGGGGCACGGGCACCCACATGCTCTCCTCTGGATCATGCACTTAGCTTGTGTGTCAGAGCTGCATTAATTTCCTGCCTGGTTCCTCCTCACAGCTACAGATGAGGATGTATTTTCTCTTCACCTTGGGTAACTCCCATCCCTATTGAGACCACAGACAGTCTTGAGCTGAGAGGTGAGTAAGCACTGAGTGTTGTAGGTGTGATAACATGTTAGCAGTTGCTGTGGTTTTGACCATGAGTATACATAGATTCACTCATTTCAAATAGAATTTGACTGGGTTGATAGCAACCTTCTACTCTCCTACAGTAAAAGGTATGAAAGCATTCAAAGTCCATATACAACAAGTTGTGCTGGGCAACCTGAGAACTTGAGGCCTTTAGGTTACTCCTTGTATAAGATTTTATCCATGGGTGAAATTGATTTAGAAATAATATTTTCAGTAGCAAATGTGGGAATTTAAATTATGTGGTGCTGTACGATCTTTTGTAACCATCTAGCAAAAAAAACCCCATTGTGCGATACCTCAAGTGCTGAGGCAGTTTGGATGCATTTGTTAAACCCTGCCCTTTCTTGGGTTTTGGATTTGTTTTTTTAAACCTTCAGCTAATTTAATGTCACAAATATTTTAATTTTTTAATATGTTAAAAATGGGCTCCTGAGTGCAACGCTGAAAGTGCTAATAGAACTTCTGCTGCAAATTTATTCAGAGGGTTGAATCTCAGATACTCTGGAGCTTTGAGATGGCATATCTCCAAATTCACAGCATATTTCCTTCAATCTCAAGGATGGTCCCTGCTTTAAATTACTCATGCTCTGTTGTACAGACATGTTAACAGATGAGTTGCACAAGAACAACAGAAAGTTTGAGATTTTAGATCATTTGCCAGGTGAGATTCCAGTGAGGTTTTACAGGAACATAACACATGGAAAAGTCATCCTGTGCATTATCATTGCACTTAATTAGAGCAACGCCCGTGTGCCCCACCCCAAGTGGGTTTACAGATTGTTTGGGACTGGGATTATAGAACGATGGTGCTACATGTTGGGTGCATGAGTTTAGTGTGCTACATCTAGAGTAGAGGAAAGGAAATATTGTCATCAGTATTCACTGATGGGTAATGACTCTAGGAAAAAACCCTATTCAGGTTGGTATTAAGTGTTTAGCTGTGTTTACTCCGTTTGCCTATGAATTTACCTGGTGTTGCACAGTACTGCAAAAACATGACTAGCCCAACATTTGGCTGGAGGCTCCTAACAGAGCTGGGAACTAGAGTGCCATCAAGCACTGACCAGTGACTATCCAGTATTTTTATTGCAGAAACACAATAGTGATGGATATTATGTTGTCTTCAATTTAATGATGGCAAACCAGAGTCAGACTGAAACCTTCCTCTCAAAAACTGCTCATCTGTTTCCCTTGAGGAAAACAGATTTTCCATGTGTCATTGACACTGGCATGTTTATGGCACACTGCAGTGTTTCTCCTGCTGTTCAGTTAAGCTCACCAGTATGTGCTCACAGTAGCACATTCACTGCAATACAGTGTTTATTAAGCACTATAATGCTATTGTTTGATTTCTTTTATTCCTTTTGTGATTGGAATAGTTTGGGGTAAGCAAAATAAAAATAAATTAGGAAATTGTGGACTGGGTAATAAAATTATTGATGTCTATTTGCTGAACATACCACTTCCCTTCAGAGAAATTAGTTTCCCCAAGGAACCAAAAGGAAAATGTCCTCCTTGGTTTTATTTTTGTTGGTATTTCAGATTATTTTTTCTTCCAAGTGTACACCAGTTTGTCTGCACAGTTGAAAGATACTATCCATGTACCCTCTCAATAATCTTGTGGTACCAGAAGAGCACTGAAGCTGACACATCAGCACTCTCAGGACAAGGACATGTTTTAATTCCCCTATGGGCATCATCAGTAGTAGCAAAGCCAAAATGGAAAGTAATAGTAAAGGATACTGGCTTTGAGTTCAAAAACTCTAGTTTGACCTTTATGGATTCTTCTCTTCCAGAGTGTCAGGAGCGTCACAAAACTTCATTTAGCAGTTTGCTGGGCACAACAACCAGACCTTTTCCCCCTAAATGTTGCCATGGAGTAACTGGGATGTTAGTCAACATACTATGTCTTAAGGCACATATGTATTACCCCCTTCTCTCATTTTTCTGAAATCTGTTGATCTTATTTAAGGCCAAGTGATGTATCCTGATGCATGAAGTACACTCTGCACTGTCTGCGTATTCTCTCTTGCCTGGGGCAGGAGGGTGTGGTGTTTTTGTGTGCCTAACCACTAACTGCTGCAGAAAGTTTTAAAATCCTACCCACTTCAGCATCAGCCTAGGGCTGTGTTTTTGCTGGCTGCAATTCACTTCTCAGAAAGATGTTCTGACTTGCTTATAGCCATGTAAATATACCAAAGGAAAGACTTTATAGACCAGATTTCTGGAGTAAAACCAGTTTACTACAAGAAAACCTGTCCTTGGGAGATAGATTCTGCTCTCAAAATGGTGCAAATGCCCAGTAACTAGAAGTGAAGTCTCTAGAATGACATCAGCGTAAGCTAAAGGAAAAGTAAATTTTTTTTGCGTTTTCTGCTTTACATCTGTGGCTTGCAATTTTCAAGGTACCTGTCTTGAAAAGAAAAACTGCCTGGATTTATTGTAGCTGAGGGGCACAGCAATTTGCCATTACAAAAGATAATGTAAGAGCCAGGCAAGATGGGCGGCATAGTTCTCATTGCTGCATGTGTGAATAACCAAGTGGGTGAGGCACAGTACTAATAAAAGGGGTCGGCATATGATTGTCTCTTATGTCTGTGTCTGTGGGATTTTCTCTGACATAATAAGCCAGAGATTACAGTTTGAGGTCTTTATGATAGACTGTAGCAGACAAAGGAAACAATAAACAGACCTTCAGTGTTCTTGTCTTTGCTGGAGAATTGATTGAGCATTATTTTAAGAAAATTCAAGCCTTTTAAATCTAAGCCCTTGCCCAAACTAGTCCCTGGTACAGCTTTTGTCATCTCTGATGGTCTGAGCATATTTTTGTGTTAAAAGTATCTGAATTGTAGTGTAGCTTGAAGAGTTGTTTCATTTTCTTACATACCTGATATAAGAGTTCACTCCATGCTGTGTGCACGTAACTCTTGGGTTGCTCACATTTTTCTGTACTGCGGGAATTGGTGAAGCTGACAAAGTTAACGTGGTTTATTCGCAAGTGCAGCCAAGCTGGTTTGAGCAGTTACCCATAGTTTGGAGGCTTTGGCGGGACCCAGTGGATTAAACTGGTGTACCAAACAAGTAATCTAGTGAGCAGGTAAGCACAGATGGAGACTTCTTCTTCTGGGGGTTTCCCTGTTGCTCTGAGTGCAGACACGAGTGAGTAGTGTCCGCCATCACCTCAGCAGCACCACTGGTTATTTTTTTGTTTTAGAACAAATAACCATTCTACTGAGCACACCCTACCAAACTGCAGCATCAGCAGACAAGGTTTAAAAATACACTTCCGCCCTGGAAACTAATTAGGTCATTTACCTGAGGCTAGAGAAAGCCTTATAAAGTAAAAATTTAGGAGTCTTTTCCTAAGGATGAAGTATTAAAGTGTTCATGGCAGTTTTCCATCTCTTGATACTGCTGAGAATAAAGTCATATCTAGAGGGCTGAGATTTCAGTGTGGCAATGTTGTCAGGCAAGGACCACCACCTTATGTTGCAAATGAGGTTCACAAGTGTTACACTGATGTGGGAGCTGGCTTAAAGCTTTCTCCTGGTTTCCATACAGTTAGTAACAGATGTAACATTTCAAGTATGCATGATTGTTGTGAGATGGGGAATATGTCTGTGTATTATTTGTGCAAACCAAATCACATGTCTAAGGACAGCTGCCTCAGAATTGTGAGGCTGGAAATTCACCAAAATTTGTGAACAGATATGAAACTGTCACTTCTTAAGGTAAAGGTTGAGGCAAATTCTTAAAAGTCAAAAGATTTAAGGTACTCAAAAACAATGGGAACTCAATAAATACTCCTTTATCACCCCTCCTCCCAAAATACTCAGCTAAAGGGAAGACTACAGGAATGTCTTCGGTATCATTTCCTTTTGCAGGTAAAAATGTGCAGTGGAGCTTTTTTGACTTTTCCTTGTTTCTTGAGTGAAATATGCTGTTTATGCCAGCTATGGCTGATTAAAAACTAATTTTTTCAGTGTTTATGACCCATATTGCTTTTGTTCCAATTATTTCCAAAGCAATTTCAGTTCAAATTTTCTACTCATATTCCTGTCTGAAATAACTGCGTTTTGAGTCTCTTTCTCTACACAGACACAGAAAGCTTTACTGATGAGTGTGTAATATTTTCCTACAGCCTCAGTGGGTTCAAGTGATTACTCTTATGTTATTTTTACTGTTGTTGTGTTGTCTTCCTGCGGAAGGGCAGCTTAGCCCTTGTGACATTTGAAGTCATTGAGAAAGTTCCTGCTGAACTGAAGGAAAGCAGAGCTCTGCTATCCTGATGGAAGTTAGTGGAAGTGTGGCATATGGAGTCAGCTAATGGTATTATTTCATGTGGTGCTGAGGATACTGGAATTGCAGCTGACTGCATTAGTGTAAGTGTTTCACACTGTGTGGGAAAGCAACCAGTCTCCCTCTTAACACATTAAGGCAACTGTATTTTGGGTGAAGAACATTTGTCTTGAGTGGAGTGCAGGAATACTGAGCTGATGCTAAGTGAACCAAGTTAGTGAATGCCACCTCCTTTAACTGATGGGATGTTTTCCCATCAGTAGCCCAGGTAACTTTGAGTCTGTGTCCTAGCTACATCAACCTCCACCACGCATATCAATAGGCACTGAACAAGCTCTTTTTGTCATCAACCTCTTTGATGACACCCGTGCCGTACCATATTACATGACACTCCTGAAAACAGAAATCTTGCAGTTCATTCACAGCTGAAAGAGTTATTCTGGTTTTTATGTTTTAAAGTTTAGTGCATTTTTTCCTTGAGTTAATTACAAGCATTTCATGCCAGAATAAGCTATTTCATCACTGTTAAATGCATGGTGGTAACTCAACACATGGGTATGCACTGACAAGTTTTCTCTTGAAAGGCTCCTCAGGATTTAGATCAGCAGATAGATCACTCTTAAATTTTACATGGTGTATACCCTGCCTGTTCTTGAGACTGTGAAACTGGGCATGAATAGCCTTAAAACTGTCCACATGATGTCTGGATAGCCTGGAAGTCATGTGGGATTCATTTTTCTAGGATCAACAGGGCACATATGGGTGTACACTACTTAATCGCATTTGACATGTGGGTGCAAAGATTAATCAAGAATATCATCACGTATTCCCTACGGTTTACTCTGTTTGGTGACATGTTTCTTTTCCATCTCAGTGAGGAATTCTGGGTCAGAAGCTTTTTCCTTAAAGCAGGAGTCTAGCTATCTAAAATCAAGCCTAGAAGCTGTGAAACTCTCTCTGGTTTAGCACTTCCTAATCCTAAAGTTTTCTCTCAAACCTAGAGACATGCGTTCTCACAAATACCACTATAATGTGAGACTATTTGTCCCTGACAGTTCCTGAATACTTGACACAGACATATTCCATGAATATTGCACATTCACACAATACACAGTAAACAATTCTCTTGTATTGGATCATACACTTGCTTATTGCTAAGTTGTTTATGTGTTGGAAACTGTACATCCAAATTTTTTATTGTACACTTGACTTGTATTGCTTCTAGATGCTGGGGTTTTTTTACTAGTTTGTTATTGTTTCCTTCTGCTAACACTATGCATTTGTTTTAGGAAAAGCTGAAGGATTCCACTTACAGTGCAAATAGCTACAGTAAAGTAAACAGAACAGAAGTAGGAGCATGTAATTCTAATAGCCCCTTTAACACCAGCCCAGTCATGGTTCACTGCCCTCCCACCTGTGAGCTGATTGCTCTTGACTCTGGCAATTGCTTAGTCTCTGTTTCCATTCTGTCTTATTCCTACTTGGTCTCTGTCTGCCTAAGTTTTCATTATAATATTTTATGCACATGTATTGGCTTGTTGATTTTTTAATGTTTTGCTTGATTGCACACACTTGGCATGTGTCAGCTACCACAGATGCTGTTCTGTCTGCTACATTTTGGGTGCTCAAATAGAGGGGCTTGAACCTCTTTATGGATGAGGTTGGGGATATATATGAGTATCAGTGACTCACTGTGCATTAGGTATTGGGCATGGCTGTTTATTGGCAATTGAATTTGTTTCTAGACATATTAAGAACACCAGTTTCCAATACACACTGTTCATGCCTGCACTGTTAAGGAAATACCTTATGAAACTATAAGTTAAAACACTGCCTGCTGGTCAGGTAGATAAGGTTCACAACAGTTTGGCACTGGTTGTCCTTGATTAGCAAAATTTGGTAGTTTTTACCTGCAGTTACAAATTTAAAGACATTTGCAAAACTGCCAGATTTATCATCAAAACAGTAATTAACTGAAATGTCATGCAATTAAACCAGACCAGCATGTGTTTGACAGCCTTGGGCAACACTAGAAATGAAGTCTCCAGCTCAGCACAGTACTTCAATATGCATGTAGCTTTAAGCACATGGGTACTCCCTGTGAAGGCTGGAGGTAGTTCCCAGTGACTGGAAGTCTAGGTAACTCAGTGTCTGAGGAAAGCTTCAGGAACAGGAAAAGCTTAGTTTGGTGTTGAAAACCCTAATGGCATATGTGACAACAGCATTCAAATACATAAAAGGTGACAGCAAGAAAAGAGATGAGTTACTGAAAAGGGAAGAGAGGAAGTGATTGTCAACTCAAGGTACTTGTTTGGAACTTCAAGGCATTTTCTAGCAGCAAGTATGGGAGATATGGAGCAGATCACATCAGGAGGCTCTGAAACCTCGTGGAAAGCTTTAAAAGTGTTTTAAAGAAAAATTTGTGAAGAATAATTAATGTGGAGGTAGGCTTTGGACAGAGAGATGGACAAGACACCTAATTGAAGGCCTTTTCAGCCTTACTTTCTACAGTTGTGTAATTTTATGTGCTTAAAATTACACATGTACATCAAAGTAAGGTATAAGACTCACGGTGTTCTTCTTTACAGGCTTAGACAAATGCTGTTCTGACAGAAGTTGGAGCCGTGGATCAGTGCTCTTTTTGGGCCTCATCTTTCAAAATGAAATGGATTCAGTGAACTCAGTGTACTGAACTCCAAAAAATACAAACACTTTTTAGTGAGGGTTCTTCAGATCACCACCTATACTCTGTTTTATCCATTAGTTTTATATTGCCATTGTGCCTAACAGAATGATTTCTTAGTACAAATTTTAATATTTGGGGGAGGAGGTGTAAATATTTTGTTCTGAACTCTTTAATTTATGCTAAAAACTGAAAACATCTTTAGGTGTTGTAGTTACAAAGCCTTCAGCTGACAACTTTAATCATGGATGTTATTAAAGTAGAATCCAGAAAGCACCTTTGCAGGCACTGGATAAGGAAAGCAGCCACCATACCATGCATCTGGCAACCCTGTGATAACAATAAAAATACCCTAAAAGCTCCATGCCAGCAGGAACAGCTGAAATACATAACATATGGAGTGAGGATGAGCCCAGAATGCCTTGATTTTAATAAGAGAAAGCTGCGTGTTATCACAGGTCTCACAAGACAAACTTCTGATGGAAGCAAATTAATGAGAATCTGAATGGCTGTGAAATGAAAAGTTTGAGTAACAACTAAGTTTCCAGCCAATCGTCTTGCTGAGAAGAAATGACAAACAACAGACCTGGCTTTTGGAAAAGGCAATACTTTTGTGCTTTGGATAAGAAACAGGATTTTTCAAGCAGAGACATGAAAATAGAGATGGGAACAGTCAGAAGGTTCAGAGCCAAGTCAGAAAACCTGCCAGAAACTGGAAGCAGAGGCAACTTAAATAGCTTGGATCCCAGTTTTGGGTGTTCATTTGGAAATGTTTTCCTCAGAACTATTTAGAAAAAATAATCTGCTAGTCTGAAGTCAGTGATCAAGTCCTGAAAAGGAAAGCTTCCGTTTTCATCAGGGTTCTGCCCTTCCAGCTGAGCAGCTGGAGCACAGAGTACTTGCCATCATGCCATCTTTCATCCTTTTACTTTTGATTTTAAATACCTTCTTGGTACTGGAGAAGAGCTGGTTTGTAAAATGAGATCCTCTTATAGGTGACATTTTATGAAGGAGTGATAGAATCACCGCTGTTCCTGACTGGGGAGAGCAAGGAGTAAGAGTCACTTGAAGCTTGGGAACCAGATTATGTAGAGGCTTTCCCAGTAAAGCCAGCTGCTGCTCATTATGTTTCTCTGAATATTCCTTGCTTAGATCTTTGTTGTTTTGCTCATTGCGACTGAAATTGTAATACTCATGTTTAGCAAAAATGGTGAGCTATTCCATGAGAATACCCTTTGTGCAAGGCAGTGTGGCCCTCAGCCGGCTTGGGATCATCAAGAGAAATGAGTGAAAGAAGTCAGCAGGTAAAATGAAGAAGTGTTCCTGCCTAACTCCACAGAAATGAGTCCTGCTGAAAAGACATCTCCATCAGCTCTGGCATATTGGAGAGCTGGACCTACAGTTGTCACCTTAACACTGTCATGTTAATCATAAGAAAAAGAGTGACAGCTGAATTAAATGAATTGTGATAAGTGCAGCAACTTAGGATTGTCTGAGTTCTGAGTTATAACGTGAGCTAACTGTAAGACTGCCATGCATGAAAGAGCTGCATGATTTCTGTAAAAATAATATTAACTATTATTATTGTTATGTTGTTATTACTACTCCTTTTACTAATACTACACCAGCAAGCATGGGTAGATATTCCAGAGACTGCACAGTCAAGAAGATAAGGCTTTGAGATGACTTAATTATGGCATTCCAGTACCTGAAGGGAGCCCATAAGAAAGCTGGAGAGGGACTTTTGACAAGGGCAGGTAGTGACAGGACAAGAGCTGAATGGCTTCAAACTAAAAGAGGGCAGGCTTAGATCAGATGTTAGGAAGGAATTCTTTACTGTGAGGGTGGTGAAGCCCTGGCACAGGTTGCCCAGAGAAGTTGTGGATGCCCCATCCCTGGATATGCTCAAGGCCAGGTTGGATGGGATTCTGAGCAACCTGGTTTAGTGGGAGGGGTCCCTGCCCATGGCAGGGGGCTGGAACTAGATGGTCTTTAAGGTCTCTTCAACCCAAACCATTCTGTGATTCTGTGATTCTACCTTGGTATTCTTACAAGGCAGAAATAAATAATACGAAAGGGCTCACACTCATCTGTTCTGTTCTCTTCTTGGTCACAAATCTTCTCTGTTTATTCTTGAACACACAGTTTTGGGTTGGAATTAGCATATCACTTGTGGTTTGTATGGCAAAGGTGTGTCTGGCTAGAGATTTGCTTGCAGAAGCATGATCTCTAATGAAAAGTGAGAAACTTGGAGAGTTTCCCATTCTGAAGAAATGGGAGCATAAACAAAATAACCATGGATGGTGCTGAAAACTGCTTTAAACCCACATGAGAAGAAAGCTGCAAACTAAAAGAAGTCCTAGATTAAAGGGCAGTGAGAGATCATAAAAAAAAGATTGAA
Source organism: Pachycephala philippinensis (assembly GCA_013397055.1). NCBI lineage: Eukaryota > Metazoa > Chordata > Aves > Passeriformes > Pachycephala > Pachycephala philippinensis. The sequence goes on from VWZT01001561.1 coordinate 193,879, forward strand.
AAACACTTGTTAATGAGCTGTAAGCCATGACTTTTTGCATCTATAATATTGCTCAAATATTTACTCTTATTCTAACTGTTGATAAATGGTGTGTCTCTAACTGCATTGTAACTCCAGCCACAGTTTCCAGCTTTTACATAGGTCTGTTCTTGACTGACTCAGAGTCAAGGCAAAAAAGAAAGTGTGAGGTCTGGCTTATTTTTAACCCTTGTATCTGTTTTTTTCCCAAATGGTTCTGAAGGGAAGTATTGAGTCTGTGTTGTGACTGTTCTCTGGGGATCTGGTGTATTCTGTTTCTGTGGGAACATTTGTATGGTCAGGAATTCTGTGCCAGGGTGACAGATGTAGATGAGAAACTTGATCAAGATTATTGAAGTGCTGCATGTCAAAATAGAAGGAAGTCCACAAATGCGATAATTTTAACACAACAAGATACAGGTGAAAGACACTGTGAAAGAGCTACATAATTACTATTTATAAAAATCCATATTTAACAGCGGAATTTGAGAAAAATAGACCTTGCACCTCATGGCCAAGATCGTAAAAATAAATCCTAGTGTAGAAAAACAATGGATTCCAATTTCAATCTGTGTCAACTTCCTCACAGAGCAAAGATCTGTGTTATCTCCAGCATAACCATTAGGGAGAAGGCAGCACACTGTAGGCACTTCACTCTCTCCAAACTTTTTCAATGATCAGTTGAAAAAAGAAAGACCACTATGCTTTCTGCAAACATGATATAAAGGAGTCTTTTTGTAAACAACCAATTCACCCTAAAAGTCAAGACAGAAGTATGTTCTGGTGAAGACACCTGTAACTTCCCTATGGAAATAGAGGCACAGTTGAAGTACTAAATTTGAAAAACTCACACAACTCTGCTTCACTGTGAATTGAAATAACAGTGTCCCTCCTATGACCACAAAACTTAGGAATTAATAAATTCCCATACTTGCTAAAAAGAGAAGATGAGGAAAATTTGTGGAAGAAGTAGAAAGAGGACTGTTAATCTCTGTCTTGAGGAGGATACTGAGGAATTCTTGAAGACTGGAAGAGGTAGAAAAGTGTTGGAAACGTAATTTCAATAATTAGGGGAATGTGTCCACAGAAGAGACAACTGAAGAAATGAGAGCTACTGTCTCAACAAGATTGACTCATTCTTTACTTCAGTAATTTTTGCAGTGTGAGAGAGAAGGGTCTCCAACCTCAGTACTGACAACATGTCCGAAGCTTCCCGCTGCCACGTGAGGTGTGTTCTGGAGAGCGATTTTACCAAGAGCCTCATGTCCCATCTTGTGCTTGCAGTCCTGCAGGAGATCAGCAGTCTTCTAGTCATGTGTATCGGATAATAATATTTTATGCCTCTGGAATGTATCCTCTAATAAAGGAGTGCCATTTAAATTGGAGGCTTTGCAAGCCTGCACATGGCAGGTTGAGCCTGTGTGCCCCAGGAAAAGCAGGTGCAGCATGATAGCAGCCAAGAAGAAGGATTCAAGCCTTTCTGAGGACCAGTTCAGCAAATAAATAGCAGTAGAAAGAGGAATAAAAGCAGTTTCACACATCTTCTTTCCACAAGCAGTTAGAACAAGTGCTATGTTGCCTTCAGAACCAAAATAAGATCCGGATTGCTCTTTTTATTGTGTGTTGTTAATCCAGATTTAAACAAATGCAACAGGAACAAGCCCAATCCAGGTTTATACTAATGGAAACCAGTCTCTTGATTTAAAACTGTTTTTCAATACTCAGATAAGCATATGTTTGAAAATTGATTTATGGTTGTGAAGAACCCAGGAGAACAAAGAAGCTGGTGTGAGCTGAAATGCCTATCCCTAATTATAACACCAATCTGTACTGTGATAAATTCCAATCCATGATAAATCCATAATGATCAGTGGCAATAAACAGGGCTTACAGCAGAGCATGTTGCCTTAGAGGGAGCACCTTAGTAGCCCAGCAGGGACTTTTCATTCTGTTGTTTACATTGGCAATGAAAAGTGAGCACCACCCTGAAATGCTTGAGAGCCTAATCACAGGAAGTACCTTCCTAGCAAAGAAGGAGAAGGATCATGGTGACAGGGACCATCTCTGGACAGAAATCTTGTAGAACTCTGCAGTCTTCCATTCAAAGTCTGACTCAGGAAATTTGCTGAATGGCCTCAGCCTTTATTATTCATGGTCCTGGGGGATAGCCAGGACTTCTCAGGATATACAGAGCAATTCTGTTCTAATGTTTTGTACAAACCCGCTTTTTTTTCCCTCAGAAACTTTGCTACCTAAGCCTGACAATTCCCTCAAAAATCTCATTATTTTAAAGGAAGCATTTTCTCAAAGCCCCTTCAGCCCAGGACAGACTGTCTAATCTCATGGTTGGAGAGAACAATATGAAAATCACAGGTTTAAATCACTGTACAGGTGTTTACATGTTCCAAGTGACAATATTCACCACTGGGATGGCCTTCTCACACTTCTTCACAAAAAATCAGAGTGTTTTGATTTCATTTTGACAAAGGTTTCAGACTAATGTTGCAGTTCAACTCTCCCTGCAGCCACAGGTCTGGTGCTTTCTTCACTTATTCCCCAGTAGTGATCCCAAGTGCTTGGCCAGGTTCCTTGGGTTGGGTATGAGCTGTGGGCTTTAATCACAATCTTGTGTTTAATTTCATTCTCAGTGCTCAGATACTTCCAGGAGGTATTCTTGTTCTATGCAGAAGCTCACCTGAGTGACACAGCATCAGTGCCACTTCTGTTCCTAAAGACTCCTGGGTTGTGAAATAATCCTTGAGCCAAAAATGACCCATTTGAAACTTAGCAGGGAAAAGGGCTTGCAGGGCAGGAATGTATAGGACTGGAAAAGGGGAAAGCAAAAGAAAACTGCTCTGAGAGACCCTTCAGGCACCATCCCCTTTGCCTGCCTTTAGCATTTGCCTTCCTGCTAATGAGAATCCCTCTCTCTGTATAGGAGGTGAGTTGCTACAAACTGTAGCTGACCCTGCCAGAGATTTTTCATCAGGATTCTTTTGCGAATATGTGTTTTGAATTTTCTGTCAAGAATGCCGACAGAAATAATGCTTATTTGCCAACATCCATAATTTTCTGAGACAGATCTCCAAGATAAGCAGAGCTTTTGTCCAGCTTTTCTCTCCAGCTTTTGTCCTGTATACGGTGTTGCACTGCAATTCTCCTTGTGTTGCATTTTGTAGTGGTGCTTAAACTTGCAGGCTTTGGACTGGCACAGGCAGAACTGGTAGAATTGTTTGTTTGTTTGAAATACTAATTGCTTAAAATTTCAACCATGGGGAAACCATGCTGGTGAGCTGTTCACAAATCATGTCTTATTTTCTTTGGCGCTGTGAGAAGGACGGGGTTTTTTTTAGTGTTTTGGGTTTGTTTTCCATGGTGCCAGTTTTTTGTAAACAGCTTGCTTTGAATTTTCTCTGCTATGTATATTGCCAGCACCACAGCCATAATCTGGCACTGGTTGTGTCCCTTTGCTGTCTGCCTGAAACATTTGATATGTGAGGTTAGCACGCATAAAACACACTGGTGCTAGAACTGTTTTAAAGGTTCACAGGTGGGCTTTCAAGTGGGCAGGAGTTTTCTAAAAGCCAGGGGATAGGAAATGATTTGATTCTTGGAATGCAGCTTGCATTCTATGGTAAGTAAAATAGTCAAGGACTGGTTCCCTTTGACCAAGCAGATTGGACAGTGGGCTCATTGGGAATAACTACCAGCATCAAACAAGACACAATCCAGCTCATAGCTGTGTTGCCATATGCAGCATGTGTTGCAGGCAACTCTTACCTAGAGGACAAAGTGAAAAGGGATTATTCATCATGCCAGCACTGCGAAGAAGAAGAATCTTATGGATGCAAATTACTTCATTTAAACTCACAGTGAAACCCCTCAGAGTGGCAGTGATCAGGATCATGTGCTTCACAGCCCTGTTCCCTGGTAGATGCTGTGGTGCACTGGACAGCAGGGGTAGCTCCCTAATTTCTATGGGGACAGCGGAGTGGGGTTGGAGAGAGGGGGAGGAGGAGATGATAGCAGGTCACCTTTGCACACAGGTTTGTTTACATCCCAGCTGTGATGCCATTAGGGGTGAGTCTGACATGGGTGATAACTCCTGGCTCTGCCAGCCAGCTCCTGCTGTACAGCCTGACCTGTACTGAGATGTAAAACGTGCCCAAGCATCAATGTGCTTAAAAAGCAGCGTGGAGGACAGTGGGACTTGAAGATGTCACAGGTGTGTTTTATTTGGATCTGTCACCAAAACTTACATTATCAGGAGCAGTCCCAGACACACAAGGCAATGCACATGTCCATCCCCAGCCCTTGGACTGGGCTGCTTGCTAGTAACTATTAGGCAGTTGTATTGCAGAGCACCGTGACAGCACCAGGGCCCTGGTGTCTGTACAGACTTGTCTCTGAGCAGAGGTACACAGCTGTCTACAGCTGCTGAAAAGACCCACTTCTCCTGTCTACATGGTGATAATAAGAGCAGCAAGCCCAAGTCTTCAGCCACTTCCTCCCAGTTGCTGTGCTCCACCAGAACAGTTCAGCCCCACCTCTCTGGGCCAGTAGAATTCAGTTTGTCCTGCACTGTTGAGGATCTGTGTTTTATAATACTCCATAATATGAAGCTATAGCTTTATTATAAATACTGTTATTTATTATTTGCACTGAGAAGCTAAGTGGAATGCTATATAAAGCCAGAAGGAGAGAGAAAAGGCAGTCCTTAGTTGTACAATCTGTATTAATGAGTACAAACAACCAAGATTGTTGATCACTGAAGTATCCTGGGACCTGAGAGATGGAGTTAGCAAAGTTTTTTTGCATCCTGACATTACTCACCTCCCTGCACCCCAGAAAAGATGATCAGTTCCCAAGAAGGCTTTTATTCATGCCTGAGGTTACTCACGGTGAGTCTCCCAAGTGATGTGCAAACTGTGGACGCAGGGCATTGAGTCAGGGGTGTGACTCAAGAGGCTCTGGTTGGTTCAGTGGCTGCCTGGCTGCCTTGTGTAAAACCAAGGCATGGAGGGAACTACAGTTGCTATACAGAAATAGGTGTGGCTTTTTCCTTGTGCAAACCGTCCTTGTGTGGGCCTGCACTATTCCAATCAGCTCCTTGGCTGATTCATGAGTTGTGTAATTTTTGTGTCAATCAAGACAGAATTATCAGACCAATGTGCACCTTATTCTGTGCTCCACAGCTTCCTTTGAAGCTGAAGATGACACGTTATCATAACTTGTCTCCTTCTAGACCATGAACACACCTTAAGCTTTTAGAGAATGGCCATGACAAAATGAGCTGGTTCAGCTTTAAGAACCTTTATCTTTGGAGTCCTCTTGCAGAGTAAGAAGTGATTCAGATGTACTGTAGCACAGCTAACCTCCAGGAGCAGTGGATGTGCAGGGTAGAGTTCTGCTTCATCTTCTCAACCTTTTCAGTGTCATCATCAGGTGTCATAAACTCTTGGAGCATCTTTCACCAGGAAAATAGTTCTGTCTTCAACTGTGATTTGATGTCTCTGCCAAACTGAGGCATCAACTGACAGCTCAATGTCTCTGCAACTTCTTCTTGTGCTGGGAGCAGGAAAAGCAGCAAACTCTGCATCTGGTAGAACATTCCCAGGTACACCCAATGGGAGCATGTCTCTACCTCAACAGACTTCAACAGCTTCTACAAGCAAAATAAAGCAAGACAGATGGGGGATGGGAGGATGGTGATTGTTACTCAAAGAAGAGCTCATGGTGCCTCCCCTGCTCTAACCATCAGTCCACACACCGCTGTTAGTGCAGGAGTGGCAGCTGATGACCTGAAGCTGGGTCTGCTGCAGTTCTTTGCACTGGGCCACTAGACACCTGACTTTCAGTGACTCTGAGTATCTGAGGCAATCACTGACTTCAGTAAAAGGTGAAGAAGCTCAGGACCTCTCTAAATTATGTCCTTGATGTTGACACTTACCCAGTAGGGACCTGAGTGAACTAATCAATGTGTTTCAGCAGGCAGCACCCTCAACTCCATCTTCTCTTATATTGTCTCTGTTAAATGTGGAATCAGTTCTCAAGAGGTTCTCAAGATGTGATTTATTTTCAGTTCCCTGAAATCACCTTCATGTTATATGCTACCTCCACCTTCTTTAACTTTCCAGTGAGAAATTGGCAAAATGACTCATGAAGAGATGGTCCTTGAGCACTTTGTTCTCAATAAACATTAAACCAGGATCTGTGTCACAACATTGCAGGGATTAAAATACTGTAATTTTCTTATCTTATCAAGATTGTGATGGCTTCATTTTGTTTATGCGTAAAGAAAACTGGTAGACAGAGGAGGATGGAAATTTCTCCAATCCTGAGAACTTTGTCTGAATATGTGAGGTCCTGTCTCTTGCTCTGGTGAAGTCTGTCTACCATTCCAGTAAATCTCCCTCATACTGGTAGATTTTACAGAGCTAGCATAGCCCAGTGCATTCAGTGCTGTCTTTCCTTGAACAACTTGTGTATCTGAAGCACACACTGGATTGTGCTGAAAGTGAATATAATGTAAGATTAATGAAGTGCAGGTTTTAGATGCAGTTGGTGACAAGAGGGACAGTTTTGTGTCATGTTCAAAGAGCATGAAGTTCAGGACGCTAAAGCCACTTTTATCCTTTTGGTAAGGCTTAAAGCCAAGTGCAGTTTGACTAGGTCTCAGGCTGAGTTCTACACCTCTTAATGACTTAATTGCCATATGCAGCTTGTTTAGACAACTAAGTGTTCTTTGATTAGTGTTCCAAAAGCAGAGTAATAGATGCTTCCTGCATGCAGGGAAGAAATTATGCTGCATAAATACCTGTCTGACTGAAGATAAATATAAATACAAGGTCTGGGATTTAGGAGATGCATTCATCAGTTCTGAAGAAGTCTTGATCCCCATCAAAAACACGGGGCTTAGACTTTGGAGTGGAGTGCAGTGCTGTAGAGCAGCCATGTCCCTACACACCTTTGGAAATTTCCAATATGAAACTTAATAGGGCATCGTCTTGACAGTACAAGGCTACACCCCCTCAAAAGGTCTGGGCAAAAATCCACATGAAATGTGAAGTTTTTTCCCATTCAGTGGAACAAATTTGTCAAAATCTGTGAAGGGTGAGAAAAGCCAAGGTGAACTCCGATTCTGACAAAGCAGCACAGGGCACTGAATGGCACTGTTATGTTCAGTAGGAGGAAAAATCTTTACACAAGGTACAGTTAAGCTATAAAAATCTTTGCTGTAGGACACTGTACATACTAAAATGTACAGATTAAAAAACTAATTGGACAAATTAATGGAATACCACTTGTTGACAAATGACTGCAGTGCTGTCGCTTTTGACTCTCTACACCAGGAAAATAATCTGCATGTGTTTGTCCTGTTCACCTGGTGTTCCCAGAGCTGTTACAGTGAGCTGTGGTTAGAAAGCAGGGTCATGAGCTAGATGGAGGTTTGCTTTGACCCACCATGGCTGCGCTTCTGCTTCAGTTCCTATTCAATGAGAAGTTTGCAGGTAGTATACATGGAAGAAATTCTGTTTCTTACTTAGTTTGGTGTTTTTAATTTATTTATATTGCTGTCTTCTGAATAGAGATAGATATCTATGGTGTTGGCAAAACACTTCAGATCACTAACTTGAGTTGTTTTCAGCCAGTTTGTAGCAGCTGGTAGTTCAGCCCATTGTATTTGCAAGCAGCAGAATATGCTTAGCTTGCAGGCAGCTTTTCAGTGGCATCAGCAGGTGCTGTGTAATTTCCTGCAAGAAAATGCCCAAACAGATCTCAGATCATATATCAGAAAGTGCTGCTATACGTATTCATGTTCACTGACATAAGCCTTTATACCTTTGTCTGGGATCTTAATAGTTAATCTACCTGAGCAAATAGGAAGGAGCGTTTTTTCTTTCAATAAAGTTTGATTCCTGGAGGCAGATCTTTTTTTTCAGTGAGTGTCAGATAATTTGAAGGGTAGGGTGAGGCAGGAAACCACGACACGCCTTTGTTGGGACTTGTATAAGAGCACGGGAATAGAAAAGCAAAAGAAGGGCGAGAATAAAACAGGATAAATAAAGAAGAGGTGAACATTTTTGGATGATCACTCAGGTTCCACACACCTTTGGAAGGACATGATATAAAGTGTAGGTGGCAAATTTTTGGTAGAAGGGAAGCAATTGAGGAGAAAAAAAGATTTTGATTTCAGTAACCAAAGCACTCCAGGTAAGTTACATTACTAAAAAAAAAAAGACAGAAAAAGGTATCCTTTATTTTCTGTCTTCCAGATTCCTTTAAGAACAAGGCTGACTTTTCAGGCAGGATAAAGGAGGTGTTACATTTTTCTGTGGGGAATACAATATAAAAACAAGTTTGCATAAGGGCTGGGTCGTTTTGGGTTTCTGTTTGTCAGTGAATACTACTCTTTTGAAGTGAGTATCCAGTGAAAGGAGTTTACCTGCTGGGAGAAACGAAATGTGAAGCCAAGTTATAGGTACATTTTTAATGCATTTTTTGAAACTACCACAAAATAGATAAAGTGTAGCTGAATGTTCTCTGTTCCATAAGGGTACCGGCATGGTGAAATGCAATCATCTGTTGGATGTTTTTAAAACTGAGCAGATCTGGAATGTGCTGGAGGAGTCGTGATTGTAAATTGGAGCTTCAGATGGTGGGTGCAGGGTGTAATATTAAGGAATTAATAGTCCTGAGAATGCCTAGAACTGCTTCTGAGTGAAAGTTTGTGTTGCCATGGACAAACTTTGCTTTTTCTCAAAGACATGGGTTTATTATCAGCAATGACTCATTGATCATGTACTTTGTGCTGTATTTTTGTCATAGAAGATTATGATTCCTTTTTGTCACAGTAAGTCAGATTTGAGATTCAAAAGTGTGATTTGAGATTCAGTTTGAATCCTTTCTACAGCAGGTCCAGCAATTTGAACATAGTGGCATAAAGTAAAAGATTTGCGTTTTCCTGTCTTTAGACTGACTTGAGTGACTTTAGGGAAGTTACTTGTCCGTCTGTGACTAGTTGCTTCATTTGTGAAATGGTGACAGCAGATCTTTCCTGTTCTGCAAACACTTTTTTCATTAATACCAGATTGTTTGTCTCCTTTTCTGTGCCAGAGCCAAGAAGCTTGTGCAGGTCAGAATGGCCTATTTCTTTTCGAGTAGTGCAGTTAAGCAGGGACAGTGAGGACACATTCTTGAAAGGAAGGTGTCTGGCAGAGCAGAGTGAAGTCTGGGCAGCGCTGTTGCTTGTGCTCTGAGATGTGAGCACATATTAGTGTAAAAGAAGCCAGGCCAGGTTGTGGGCAGGGCAGAATTTGGTTCCTACATCATGTCCAAACTTTGGCTGGGCATTTAACCTGCTTCCCTGGCATTTGCATTCTTTCAGCCTACAAAATGAGCAGATTTGGAAGTATGATTTGATTTATTCAATTCTGACTGTGTTGGATTTGGTAAAATGACTTGAAAGCAACAGCTTTTAGAACAGAACAAGAAGATCAAATTCCTAGTCTATGGGGTAAAAGAGATAAGGGATCATTTTTTAACCAGTTCTTTTAGTTCCAGGCCAGTGGCACCTGAAGGCTTGGTTAAGAGGAAGGAGCGCCCTAAAAGACATGTGATATGATGGGAAACATAGTCAGTGGTATCATTTGGAGACATCTGCTGAGTGTCAGAGTATTCATGATCAGAAGGTTCTGCTGACATTAAATACTATTAATCTCAGCACCTGCAGGTGCTTCTTTCTCCTAATGGAGTGTCTCACAGCAGGAACCTCTGGAAAGAGGAGCGAGCTGAAAAGATGTGCTGTGAGTGCAACAGCATTGTGAGATGAAAACTGGGAGAACATTGTGGAGGGATAAAAGTATCTGAAACGTGCTTGCTTTTATTTTTCCACCAAAGGACAGCTTTGTGGTTATTGCACTCCCTTTGAAAAATGTCTATAAGAAACTTTATTACCATTGCATACAATACCTAGATTCTAAAATAATAAGAAGGGATTGAATGTCCCGTCTCAGAATGGCTTAGTGTCCTTGCCAGTGTGCTGCCCTGCAGTGAAGTGGAACAGGGGGTGCAAGAGGTACCGTGCATTGTCAGGCTTTTGAGGAGAGCACAGATCTGAGCACGTCTTGCAGTGCTGGGCAGTTATTACTACCCTGTGTTCCATGCTGTACAGAGAAGAAGCAGCTTGCAGTGCTGCAGTGTGGCGGTGCCAGACCTCTCTTGGGTCCTAGTGCCAATAATGGCTGCAAGTTCTCTGTTTCTGTGGGTGCCACAAGCACACTACAGCCCCTGAGCTTATGTAAAAGGGGCCACAGTGTTCCTTCCTGCACCGAGTGACCCCACTTCACAAGTTGCTGCTTGTTGTTCCAAGACGATTGCAGATGACTTCTCTGATTCAACAGCGCTGTTGCTGTGCCACAGACATAGCCCACAGCGATGCCTTTGTGACTCCAGATAGGAGCTGGGGAGATGAGTCAGGCGTGGCAGGTAATGGAAATGCAGCGCAGTCAGCCTGCTGGCATCCATGTGCCAAGCACACATGCAAAGGCACTGTGTGCTGGGGCCAGGCTGTGGCATGCACAGCTCCAAAGATGGGCTTTAACCTATTATTTTTTTTCCTAGTTGATATCACAGCAAGATGCTTCCCTTTCTCAAGGGAAGGCAAAGATGCAGAAGATGCATTCACTCCATGGTGATGCTGGCCTCTTCCAGCATCCGTAACTAGCACTACCTCCCAATAGCAGAGAGAAAGTGGAGTTCTGGGGCTACGAAGCAGTAGGAAAGTAGTTTCCAAGTACAAAATTGTGCTCCTTGCCAAAAACACTGATAAAGCCAACACTGCTGACATCTAGACAACAGTTTCCAGCATCTGTTTTTAGGGAGAGAGCTTGAAAGATGCTTCCACTGTTGATGCAGTAAGGCAGAGTAGCAGAGATAATGCCTTTCGTTGGAGTGAATGACCAGAAGCCCTTCTTTTGCAGGGTACTGTTATCCTGCTGGAGGAGGAACTCTCCTAATGCATATAGCTCCAGTCTTGCATATGCCTTGGAATCAACACCCTGGAAAATCCCTTGGAAATCTCTAGTTTTAACAAGCATTATAAGGGTTGAGCAGCATCCTGCTGCCACCAGGTTGTGTAAGGACTTGGATGTGGCCTCAGGAGCCCCACTTACAGGGGCTGTTTAGACAAGCTCAGGGTCCACAGTGTGGAGTGAGGGCTGTGGGCACTGTGGTGGTCTCTGCAAAGTGCATATAAGTCTGTCACGGGTGGCTAGAATGGCTTGGCTGGCACTGTGCCTTCTCCACTCAAATTGTTCCTGTCCAGCTCTGGGAATAGCAGGAGCTGGTTAAAGACAGAATTGAATCTGAATGTTGGGTATTCCTGCAGATTCTCTGCTGCATCTTGCCTTGTGTCAGTATTTATGCCTGGCCAGTACAAGTGTTAATGTCAAGAGGACTGCAGTTTACAGAAGAGTAAGAAGAATCATGAGGATCAAACTCAAATTTAATAGAATTGGGGGATATGGTCTTGGATTCTGCATCAAGCTTGCCTTTAAAACTTGGAAGGAATTTTGCCCAAAACTTTTTTTAGACTGAGCAACTTAAATGTGTTGGTTTTGGTACAGCTGGGCGTTCAAGTTTTAAGGAGGAGACTTCAAATCCAGTGAAGGGTTTTGCCCTGTGGTGAGCTTGCATGTAAATTGAAACCTCTTACTTCTCATTGTCTGTGGCTGCACAAGACGAAATGTTATCTTAGTAAGACTAGGAATGAGCAATTGTGTGGTTCCTTCTGACACAAGTGTTTTCTCTTCTAGATGATGTCTCTTTTCCACAATCACGTTTTTTGTGGTATTCCTGCCTTGGCAAACAGTCATACCTCTGCTAGAGATTATAATTTTGACTAGAGAGGGATCCAAGTAATGGAAAAGTGTGTACACAGCATTCACAGCATTGATTCCAGTACTGTGTAGACTGACCTGAGCTGGCATTAAATTAGATCAGATTCCAAAGCCACAGACAGGGTCTCCGAACTGTTGCTGCTCTGTAAAGCAAGATAAAGCACTTCCTATCTTAAGTTCCTTGCTGCCAGAAATAGCTAGTTCAAAGGTACCTCCAGTGGTTTTTCTGCTTTGCTAAAGTCAGTGCTGTGGCTTTAGCATCAGTGTACCCTGAGAATGCACTATTACTGTCAGCAGAGCAGCAGTACGTCCGCTGAGGTTTTTCTGGCAGCCCTGGCAGGGTGCAGGTAGCTTACTCCTGCAGCTTTGCCTGCGCAGTTAATCCTGTACTGTTGAGTCCTGCTCAGAAGAGATGTATGGGAGTAGTGTTTGGATCTACTGGTTTTCATCAAACCTTTATAGGGGCACAGCTGGAAACCATAATGTAGTGTAGTCTGGATATAAATCCAGGTCTAAACTCCATCACTGAGTGGATTTGCTTCAACTGCCTCTACCTCACCTGTTGGCTTTACAGCCCCTCCTGGTGTTTCAGCTCTGGTGCCTTGTGCAGCATCCAATGTTTTAGGTGCCAGTCCATCAGTAAAAATCCCATGGCTCTGGAAGGGCACTGTAAATTCCCTGGCACAGACATCTTCCAGGCAGTCTAGTCCCCATCCAACGGGAGCAAAGTGGTGAGACTTGTGAGGAGCTATTGTCATTTCTTACTCTTCACAGAGCTCTGAGTGCAGTCCTTCTGTTTTCCTTGCAGGTGGCAATGATATGGATTCTGTAACAAAGAAAACGAGGCAAGATGGATCAGAAGTTACTGAAAGACGTAAGGAGGAGATTTTAAATTTTTATATCACACCCTAGAAGTCCCAGAAGTGAATGGCCGTTTCTGTAAGGGATTAAATGCTGACCAGAGGTCCAAAACTAAATTCTGTTCCTGCTCCTGGTCTCTGTGTTGAAGTCAGAATAAGGAATAGAATGGGCCAAGATCAAACATTTAGAGACGTGTATCATGACCGGATTGTTTAACCAGATGATTGCCCTGTGGTAGCATTTCTAACCAGTAGTCCAGACATTGGTATGCTGCTCCTACCTCTGATATCAATGCCCTGGGTGGCCTAGAAAATGTCTGAGGGCTTTGTGGGAAACAGAAGTTAATTTTTTACTGACCACATGAGGATTAACTAGTAGGAAGCTACTAAGGGGTCTGACCATGGGCTTTGCTGTTATAGCAATGGCTGTGGTTCAGAAGTGCCCAGAAATTTTACAGGGATCTTTTTACAGGTAAAGAAAAAAATCTTTCATGGCAGTGATGTTCTTATTCAGAGCTAGAAAGACCTACAAAGAAACACAGCATTGTGTGATAATGAGCCTGTAGCCATAGCCCCAGGCAGTGTAGTCTTAAGGGACTTTAATTTGAATGAGTCAATCTTCTTTGAACAAGTCATGCATTTGCATGGAGAATAGGTAGAACATTGATCCAGTCTGGCTATATTAACATGCCATTACTTCTGCACCCCTTTCTTCCCTCAGTTATTACAGAGACTGTAACCACACGACTGACGTCCTTGCCACCCAGTAAGTAATTCTCAGTCATTGCATTGCTTCTGCTCTGTGTTCTGTGCCTCTCCATGCCATTTATTTGTCTGCATTATTTTCATTATTTCCATAAATCCATGGGTGCAGCAGGTCTCAGTGTATAGAGATCTGCACCCAAAGGAAAACAATTTTCAGAAACGCCTTTCTCACAAAATACTTGTTACTGGAGAGGAGTAGTATTTGGGGACCTGTCTGGGTATTGTCAGAAACAAAGCCACATACTCCACTAAGACTGGAAGACCAGACTCTTCGAAGATTTAAGTCCAGATATAGAGTCTCCAGTGGTGATTGTCTGTGGGCAGTGAAGGGTCTGCAGCCTCCACTGCTGGGGCTGCAGTGTATTATTTTCCCTGTCATCTTACCCAGTTAGCAACAGTGAGTGAATCCTTTCGGGTAATATCAGAGGTCACACATCATTTCTACCTCTGCAGAGAAGTGCAAGTTCCAAATAAGGAAGAATCCTCCACACTCTTTATCCCACCATATCCTTGATTAGCTTGCTGCAGCTGAGTTGGCAAGGAATTGCACTATCATCTCATTTATGATGAGGGTCAACAGAAGTGTTCTTCAGTCTGTGTATGTAGCAGAACTTGACTACAAACCTGCTGGTTGTGGAGTGTGAGTGCTTACCTGCTCTTCCAAGACATTTCTCTGCAGATCTGATCTCTCACCAGATATGAAGCTGTACTTGTAATTGAGTGTGTGGACAACTTTGGGTCCCTCCTGCCTTGTCTTGCAGTGTCCTTGCTCTTCTTATCTCCTGCCTGGAGACAATGTCTCATTTTGTGCTCATCTCTTTCAGAAGGAGGGAGCAGCAGTGGGCTCAAATCATCATCCCACACTGGAGGGAGTGGAGTGGAAAAGCGATCGTACACCCATGGAAGCAGCTATGTGACCTCAAGTAAGGAATGAAAGCATTGCCCAGTAGGAAACAGAGAGCAAAGGCAGCAGAAATGGGCTGAGGACAAATTCAAGGCAGGGAAATAGGGTGAGCCAGGGGTAAGGAAAACAGGGTTTATGAAAGTGGAAGTGGCAAATAGACACACAAAGCGAAGGTATTCCTTCCCTAAAGTTGGGTTTGAGAATGGGTGAGTAAATGGCAAAAGTCCCATTTTCCACAGGGAAAAACCACTTTCAGGAGAACAACAAAAAATGTCATTCCTACTGTTTTTAAGAAGTCATTCAGAAACTGAATTTCCCTTCTTTCAGTTTTTCCAAATCGCAGTCTTTCTGGCCATTTTTGTTCTAAAGGCAGTTTTGATTAATCTTTTTGTTGATCTTGCTGAGAGTAGAATATTACTAAAGAATTTCCTAGAAAATGTTTTCTTACGTTTGTGTGTCCATGACTTTAGCACTTTGAACACTCTGCCAGATTTTCTGGACGTGCTAAATCAGTGTATGCTGCCTACTCCATAAAACCAGGATTCTTCTCTGACAGCATTCTTTGCCCAGCTGTTAGATTGTCATAGCAAAGGTTTCTGAAGAATGAGCTTCCTAGCCAGCTACCTGGCACCCTTATCTGTCTCCAGTGGGACTGACTGTATAACTCTCCTTATGGAAAACATTCTCTGTGCTCCAAGGGAGCTGGCAAAACAAAGGGAGTACAGTGCACTTTGGAAGCTCAAGGGGAGAGTTAGCCATACCAAACAGATCTGACAGACACCTGCATGCCAGTTAAAGGCCAGACTGTGGAATCACTTTGCCTCAGGGCACAGGTGAAGTAACTCCAATGAAGATGTCAGTCTAATGGTCTGGACTGGCAGCAGCTGAGAACTGAAGCCAGTCTTGCAAACTCAGAGGGCCATGCAGCATTACCATCTTCCTTTGATTTCTTTTCAGTATGTGGAGGAGGAGGAAAGAACCTGAACTTCAGAGATACTGAGTTCTTGCAGTTTCACAGAGCATTCTGTAGTCTCTTCTTTCCTACTTTCTTGCAGAATGCCCCTAGTAGAGACCTACTTGTCACAGTAGGTCTTTCTGCTGAACTGAATGGAAAAGTTACAGAACAAAACTGGTCTTTTTAGAGGGGAAGTTGGCACGAAAACACTGTTGAGATCAAAAGGACGCACGCTTTTTATAGGGATGGGTAAACAATATCCAGTTTGATCCTGCTGATCAGCACAGATTGCAGTTTATCACAGAGCTCCCTTTTTGCTGCACCCTGATCATACTCCAGCATTAGATTTTGTGCAAGAGTATGAACACATTAGTTATGGCTGCTTGGTTCCTTCTCCACAGCTCTGATGTGAATTAGAAGGGAAGTTGTTTCCTCTGTCTGCAAATAACAGCTACTAATAACCTCCAGGCTGTTTCGGGCCTGATGCACACCCCAATCACTTCTCCAGAAAATGGACTAAGTGAGAGTGTGGATAGCTGCTTTATAGGGAACTGGACTCATCTCTGCTTTCCATTATCTCATAAACTGCATCCTTCAGCATTCTGAGTTTCGTTTAACAATCTTCCAGTTTTTGTAGCCTGTGTCACGTAACACTTGAGTTTACAAGTGAATCTATATCCTAACCAAAACTCGGCATCATCCAGAACTAGATTGGTTTCTGCTTGGGGGAGATGGCTCACTATTGCCCTAGGCCAGAACCTGGTTTCATACATATCATTGACAAGATTTGTTTTGAAACCGCAGTAATAACCAATACTTCTCTCTGCATTGAATGCTGAGGACAGCCAGAGTGAGACCCAAATATTGTTCTTGTCCATCTCTAGTTGTGAAACACCAATGCAAATTTGTGCCACTCAGAAGAGAGTAACATAAAGCACCCAGGGCATCCAGAGTGTACTGCCAGGGCTTCTCTTCCATTTGCTGAGGGTATTTTGTTTTAACTGTAGGTGGAAGTGGTAGATTGAATTCAACATCATCATCCTCCAGCTACAGACAAGCCCAGTCTCCCAGCTCTACTCTCACCAAATCACCTGGCTCAACATTTGAAAGGAAAACCTATATCAACCGCCATGCAACTTATGAAGGTATCACAGAACATGCCATAGAAGGGAGGCAATGTGCAGTGCACTCTGAGGTCACATTAATGCAGAATTGTCCCCAGTAGCACAAGAATCCCATTGTGGTTTTCCTAGGAAATAAGACATCAGGGACACAATTTAATGATTAAGTCATATTTATCCTAAGAGTAATGCTCATTCTTAAAAGGAGTTGTGACATGTATTTGTTGAAAGATATTAGCAGCTCTTTCATGTGAAACCTGAATAGCTCTTTTTTTAAATGGAAATGTTTGCTGCCCACTGAGATTAAACAGTTGCCAGGAAGACATGTTTTGAAAGCTTTTAATGATCTTATGCAAAGTATTAATGAACACCTTTCTGTTCTTTGCAGGGAGCTCCAGTGCCAACTCTTCTCCTGAGTTTCCCAGGAAAGATTTTGGTATGTTCTGTTTAGAGCTGTTCCTCTGAACGTTATGGCAAGGTCGTGTGAGTTGATGACCATAATGGCTTTTTGCACATTGCTGTGTCCTGCTTTTCTTGTGCTGCTTCTACCTGGGCAGCCATGCAGCTCCTTCAGAGGAATTATTTGGGGTTTACATTAACAGCTGACAGTCAGGTCTCAAGCTGATCATATTCAAACAGAGGGTGCGTACTCTATATCTGCTACTCTCAGCTGCTTTTGTGATGCTCCCTGTATGATATAGGACATGGACAGGAGAAGACAGACGTGGGGTACTTCATAGCATTCCCTTCACCCTTCCAGAATAGCTGGGAGAACAGCTGCAAGCAAGAAAGTCCAGACTCTTAGGATTTTGAGTAATTGCTGGATATACTTTTCCAGTATCTCATTTCTAGACTTCAGCAAGTATATATGGAAAGATGAAGTGGCTATCAAGTGATATATTTACACTGAACATTGTCAGCAGGTATGAGCTTGCCCTGTCCAAACTCTGAGCTGCTGATTTTACTCAGTGAAGATAGTGAAACATTACGATTGGGTCACCTTTTGGCTCATAGAGGAGGCAGGGTTTCACAATATCCAGCATTGGTCAGTGGGGTAAACAGGCCTATTAACTTCCTTTTGGCCATTTGAAATGGGACATCGCCATCTATGAACAACATTTCTCTGTACAAAAAGAAGCAACATCTGGTCCAGTAAGGCTAAAGGTGCTACTGATTCTTGAGGATACCTTATGGTGCAAAGGGTAGAAACTCTTAATGGTTCAATTCTCCCTGCTGTGCTCCAAGAAAAGTTACTGTCTGAGTATAAGAACCCTGAGCAAGATTGGTTTGTTGATTTTTAGAGGTGTCACAGGCAGTAAAGACTAATATTGCGTTTCTCTCATTGCTGTTCACAGCGTCTGCCTCTACAAGAGGGAGAAGCCAAAGTCGAGGTGAGTGATGCTGTTCTTTGAGAAGCCTCCATTTGTCGGTTCAGCATAATTCAGGTGTGTTAAATAGACCTATGCTTTAGCTGGAATCCACCAGTTTACATACAGAGCAGTCAGATGAAATACGTGGATCTGCACCACTTCAGGTGTGAACCATGAGTCTGTAAGCAGTTGTTTAAACGAGCTTGGTGTAAAAATTGACCTCAGTGAAGGTCATGGTAGTTTGGACTGTGTCAGAAAGGAGGATCTACTTGGGAACCTGGATGTCTGAGGGCATAGGACATAGTCTTCCATCTTGTCTGTTCACTACCATAACCTTACTCCATCCATGCTCTGGGACCCACCTCTGACATATTTACAGTAATTGCATTCATGCTTCTACTGCGATCTGTCTTGCAAACCATAAAGCCATACCCTGAAATAATCTCATGTTGGTAGTAAAGATATGGTGAGGAAATTGTGAACTTACTGTGGTCTGTGTAGCCAGCTCGCTGTAAAGCTCTGGGTTGTTTAAATAATTCAGCTTTTCTAATAATTTATTAACAGTGTTGGGGAAGAAAGGATTATCTTGGTCTCTCAGAGTGTAATATCTGTTTCCAGTTGCTTGAAGAGGAAACTATAGTGTCACTTTATTCAAGTTAATTTTAGCAGTGGGTATAAATCACAGCATGGTCTTGCACAGTTCTCCTGGAGAGTGTCACATTCCCAATTATTCTGCCTCAGATTGTCACAGTCTCCTCTAGCACACTACATACCTGAGCTCCCTGCAGAGCTGGGCCATGCATAATAAAGTAGACACCAGAGAATCAGGTCCAGCTTCTCATATTACTTCAGAAAATAATTCCAATCCATCATCTTCTCCACATGAATGCCAAGATAGTGTTTCTTTTATAGTGCAGGCACTGTCAGATTTCATCTTGAGGAGCATGTATCACATGTTCCGGCTGGCCACTTTGCTGGTGGGAAGCCAGTTTAAAGGCTTACCCCAGCCAAATCACATTAACTTTGTAGTTTCTTGTGCTGAAGAAGAAAGGTCCAGTAAAAGTAAAGTAATAGCGTTGGGTACCTAGTGAGAATGTTGGCTGAAAACTGGACTGGGTTACATTCAGTGAGCCAAAAGAGAAGTCAGCATGTGCTAAAAGACTGAACCATACAGCCCATTGTAGAGATGTCAGTTTTACCCAAGAAGTAGTAAGGAATTTTTGCATTTAGTAAACTTCTTTTGGCTCTCTAGTTTTTTTGTTCAGAAGGACAATGAAAGTGTTCGTGATGAGTGGGTACATCAGTGTGATTGAGGACTGCATAGTTAGACCTTCTGTATATCTGACAGTAGCAGCACTGTTGACTTCAACAGAGGCCATCAATGAGTGAAATATCATTCCCTGGAATTAAAAGTAACAAAATGTGACCCCAAAACAAAAAGTCATCCAAGCCAATTTGCAACCAATTCACATGGGCCATGGGTACTGCTCAGATTAAGCAGCAAGACATCAAGGTAGAACATAGACAGCAAGAAGGAAGGAATTCACTTCAGCCTAAAGATTTGTTCCCAGCCCAGGGCACAAATGAATCGCTCTCCATATTCATGATCTGCTTTTTATCTTCCCAGAGAGTGAAATACGAGTCCGACTGCAGAGCGCATCTCCCTCTGGCAGATGTAAGTGCCATGGCTTTTATTCCAGGGGTATCAGGGATAAGACAGAGGGTGTTGCTGCTAGGGTTATGTCTTTTCCTGTTAAGAACATTAATTTGAGACCCCTTTCTGGACACGGAAGCATGCTGTGGGTTAGGTGGTGCTCTTGCAAAGATGTAAAATGGTACTTAGTCCCAGAAACATCCTCTGGAGCTTTGCCATTAAGTGGCACTCCCAGCAAGTAACAACTTCATAGACATGCAGATAAATTCCACTGAATGATTTAGATCCAGAGCAAGATTACAGATCAATGAAACACTGACTTTTGGGTGACTCTGAACACTTGCTTTTCCTGCTAGGGACAGAGTTGGATGATGTGAAACGTTTGCTGAAAGGAAGTCGATCTGCCAGCTGCAGCCCTACTCGGTCACCATCCAGTACACTCCCGATACCGAAAAAGGCTGTGGTGGAGACAAAGATGGTCACTGAGAGCTCTCAGTCAGGTACTTGGCCTTTAGCAATGTTGCAGTCATTCCAAACAGCATTTGCCATAAAAAGCACTCAGTTGCTAAGAACATCCGGGTAAGAACACATGGTGTCCCAGTACAAAAAAAGGGTCAGAATGCTGAAAGACTGTCCAGATCTTGCCATAACGAGCCATCTTGGGTATCTTCCTAGTGACTAGTCTAATTTCCATAAAAAGAAGTCCATTCTTTCTGCCACCCGCTTCAATTCAGAGGTATTTCTGAGATATTTTGTAGAGATAAGAGCTCTAAGCAAATGTGTCTGAGAGTGATTTGATCTCTTATCTCCAAGTGAGACGGAGATAGTACTGAAGACAACATTTCAGTGAGTGATTTATTAGCCATACCATTTGATAATAACTCATCAGGAACTGTGTGACAGGACAAGGGAGAATGGCTTCAAACTGAAAGAGGGCAGCCTTAGATCAGATGTGAGGAAGAAATTCTTTACTTTGAGAATGGTGAGGCACTGGTACAGGTTACCCAGAGAAGTTGTGGATGCCGCATCCCTGGAAGTGTTCCAGGCCAGGATGGATGAGACTTTCAGCAACTTGGTCTAGTGGAAGGTGTCCCTGCCCATGGCAGGAGGTTGGAGCTAGATGGTATTTAAGGTCCCCTCCAACCCAAACCATTCTGTGATTCTAGGATTCTGTGATTCTATAATTGAAGTGGTACTTAAAATACTACAACCTTCTGTAGTTATTTATATGCCTCACCACAGGGCTTGAGGAAGTGGTATTGACATTTACTCCATTGTCTTCCACCAGTATCTAAGAACAGTATCTTTTATCTTACTCAGAGCTCCAATCCTGTCTAAAACTGAGAATTTTAGTCCAATACACTAGTGAACCAATCAGAGATGTGTGGGAAGCAAAAGCCATACATCCCATAGCCCAGGGTGATTTATTAATGGAATGGCAGACTGGAGTGGTTTATTCTGGTACCATAACATCTACGAGCAATGACATCTCTTCAAGGTGTTTTGTGAATGATCATGCTATCAGGTCAATCTTTATTCCATTGGTTAAAATTTGTGTAGGCTGTAATCTGCTGACATTTAAGGTCAGTTATGCCATGTTGACCTGGAGTCATTGGATTGACTCCACAAGAGTAATTGAAATTTAAGTTGTTTGCCATATAAACCTGCAGTGCATGCTAAGCCACAAGCCTGGTCTCATTGAAAACCACTTCTGTTTGTTTGGTTTTTTACAGTGTCGGGGACATATGACACAACCATACTGAATACTGCCCTCCCTTCATACATGTGGTCCTCCACTCTGCCTGCTGGGTCTTCCCTTGGTGGATACCATAACAGCTCTTCCTTGATCAATGCCATGTCTCACTCTACAGGATCAGGTATGCTCCCTGGATTGCCCAGGTTTGAAGGATGGGACTATCCTGAAACTGGGTCAAAAGCAGTGCCTTTTTTTGCACAGCGTAAACTAAAATGATGGAATAATCGAAATGGCAAGGGATATGCTTGAATTTTCTCTGGTTTTCTGTAATTTGGTGCTCTCTGCTTCTACACTGACTGTATGTGAAAATCCTTCTTTGTGAGGATCTATTGTCCTGACTCTCTGACTGTCACTAAACTTTAGTGACATCTTTATCAATGATGTCAAGCTCACATTCCCTATAAAAACTAGTTTAGACTCAAATTAATACTGAATTGTCCTGGCCCGTTGTAAGAATGGCTCATATACTAAAAATGTTATAAGTAAATTTTGTGTATTCTTACACCTGGTAAGGCCCATTTCTAAATGCCAGAGGTTCTGCATTCCCCAGTTGCAGAGAAAAAACACAAGAAGCTTTATGATGGCATACTGTTAAAAGCTTGACTTTTTCTCACTGTACCATGATCTCAACTTATCTGAGGTAGGATTATTTCCCCTTTGTCAGTTCAGTAAAAGGGTGGTTTGTTGTCAAAATTTTCAAGATTTTTGCTCTGTGCAATTATCATGCATTATCATTAATTGCACTTCCAAGTTGACTCTTAATTTCTGGGACTGTGCCTCTGATCTTTGGGTGTTGGATTTATGATTTGAGAGAAGAAATAACATTTTACTTCCTCTTTTTGCAGTTTTTGGTGTTCCAAATAACCTGGCTCCCACCAATCATACTCTGAATGCAGGCCTGAGCTCTTCCTCTACAGGTCAGATTTTTCTTCCCTTCACATTTTGACAGCACCACATTTCTGGCAAACAAGTACAGTGAAATAATGCCTATATACCAGTTTCTCTCCTATTCCTCATCTGAGTGTCAGCAGCTTTTTCCCAACTGCCCCACCTGCAGAAATGTCCATGCAGCCATGAGCAATGTAACTCAAGATAATGTTTTAAAATGGTCGCTGTTATTGTCCTGGGCCAACAATAACAATACAGCAAAGTGATCTAAATTACAAAACATTTCGTGAGGAAGATCTTTCTACAGAAATGCTTAGGCCCGTGGTGCCTCCAGATAGCTGGTGAAATTTGTTGGGAGAGGTCATTATTACTGTATCATTGGTTTTGTTTGGGTTTTAGCCAGAATGCCACCTGCACTGCAGGACTTCTATAACCCTCATTGCAATGTTTTTCTTTGCAGTGTTTGGAGTTCAAAACAACCTGTCTCCAAGCTCTTCATCTGTGACCCAGAATGCTACAGCAGCCTCTGCAGGTCAGCAACAAAGTAAGCCTAGAGAAAGTGTGAGGGTCACCAATGTATGCTTCTTTCTTCCACCTTTTCTGTAGTGACAGAAATCTTGACAGAGGCTCCCTCATCACCATCTTCTTGTGTGGCACAGTGTGGCATGAAGGGATATTGAGGAACATTTCCTCTGCTTTGCATGTGCAGGAGCAGCTCCCAGTGCTGATGCACTAGAGATTTGCTTGCTGGGGAAACCCTTGGTTGTTTGAGTTGTCCTAGGAACACTGAATGAGAAAAGATTTTTGAAATGCTTTGGTGTGTGTAGATCCCTCATTATCCTTAATCTCTATTATTGTTGAATTTCTTCTTTGCAGCGTATGGGATGAAGAACACTTCTCAGAGCAACACCATGGCAAGTACTGGTGTGTCTGCCTCAGCAGGTGAGTGTGTCATTCACAGGTGTTTAGGCATGGCCTTGTACAAGAATATCATAATAAAAACAAGTTAGAGATTCAGCACAGCTGAGTGACACTCAGGTGCATAACTTGTCACTAGCCAAGTCTTCTACCAGTACCTTTCTGAAAAGAAAATGAGTCAGAAGCTAAGAATGAGCAAATGAACTGGTCTGATTCAGATCTCTGTAATAACTTGGGTTCTTTAATTCTGAGCTATTTCTGCTCAGCAGGCAGGGAGCTGGATAGAAGAGCACACATGAAATTGTACTTCATTTGGAGCCAAAACATTTGCAAGGTTGCTCTTAAAAATTATTTTTCAGTAGAACCAGCTTCAACCACTCAAAAACTAAGGAATTGACTTATGCATGATCAGATTATGTTTTTTTAATGAGAGAAGCCCTTTGTCCTTGAACAGTTAGGATTCTTTCTTTCCAGCTCTTTTCTGCAACTCTGAAAGTTATAAATTATACTTTTTTTTTTCTGTGTGTGTAAAGTAAGCCAAGATTGCTTTGTAATCCAAGGACTCCCAAAGACGAGGCTTAAAAATAGATGTAAAGACCACAGAAGTTAGGATAACATTTCTAACAAAGGTTTACTCCAGGTTCCACTAGAGTAATGGAATAATACCTTTCTGTTTATCTTGATTTTCAATATTGTGTCAATTTGTGTGCAAATTCATGTTTGTATACCATTCCAGACATACTTCATAATGCCTAGTGGCACAAGAGTGACCACAGTGATGGTTTTGAACCTTGTTTGGCCTGTGCCAAATCTCAGTAAACTGCAGTTCAGTGTCTCCTAACCCTGCCTGGCTCCCAGGATATAGAATGTTTTGTGCTTGACGGAGTAACTTGGCAGTGCTTGATGGGCTCCTCAGCTTGAGCTGTGGTGGCTCTGCTGACCTCTGAATTTCTCTCTCAGGCTGAGTTTCTTTGACTCCATAGTAAGTGTGTTTGAGGAGCAAAGAGGTCATTGAGCAAATCACTTCTACATGTGATTGAATTCCAGATGTTCTCCATTTCTGGCAGCAGTTGCTCCCCTGCTAGTGAAATGCACATCTCCAAAGAAACCTGATGACATGCACAGCTCTCCTGTTACCTTTAGTGACCAGTGTATCTCTTACAGGGTGCTTATTGTAGCGGCAACCCCAATCACAATGTGACCACCTGTTTTTATGAACAAAAGTGATGTGGCTTGTAGTTACGGACTCAATGACCCACACTCATCTCCTCTTTACTGTCTTTTACCAATATTCCAGGAGGAACTGTTTTGAGCTCCCAGGGAGATGACATTCTACGCAAAGACTGCAAGTTCCTGCTGCTGGAGAAGGAGAAGGCACCAGCAAAGGAGATGGAGCTCTTGGTCATGACAAAGGACAGTGGCAAAGTCTTTAGTGCCTCTAACACTGGGCTTAATGGAGGTAACTTCCCTTTTTCAGGACGTGGTTATTCTGAGGGCAGAGAAATGGAGACTGATCATAAGGGAAGTTCAGCGTTCAGGACACTATACCTGACTTGGAAAAGAACCTCTGGCAGGCAGGCAGCTTTTAACCATGCCAGCTGAAATCTGGGTCTGGCTTTTGCATTTGAAGCTCCAGAGTGTGCCTTGGGATATTTCACAAAGCTTGGGAGCTTTGAGAGCAAAAAACCTTGATCTGGTTTAAACAGGCAGAGCTATTGTGTCTTCCCAATAAAAATATGCCTTTTACCAATGAAAGAAGATAGGCCTGGTTGAACTTTGGGTGTAATGTTTTTAATTATATTTGGTTCTTGTTCAGGGTCTTTTGTAGAAGACACCTTGAAGAAAGAGAAGCAGGGATTTTCCTCCTCTTACGCTACAGATACTGGCCTAAAATCAGATGCAAATGGTAAGAGTTTGTTCCTGTGGAAATGCAACAGAACTTTCTCCTTCTGCCTCCATTACTACCTTTCCCTTTCAAGCCCCCACTCTAAATTTTATCATGCACAGAAAGACTGGTAAAACCTCTTTTACTGTTGTTAAAACAGGAGGGCTGAAATCCATGCCAAAAAGGGACAAAGAAACTTATGCAGGTAAGTGATGCAACTCAGACTTTCATTGGAAGAAGCACAAAAGCAAAATATACAAAAAAGCAATAATTCTTGAGGGACATGAGTGATCTCTGTGCAATGAATCAGGGAGAGGGAATGTTCAGGAGGCTACCAGAGAAATTGGTACCAATGATTTGATTGTAGATGAGTGGGCAGTTGGGTTATTTTTTTATGGCTGGAGAAAATCAGGTAGCTGACAGTCCAGCTGCATCCTACTACTGGGACAGATTTATGGGGAAGAGAGGGCTCAGACAGATCATTCTGGCTATTGCTGTCATTTATGGCTCAGATCTGTACAAAAAAATTACCCCTATGGGATCATGTTTTCCAGCTGTTATTTTAAAATGCACTGAATGTTTTTGTCCCCTGTTGGAAATCCCTTTGGAAATACTGTTCCCAGCTTCCACAGGGACTAGAATTACACTCACCATGTGTGCAGAGTGGTGTAAAGATGTTTTCCATAGCCCTTTGTGTAATAGATAAGACCTTGCTCTCCTTATTGTAAAAGATTCCTAACACTGAAGTCAAGAGACTTTCCATTAACTGCGAGACTGCTCCTTCCCTCTTGCAGAAATACGAGGTGGTGATGCAGGGGGTGCAATTGGATCAGCACCATCCTGGTGTCCCTGTGGTTCCTGCTGTAGCTGGTGGAAATGGCTCCTGGGTTTGCTTCTAGCCTGGTTGTTTCTCCTTGGATTGCTTTTTGGACTCATTGCTCTGGGTAAGAAATAACTAAGGAAAAAAAATGCTCAATGGGATAGAAGGACAGAGGGTTTAAGCTGGCAATGAGGCCAAGCACCAGAGGTACCAAGCCAGAGAACTGAGGACAACATTCAGCTTGGTAGTGACTGCCACTAAGATATTACAAATGGACAGAAGGAATGGATAAGGAATACAATCTTTGGTGAGGAGTTATATAGTCTTGGGGTGAGTAGGATAGGAAAGTTCCTGAGATCTTGCTCTGAGATTGACAGATTCCAAAGTTGTCATTTAAACTCCAGATATCCCTGCTGGGAAAAAAAAAGATACTAAGAATTCTGGAAAACTCAGTGGCCATAGCTACCTGACACAGTGTTGGCATGTCCCTGTGATAGCACAAGGTATTTCAGGCATGCATACCTGGCAGCATGTTCTCTAGCATCTTCCTTTAACCTTGCAGCGGAAGAAGTGAGAAAGCTGAAATCTCGTGTGGAAGACCTGGAAAAAATCAATGGTGGCCTCCTGGCAATTAACCAAGCAAATTCAAAAATAGAAAAGGATGTTTCAAGAGTAGACTTTCTTCATGGTATCTCCCCCTCCTCGACCTTCCCATATGAAAATGAAGAGTCAGTCTGGTTGATGGTGAAGAGCAGACTGAATAAGGAAATAGAACGAGGTGAGCAGAGTCAAAAAATGAACCCATACCTTATTTCCCATGCTACTTTTGTTAGCAAGGGAAAGGTGATTTACTTCTGTTTAGCAGATGATGGAAAGAGATTAACAACAGAGGAGCCTACATTCTCCCATCTTTAGATTCCATGTATTTGTGAAAATAAATTTACTGAGGAAACTCACAAAGCCATACTGTACTGCCTGTAGCCTCAAATCCAAATAGATGGATCCTTGTTTTTGAAATGAGTAGCTACTCTGTTGTATAATGCACTCTAACAGCCCCTTCACTTCCTGTTGCAGGCTACTTCCGAGGGGAGAGAGGAGAACGTGGTGAGAAAGGTACAGCCATATAGTCCTTCTCTTGCCCTGTCCAATTCCTGGGTTCTGGCAATGCACAATTTTGGGGCGGTTGTTGCTTCAAGGGACAATTAGCAGTGAGAAAGATGAAAATGGTTTATACTTGAACAAAAAGAATCATAGAATTGTTTAGGTTGGAAAAGACCTTGAAGATCATGGAGTCCAACCATAAACATAACATTGCCGTGTCCATCACTAAACCACCTCCCTAAGGGCCTCATCTATGTGTCTTTTCAATGCCTCCAGGGACAGTGACTTAACCTCTTCCCTGGGCAGCCTGTTCCAATGCCCCATAACCCTTCTGGTAAAGAAATTTTTCCTAATATCCAATCTAATCTCCCTGGTGCAGCTTGAGGGCCATTTCCTCTTGTTTTATCACTTGTTACTTGGGAGAAGTAGCTCACCCCCAGCTCACTGCCTTCCTTTCAGGCAGTTGTAGTGAGCAATAAGGTCACCCCTTAGTCTCCTCTTTTTCAGGTAAAACACCCCCAGCCACTCCTCACAGGATTTGTGCTCTAGACCCTTCACCAGCTCTGTTGCCCTTCTCTGGACACACTCTGGCACCTCAAGACCTTCTTTTAGTGAGGGGCCAGAACTGGACACAACGCTTGAGGTGCAGTCTCACCAGTGCTGAGCGCAGGGGGACAATCACTGTCTTCTGCCACTTTACCATGTAAACTGTAGAGACCCTGATCCCACACAGAACAATACAGGAGGCCAAATCTTGCATTGTGCCAATGTGAAAGGCCCAGTTGGGTCTGATCCTGTACTATTCAAGTGTGAAGTGTCCTGTTTGGCCATAACTCCTTCATGTTTCATTGAAGGTGGGAAAGCAACTAGAAGACAAAACGAATGAGTAATCATAGGATGTCTCTTGATTCAACTTTTTTTTTCCGCTTTTCTCAGGTGACATGGGAATACAAGGTCCCAAAGGTGAGTCTGAAGTTACTTGCTTTCTCAGGTAGATAGGCAGCCTGTCATAGGGCCTGGGTAGCAAATGGTTTTTTGTTACTCCGGTATTTAGAGAAGCTGATACTAGCTATCTGTTAGTTCAGATATTGTTGTAAAGGTTGGGGTTTTTTTCTTGTTTTCTGGTCAAAGAAAATTTTAGAGTTCATAGTAGAAGAGATAACAGATCTCACTTTGAATCTGGAAGCTCCTTTCACCTGGATGAAAGTCATTCCTGAAGCCAGGCTCTGCATGGTTTAATCAGAGGGTGCTTCAGTGCACGGAGGGTTTTGTATGGTGTGAATGACTCAATTCTTTACATAAATACAAGGGAGACAATTGCTGGAGATGGTAGAACTTGTAAATATTCCAGGAACATGAACTCTTTTTTATGGGGGTGAGGGTTAGCCAAAGTGACTAAAAGGGAAGACTTACTCCCCACTGACTGTCTCTTTGTTTCTGTCTACAGGTGACCGAGGACTTCCTGGTGCCCCAGGTGGGCTATAGTTCAATTCCTCTTTGAGGGAGGACATTTAGTGGCATTACTGTAGGCAAGAACAAGTTTTGTACCACAAACTTAGCTCAAGATGGTTCTCTAAAGAGTCAATATTTAGCATAGACTAAGTCACTTGATTACTACGTTGGTGCTGAGCTACAGACACAGCTCAGAGACTTGGTTACAAGCAAGGCCTTGGACAGACTTCCTCTTAGTTGAATATGCTGAATTTGGGGTTGTGAAGATCCCAGTCTACCACTGGAAGAGTCCTGCACCTGCATAAATACTTGGTCCAGCCTTCTTGTGCTTTTGTATGTATTGTGTTCCTCTAAAGAGGTCAAGTACCGACCTTATGAGTAATATATTCTTTACCCCATAGAATTAATCTCCCTAGGCTTCAGGTTCCCCTAACTTGCATGTTATTCTTTAATGGTACACAGTCAAGAACTCGGAACATTTACTGTGTTTTTCTTTCCAGGCATTCCTGGTCCAATTGGGCATGCAGGACCAGAAGGACCAAAAGGACAGAAGGGCAGCATGGGTGAGCATCTCTGTCAGTGCTGTGAGTCTTTCACAACTGACTGACACATGGCGTGGCAATACAGACACCTGGCTGGTGTGGTCAATGCCTTCCCCAGTGGAGGTGGCCATGGATCCTTTTCCCTAAGGCTTCCTTCCCATGGACACCTGGTTTTACAAGGCATTTGTTTCCTGCAGGTGAGCCTGGCATGGAAGGTCCCATGGGACAAAGAGGTCGAGAAGGGCTACCAGGGCCTCGAGGGGAGCCGGGACCACCTGGATTTGGAGAAAAAGGAGACAGAGGTAGGAACCAGGTGTCTTCTTGTTGGATAAAACAGAAATCGACAAAAGCTAGGGTTTGGTCCTGATTTATAAAACAGCTCAGTGATAGAATTTGATTTCACTGTTCAAATCCAGATTTCATGTCTAGACATTCCCCAGAACAGATTATTATGGCCTAAAGGATATTTTTTGCCAGACTTATAATGGGTAAATAAGGGTTGCTTTGGTTTCCCAGGTCTCGGAGTCAAGTTTGAGTTTGACAGAACCAAAATCACTTTACTGTCAAGGTCATCTTCTTCCCTGTTGTCCAAATCATCAAAGCTGGGGGATTTGTCTTGCTAAAGCCCAGTGAGCTCATATTTTTTTCTTGGACAATGCATATGTATTTGGGTGTCTTGAACTGACCAGCAGATTATTCATGACACTTGCCAGAAAAAGAATAACAGTAGATGGGATAATGTAAAAATGGGATCACAGCTGTATTCTACAGTGTTTATTCATGCTCTTATTTTGCAGGTGCTGTTGGTGAGCCAGGTCCTCCAGGGCCACCGGGACCCCCAGGTTCTGCTGGCCTAAAAGGTAAATGTGAAGATGGAGAGAGAGAACCTAGGAGAGAGGTCAGGAGTAAATGAGCATCTCAGCTGTCCTGTTTCACTTGTGTTACTCTGCACTAACCAGAAAAGTAAACTAATGGTCTGAAGCACAGATCCCAGCATCTCAGCCAAGATGGATGGCTTGGGTCTCTTTACTTTACTTTAGTGGAAAACAGTTCCTCAGTGTCACAAGAACTAAGTTCTGTAAATTTGTTGTCCTGGTTTTGAGCATGCCAGTAATGCAAATTCTTCTAGTGGCTCGGGAAATTCCAATCCACTAAACACCTATTGGGTTGTGGATGTTGTTGGGTGAACTGAAAGTGACTTGTTCATTTTCTGATTGTGGTGTTACTAAAAGGAAATCCATGTTCCTTACAGGTCTGACGGGTTCTCCAGGCCCACAAGGTCCTCCAGGTGAGTGCTGCATTCCTTTGCTGTGGCATCTAGAGACTGGGGAGAACAAAAACAGAGTGACACCTTCTCATAGTTTTTTCTGCATCAGTGATGCGCTATGTTGAGTGGGATGAATGAAAACCCCCCATCTCATTTTTCTGCAGGTCCTCCTGGCCTACAAGGATTTAGAGGTGAAGCAGGACTCCCAGGTGCTAAAGGTAACTTTCTCTTCCCCCTGGCAATTACAGCAGCATTAGCTGAGGTGCTTTTCTGGCGCTGCTCTGAGCAGCTGACGTGGTCTGACTGTGTCAGATTTTGATTCTATGGGCAAAGAAAAGCATAAGACTGAGGAAAGGGGAGGCAAAACAAAACTTAGTCAGTGATTGCAAGCAAATATTGAGAAATACAGGAGACACAGAGGTAACAGAGCAGTCTAAGTGAGGAAAAACAGTTGAATGGATGGAGTTGTGTTAAAGGAAAAGAATTTCCGGTTTGAGTTTATCTGGTAGCAGAGAATCTGTACTTCCTTTATGATTTTTCTTGATGCATTAGATGCCTTTCCCTTACGACTTGTTATTACTATTGTTCAATTGTCCATATATCTTTCAGGTGAAAAAGGAGCCAGTGGACCCCCTGGACCCAAAGGTATTTTGACCAATTATGTATCTTTTGTGGTTATTTCTTTAGATTCTTTTAGATATGGATACTGTCCATGAATTTTACCCCTATCCTTGGCTTTTTCTTCTGTGCTCTTGTCAGAAAGCAGGCTTTATTTTCCCTGATGGAAATACTTTACAATGAAGCAATCTCACAGAATCCTTTCCCTTTTTGTACCACAGGTGATCAGGGTGAGAAGGGTTCTCGTGGATTGACAGGTCAGTGGATTGAAATACTGGAGTAACAGCCTACCTAATAAAAGTATAGCCCAGCCAATCCCATTTAGCTTTCTGAAACATTATAATGATGTTACTGGTCATAGGAGTTTTAATTTTGCACCAAAATTATAAACAAATAGATCCCATTCTTGATTCCAGTAATCTTGGTAATAATCTTTGTATTTAGCTTTAGGAGAATCCTCTCTCACATGCCTTGTATTCATGTCATTGAGCATTCTAATGCCCAGAGACAGTCATGAATCACGAGGCCTGAACATCCTGTCAATGCTGGTTTTCAGTTGCAAAGCAGCAAACATTGCTGACAGAATTGTCCAAGAGTTGTTTGATTCACTTTTGTACTATTTTGCTACAGGTGAACAAGGCTCAAGAGGACCTCCAGGAGAGCCAGGGGCTAAAGGACCTGTAGGTGGGTACCAGAAAGCAGGTGTATTTATATGTGAGGCAATGTCACTGCCACCCAGATTGTGTTTCTGTGAGCCCAGACAAGGAAACAACATGAGAGTGGAATCATGCTGGTTGTGACCCTAGGTTTTTCCTTTAGATGCCTGTGATTAGTCTGTCCACTCAGAAATAGTGTCCTATAGTTAAATTTTGAGTGAATGCTTCCTGGATCTTCAGTAGCTGCAGCCAAGGTTTCTTTCAGATGCAATGTGATGAAAAGCCACTTATAGGTTTAGGGCTGTGCTCCACTTAGGAGGAGGACAGGACAAGACGAGTCCCTGACAATCTCTTTCTTTGGACAGGACAAGCTGGTCGTGATGGACAGCCAGGTGAAAAAGGTAAGGGCTTCCTTTGAGGTTAAGTGCAGGTACTTTTTGATTTGGCAGGAGGTTGATTTGTAAAAGTGGTGGGAGAAAGATGGCAGCAGATTAATGTTCTGGGATCTTGCTGTCTCAGAACTGTAAAGTCACCATGTAAGCATGGAAGAGACATTTAATGGCTGTAAACCCGTGACAGAGTTACCTCTCTACAGAGCTCTTCTGTCATTGATGTTCCCCTCCCAGACACTGGTGCTGGAGATGGCCAGTGGGCTGTGAGAATATAATAGGTAGAAAGTGCTGCAGGACAGCCAAGCTCGAATGGATTGAAAGATTGTACGTCAGTGACTTCTGTCTTGTTAATGGTGATTATATCCCTAGGTGAACCAGGTCTTATGGGAATGCCAGGTGCCAGAGGCCCTCCAGGACCCACTGGAGATGCTGGAGAGCCAGGTAAAAGCATACAGAGAACAAAAGTGCTTTTTGCTCCATCAGGAACACAGATGTATTTGTCAACTTCCAGTCTTAATTTGAATTTAAGTCTGACAGAGGATTTCTGTATTCTTAGGGTGATGATGAAAAGAAAATACTCAAAGAATCTAGACCCTTTATGATCCTAAAATTGCCCACAGTGCAAACATCAGTTGCTATGAGCTGATTTGCATACCAGTTGCTAGGCCAGTTTCCACTACTTGTGAATTGTGTGCTATAATTTCACATAAATGTAATCTTTTTCTCCCTGTCTATCCTTTTCCCACACGAAATTTTTAGACATCTTAAGAGTTTTTGCCTTTTTCTGACAGGTCTTACAGGACCCCAAGGACCGCCAGGTAGGCTTTTCCTCCATATTCCAATTTAACAATGACACACTTTGATATGGGCTCAAAAAACCCTTGTAATTTTCCTTCTGTACTGCTCAGGTGATATCCCAAGGTTTCTACATCTCCTTTGGCTTTTGAGACAGGTTTTGTGCTTGATATGTAATTTTTGAGCAATGCAGGGCTTTTGAGTATTGAAATTTTGCCTTTCCCCAAAACGTAACATTTCAGTTCCCTGTGCATCACTGAGAAGTCCTAATCGGCAGCAGAAACAGAAGGGAGAGGATGTAGCAATAGAGATGGAAACAGAGGTTGTGACATCTGTAAGCAGAGGTGGTTTGGGGGGGCAGTTCATCAGGGAATTCATCCAGGAGCCGCAGGACAGGCAGCAGTACCTAGAAGAAGGTACAGGTAAATCTATGAAGCAGTCTCATCACACAGGGAGCAGTGGGACCAGGGAAGCCCAGGGACACTACCAGCTCAGTCTGTTCCTCCACTTGCTTATAAAGTCATCAGGGACCTGCTTATAAAGGCTGAAATCCGGGGTCTTGAGTAGGGAGCTCCTTCTATAAACCAACAAGTGAAACTCAGCTGGGGTACCTGAAAAACATACAGCAAACAATATTTGCACTAACCATTTTAAATTGTTTGTCTACCTCATATCAGGACTTCCAGGCAACCCGGGCCGACCAGGGGCTAAAGGTGAGTTTTGTTTCTTCCCTAATGCTCATTTTCTCTCTAAGGATCTCATTTTAGCGAGGATTAGCTGCTCCACTGACCAGTCCCTGGATCAACAGTGGCATCTAGTGGCTGTGGGAAGGGAAGGTTTGAGAAGCGCGGTAACCAAAGGTTCCCGGAGTGTACACGGGGAGCAGTGAGGGCATCTGCTGAGGGACTTAGCATGACAGCTCTCCTCTGAGGAAAGCTTTGGAGCCGGGTTCTGCCCTGAGCATGAGTAAGATGCCTGGTGTCTGCAGTGGAAGCTGTGTTCCTACCTCGGATAAATCCAGGCTATTGCCTGTGCTGGCCGATGTAGTGCTTGGAAAGCTGATCAGAGGGTATCTCTGGATCAGCACAGCTCTCTTGCTTCCCCCCTGACCTTCTAGTGCAGTGACTTCTCCGACAAGAGATCAGGGGCAGAGAGAACAGAAACTACATGCTTAATAATACAATGTTGTTGAGCTTATTATAGATCTTAAACCACCACCACCCCCCGCCAAAAAAAAAAAAAAGAAACTCAAATTTTGTCTCTTTGTTTTCCTAGGAGAACCTGGAGCTCCAGGAAAAGTCATAAGTGCAGGTATGTAGTGCTGTGAGAGGTCACACTTCTCATTTAGGAGGGTTTTCTCTGGATTTTTTTATGCTTCCTCAATTCATCTTGACTGTGTGTCAGACCTGTACTGGGGCTCCCTGTGTCTGAAGAATGTATATGCCATAGGTGTGGGATTCCTTAAGCATAGATTTGTTATACATTCACTGGATGTGTGAATATAAGCGTCTGTGTGCAAATCTATGTGTTTGTTTTTCAGAGGGTTCATCAACTATTACTCTGCCAGGCCCACCAGGTCCCCCAGGCCCACCTGGCCCCACTGGTCCCCCAGGTGTTCCAGGTGAGTACTGATCAATACAAAGTAGTGATAGGTCAAATCCAGGGACTAGAATCAAGCTCTTTTGCTGCTCAGGAAGGCAGGCTTGTGTCTAATCCCTTTCCCAGCACTGTTGCTGCAATTGGGAAGTGCTTGTTTTCCAGGCTCAACTTTGAGCTCAAGGCAGCAGAACTCCCACTCAAGCATCTGTAAATCTTTCTCACACACACACTCTGGCTGTGCATAAGCTTGGGCCTCAGACTCCTCTGTCCCAGTCAGACACTGCCCTCCAGCATGCTGCTGTCAGGCAGCAGAATTCCTGAGCCCTGGTTCTCATTGCACTTCTGTGCCTGGAGCTACTCCTGGAGCTGGTTTGGCAGAGCCAGGCTCAGTTTCCAGCAGAGGATGCAAGAGGAGGGTTAGGCCTATTGCATTCCTTTTCTGTTGTGGTCAGTGGCATTCTGGTTATTTCCCCAGTCCAATAGGCGCGAAGTGTTTTAATTGCCAGATGATGGAAATTCAAGTAATACATGGGGCACTGATGAATTCATACCCCATAGCAATTCCATTTAGTTGTGTAGAAAAATACATTATTTGATAGTCTTCGTTCTTGTAGAAGTCCTATTGATTCTTTTCTGCTGTTGTAAAATCTAATGAAATTTGGGTTTTTTCCTTTGAAACTAGGTCCTGTTGGACCAGCTGGTCTCCCTGGACAGCAAGGTACCATTTTCCTTCAGCTTTGATTATGCTTCTTAAGAGAAAGGAATTCATTAGTTTTCCTTTGTTTCTAATTCTCTAAGCCCTTGGCACATTCCCTCTCCCTTTTGTTCTCAGATTTCTTCCTTTCAGTTCGTTTTGTTGCATTATTTGGCTTAATTAATCTTGTAAAGAATTTCTATCATTTTTTTGTTTTCCCAGGGGAAGAAGGGGGTGGTAAGAGGGTGATAAGAGCCAGTGTAATGTGGATACTGCAAATGTCTTTTTTTTCTTATTCTATTTTTCCTGAGGGCTGGTATTTCTAAGGCACTTCTTAAGTGCAGTTTCCTTTCTGTGATAGGGGACATAGCCCAGCTGGATACCTCCTGCCATTTTGAAAGGCAGGAGAACAAACTAGAGCCAAATTGGGATTAATGTCACTGCGAAAACACTGCCAAGTGGGCAGACATCTGTTTGGAAGGGCCTGAACAGAGCTGACCCCTAAGAACCTTTCTTAGCTGGTTTTCTATGATCCTGTTAGAGTGAGCTAGACAGTAATTTCCACATTTGAATGCAGTGTCCCTCAGATCTGGGGACTGAGTTCATGCTCCCAGTTCTCTTAAGAAAAGTCTGAACCTCTTGTTGGAATAGGTACAAAATGTCACCCTCTCTCAGTTACATAACTCCCTTTTTCTGTTGCTTTTTTTTCTTTTCCTGGAAAAAGGTCCACGGGGTGAGAAAGGATCCCCAGGTGAAGCTGTGATAGAAACCATCAGAACAGAAGTCTCATCATTAGCATCTCAAAGTAAGTGGCCCCGCCTTTCCTCTCCTTTGCTTGGAGATGTGTCAGTCTCCAGGCCTGCCCACAGCTACCAAGAGATGCGCCTCACTCTTTCTTCTCAATGTGACATGGGGCAAGTGTCTGTGTGTGTCTGTGTGTGTCTGTGTGGTGTCTGCAATGCCAGCTACCTCTTCTGCCCTCCTTCTCATCTGTGCATCCCAAAGTCCTTTCAAAAGGAGGCAGATGGCATCAGGCCCATGTTGCAGAGAGGGAAGCTGAGGAATGGTGACTGGTGAGCAGCCACTAACAGGGGAAATACTGAGAGCTGAGAGTTTTCAGCCACTGAGTTCACACAGGGCAGTTCCCTGTGCAATGTGAACCTGGAACCATCTGTAAGAGAACCACTTTGAAAAGGCATGTTAATCTAAGCAACAGAAATAATCTCTCTTCAAATCAAAGGATGAATTCACAGGGGAGCAAATAAATTTTAAGATGAAAAAAGTTTAACATTTTGTAAAATTTTTAAATATTAAGCTGAAAAATAAGTGGAGCAGAACAGAATGGTTTCGGAACATCCCAAGAAAAGTACTTGCTCTGTGCAACAGTAGATGTGTGATGCACTTAGAGTCGGTATCCCTAGGATCTGGAACCTCTGCCAGTTTGCAGCAATGTAGAAGAGGGCATAAAATTATAAATGATCCTTGCCTGATCACCATCTGAATGGGGCCATGTAGATTCAGACCATGCTTCAGTACTATCCCACTCCTCATTCAGGAGTCTTGGATCTCACCATCACTGAACTTAGAGTTTGTGCCTCAGCTTGGAGGTGAGGGTACCTCTCATGGTACAATCAAGATAACACAGTGCAACTACTTGTTAAATAGTGTCTGTGTTATGTTCTCCCCCCAAAACTTGCCTCTTTTAAAGAATCTTTCATCTCCTTGAAAGTGCTTTCCCTCCTTCTCTAGCCTTTGAGTCCTTTGCTCTTTCTTTCAACAAGCATTACCCTCCTCCCTGTTTCCAGTATGCTGCCATCCTGCTCAAGGCTGTATTTTGCTTCATGTCCTCGCAAAACACATCTCTCCTCTCCCTCCTCTGCTTCATCTTTGGCTTAGATTGCCCAGGTCCTGTCTTAGTCCACCTTTGACTGTAAGAGCTTCTAACAGCAATATATTGACAGAGTTTCCATAGCAATAGTAGTTCCATAGCAACAATTTTCCCTTGATTGTGTTTTTCTTTTGCACAGTGCTGGGAGATTTGCAAGGGCGAGCAGGACCACCAGGTCCCCCTGGACCACCAGGTGTGTAATATACAGAGCTCAGTACCTGAGCAGGGGGATGCTCACACAGTATGGCACATTTCTGGGTCATGCAGTATGCTGAGTAAGTATTCTCTAATACTCCTGTTTCTTTTGTCATCAGGTGAATCTGTGCAGGGACCCCCTGGACCTCGTGGTCCCCCAGGTAAGAGCTTGTTCCTCTGAAACCAAACTGGAAAGTGGGAGGTTTTTTCCAAGGCCTAGGGCTGGAGGCAGAATGTTACATAATGGGTTCGTACCAACACAATTTCACTGCAGCAAGATGCTGCCCAGCAAAGGACATTTACTTTGGCAGAGGTTTCTAGCCAGAGTATTAATTAGTAAAAGCCATGCTTTTTGGGAAGACACTCCAAGTTTCCAAGTTGCCAAAGGAAGTAACTGCAATCAATTCCATACTTACTTGTCCAACCTTAACTTTCAACTGCGGACAGATGGGGAGGTTCTATGCCCCATCCTGTAACACAGACTTCCCTTTTGCAGCCAGAACAGGGAAGGTGTGGGAGGACATGTGGCAGGAGCAGAACCCTATTCCTTGTTCTCTGCTCAGTAGGAAAAGGGAGCAGGTTGTGTGTGTGACGGGCTAGGCACCCAGTACCACAAAAAAAGGAGTTTCTCTGTCCTTTTCTGCTGCAGTGGCAAATGATAGTGAACAGTAACTACCAGGGATAGATGTGTGAAGAAGACAGTTGTAAGAGCCTACATTGGGAAATACTCATGCTAAGGCCATGGCTGGAGATGTAGCAGCTCTTATGTGCATTTAACTTACATTGCTGAGGTTCATCCTTCCTGAAGCCTTTCTGTGTCCCTTTTCCTAGGAGAAGGATTGCCAGGACCTCCAGGCCCACCAGGGAGACCAGGATCGTCCATGTCCACCTCAGGTAGGTTCTTGCCACTCATTCCCTCACCTGGTCCTGGGAATGTCCTGTTGGGGTTCCAAAGAGCGCATACATGGCTAGGACCAAGTGGAGCCAGAGAAACCTTGTGTCATGTTCTGTTGGATGTCATGAAGAAATCTCTTCCTTTGAATTGCAGAAGCATTCTTCACAGGTCCACCGGGTCCACCAGGACCACCAGGACCACCAGGCCCGAAGGGAGACCAAGGTGGGTATATCCTGCTGCCTCACCAAAGTGCTAGAGGGATCTCAGCACCTTAGACTGAAAAGAAGGAAGGGCTTAGGAGCAGAAAGTCCTGCCTTTCTCTGTCTTAGCTCTCTAGCTAAGAAAGCTAGCACAGTTGTCACTAGGTAGAACTCCTGTCTGCTATAAAACAAGTCAGTCTTTGTCAAAGAAATCTGTTAGCCTCCAGTACTGGTGTCAAGGCAGTCGCTGTATTCAGATCCCATTTGCAAGCCCATTAGACTCAAGAACATTCAGAGCTTCAGATTTGCCATTGAAGGGGACAGGCTTTTTGCAAAATGCACTGTGGACTAAGCCAGTGCAAGGAGGTGCCGCTGTGAAGAGTAGCTCAGCTCTCAGCTGGCAGGGAAACATGGACCTGCTCCCTTTACCCATTGCTCTCCTACAAATTGAAGGCCAAGATGATACACTGCAGTGTGGGCTGGGATGTTGCTGATGAGAATAAAGCAAATCCTAACACTGTTCCTTTGCTCCCCTGTTCACAGGCGAACGAGGTCCACGGGGATTCACAGGTAAGGAGGTTTCCAGGAGATATCAGCGGGTTTCAGGGTAGCTTGCCTGGGTATATGACTGCTCCTCCATTTCTGTGTCTCATGCAGGAGAACCGGGTGATCCTGGCCTTTCAGCATTCTCCTCCCACGGTCAGTCTGTACCCCCTTTCCTCCTTTGAATTCATCATCCCCAGGCTGAAATCAGGGGCCAAAATCCTGCTCTGTTCATTCTAACTTAATTTTAGTGGAGCCAGGATTTTGTCCACATACTTTATTCCTGTAAATCTCTTACTCTCTTTCTGCAACTGGCAGGTGAAAGAGTCACCATACAGGGACCCCCAGGCCCACCAGGCCCACCTGGACCAAAAGGTGAAGTTATAAATCTTCTTTCTTTCTTTGGGGGTGGCCTCACACATCCAAGCATGGTTGAGACTAAAGGATGGAACAACCTGGTCCTTTGGGAACTAGAGCTGTGCTCACCCCTGCCTTTTCAGGCAAAGCAGGACCACAGCAATAGAATTGCTGTGAGCACAAGGCACTTGACCAGGTCACAGAAGGCTCAGGAAAGCTGCCGTGGCCTCTTCCTTATGCTCTTTCCCAACAAGCTGGCATTTCAAGACAGTCATTGCAAGGGCTGGGTAGTTGCTTTTCTGACAACATGCAGCTCAACTGCTTCACATGACCAAGTATGCCACATGCAGTCACACCCATTACAAGTGTCTGTCTCCCTCACTCTTTTCCAGGTGATGCAGGTGTCCCAGGCGCACCTGGCATCCCAGGAGCATCTCGAGGTAAGAGGCCAGACCATCATTGCTCTGATATTAACAAGGAATGCTGGTAATCCTGGTGTAGACTTTGAAAAAGCTCCTTTGACTTTTACCAGTGTGTGTGCCAACGTAATGCTGATGGGATTTGTGTTCAAAACCTCTTTTTGCACAGCTTGCCTTAAATCAGAAAAATTAAGAAATGACAGTTTTCCTTTTCTAGCTTACTGGGAATCCTTTAAGCCAGAGTTTTGCCTCTGTGTGAACAGGTTCTTGAACTGGTGCTGCCCAGGCTGACTGGGATTGGGAGCAGCAGGGCAGTGAGGTTAGACTAATGAGCTTGAGCTATGATCTCCATCTGTATTCTGCACAGCACTGCACTCTAGTGCACAAACCCACCAGGTCTGCCTGTACAAAGCCAGGAATGTCTTTGGACTCAGCCCTGCACAGGCTGAATTATAAGATGCTGAATTAATTGAAGACATTATATTGCCAAATAGCCCATGCTCAGACTGTGTTTAAAGATGCAGGGGGAGCTCCTTCATATTCTCTTTCCAAAGGTTTTTCCAGACCTTTGGGAAGGGCTCAATGTGAGTACTCTTTACTATCACTTGGTCTAATGCAACTGTGCCAAAAACACTCCTTCCCCTTACAATGCTTTCTGTAGGTGGATCCAGACAAATTCAGGGACCCCCAGGACCTCCTGGGCCACCCGGTCCTCCTGGCCCAAGTGGAGGTTCATCTCAAGAGATTCAGCAGTATGTCACTGACTACCTGAAGAGTGAGTATAATGAGATTCTTTCTGTGGGTCAGAAGTTGCATGCCTATCTCTCTTTTGCTCCCTGAGCCCTTGTCCCTCTTCTTTTAGAAAGAGCAGCTCTGCTACTCTGGGCTTATTTCTGCTGAATACTGTGAATTGCTGTTGCCCACTGTGGCCTCTGCAGAACTGTCCTTCTGTTGTCCTGCTCTTTGTCGGTGGAAGAGGGTCTGTCCATATGCTCAGTCTTCCCTCTTAGTGATGTGGGCATATCTTGGGCTTTCTGCGTAGGTGACAACGTCAGACAGTATTTGACTGGTGCCCAAGGCCCACCAGGCCCTCCAGGCCCACCTGGACTTATCACCACTGCAGATGGGGTGACCTTGGATTACGCAGAGCTGGCTACCCGTGTCATGAGCTATATGACGAGTAAGCACCATACTGGTAAACTGTACTGAGTCAGGTCCTCAGCTGAGCTTGTGCAGTGCCGAGGGGATGAGAACCAGAGGAGAAACAAATCTTTAAATAGCAGCACCCCAACCAGGTTATTCATCTTCAGCAGTCTAAGCCCAGGACTCCACACAGCTGAGGTGTCCTTTGAGCCTTGTCCTATTTTAATGGGTAGATTAGCTAGCAGTGGCTGCTGTTTAAAATGTTACATATTAAATGTTTGCTGTTAGACCCTTTAACACGCCCAAGATCCAAACAGAGGTGGCTTTATTTAGTATATGTGGTCTCAGGTATTCTGGGGTTGTCTTGTATGCTTGGGGCCCTCCTAAAGTAGATGAAATTCCCAAAGCTTTTGGAACTAGCCTGGAATCTCAACCAGAAATGTACAGAGCACACAGCTGTGGAGATGACCAGGATGTGTGAGATAGCAACTGCTTCATAGGTGGGGGCATGAGAAGCCCATGCTACCAGTTAATTAATTCAGCTTTCCTCTGTCCCTTCCTGACCCCTCCTCACCTTTTGTCTTACCCTGCCTGATGTAAAACCTTTTCATTCCCACAGGCTCTTCAGGTCGCTATGAGTCATTTTCTAGCTCAGTATCAACTACATCCACTTTGTACCAAGAACTTCTGGATCTGCTGCAGAGTGAGTGACCCTCAAGGGAAACATGGGACTAGGGCTAAATCATGCCATCATCTTGGACATCTGTCTTTCCCTTCCAGTCTCCAGTCTGCAACTGGAGTTACCTGCAGGTGCTTCAGAGTGTTCTCCTTTCCAGCTCCCCCCATGTTCCCCCCATGGCCTTGCTAGGTTATTGTTCTTAAGGTGAGGGGGATCCCCAGCTCTGTGTTCTTTTCTACACACGCTGTTACTGTGGGCTGACAGGTGAATCTCCAGGATGTCATTTGGCTGTCCCTGAAGATATTGATGATGCTGGCCAGCACTGCGCTCCAAATGGCTACTGAAGTGCCACAAAGCTCAGCATGGTCTTTCCCAGCTGAGCTGCTTTTCATTCCCTTTACCCAAGAAGTTGTCCAGGATGTCCTGAAAAAAACAGAGCACAAGGAGGTCCCTTAAGCAATTCAAATTCTCATCCTCCTCACATCCTTATTATAGGAGATTCCCAGCCTTGCCACCAATGTTTCTGGCACTGTATACAGGACAATTCACTCAGAAAAGAGGGAGGAAAGGAGCTTTGCACCCGTAGGTTTTGATGGTCTCCCTAGTGGTGGGGGCTCAGCTCACGGGCTGGCAACTCCTCATGCTCAGTGTCTGTACAGCAGCTGGACAGCCTTAAAAGATGCATTTTTTCATTTCTAGGAGAAGAAATTCGTCAGTATCTCATTGGACCTCGGGGCCCACCAGGACCTCCTGGGCCAGGGGGAGATGGAATGTCTCTGTCACTGGATTATGATGAGCTGACCAGGAGGTTTATCAGCTACTTGTCAAGTAATGGTTTTATTAGTGTGTGTTTCCCACTGTTCCTTTAGGAGCCCAGCACAAAGCTCATGCTGTCAGTAGAAACTATTCCAGTGCTGACTGTGTGAATCCCTATGTACAGAGACTTCCTCATAGGGACTATGAGAGACTTGGAAGAGAACAAATATACCCTGTAGCTAAGATACCATCTGCAGACTAGTAATGAATCCTTTCTTTGTTAAAAATGGAGTTTAAGAACGTAATTTCATCTCAGACGTCTTAGAAGTCCATCAACACCTTTAAGTGCCTTTCTAACCCTTATCTCTGTGGTCAGGATATATCTCCCTGTGAAAGAGTTGGTCTGTGCCCACTTTGTGCCAAGGCAGCTCAGGCAACAAACTCTTAGAAGTTTAAAGTTAGTTGGAACAAATTCCATGTCTCTGCTTCGTTTTCCTATCCATAAAGGGGTGATATGGCGTATAAGAACTGTTGGACAGAGAGGACTCTTTGAGCATCCCCCGTAGCAGTGCTGAAATGCCTAATCCTGGTAGCTGCAACTATCTGCTTAGAAATGCAGCCTGGTCCGTGACCAGTTTCTCTGAACTGCTCTTTGAGCCCAGATCTCATTAGTGGACTGCTCCTAAGATGGAGGGAATTTCCAGCAGGAAACTGCAGTTTAAGGGCAGCACCCCAATGTCTCAGGCAGGACAGCTGCATTTTGTCATCAGGGACATTTCATTAAAGCAAATCACAAAATGCAGAGTGTTGCCCCTGAGCTGCAGACACAGGGAGAGCAGCACATCCATCAGCCTGTGGGTCACTACTGAGCTGCAAGTCCAGGGGTGCCCCCACCCCATCATGGATTCATGAGGTGCAGAGCTTTTGACAGGAACAGAGGCCTGCTGCCTG
Source organism: Pachycephala philippinensis (assembly GCA_013397055.1). Lineage (NCBI taxonomy): Eukaryota > Metazoa > Chordata > Aves > Passeriformes > Pachycephala > Pachycephala philippinensis. The sequence continues at coordinate 236,835 of VWZT01001561.1, forward strand.
CCTGTCTGTGAGTGTCCTTGTGTTGGAATTGTCAGGGAAAACTCACAAGTCCAGAACAAGGTTTGAGCTCTGGCTCCTGGCACAGCCTGCTGATGGGAACACTCCACTCTGCAGGAGCGCCTCCTGCATTGCCTGTGAACAAGCCCTGCGTGCTGACACTGTAACAGCCTGTTCTGATAACGTGGATCTGTTTGATTTTGCAGATTCTGGGATGAGCATTGGACTCCCTGGACCACCTGGGCCTCCAGGGACACCTGGTATATCTTACAGTGACCTGACAGCGTACCTGCGAAGTAAGCCAACTTCTTCACTCCCCTGCCATGGGGCGCTACATGCCCCCAGGATCTTTTTACAGCCTTAGTCACAGAATTTCCCTTTTTGCCCATCATCACAAATAACCCCCTGATGGCCCTTTGTCCTTAGCAGCACTGCAGGCCTCTGCTGGCACCTTCACACTCCACAGGGTCTGCAGCTGGATCACCATGCTCCTGTGAGGAGCAACAGCAGTGAAGGCTGTCTTGGAGATGGGCATGAAGGAGCCCTTTGTTGTATCCAAACTGCACCATAAAGGCATCATTTCTTATGCCACTGTTTAAAAGTATATTTAAAAAATAGGGACTTTATTGTCTTTGGAATCACCTGACTTTCTAATGTGACATCTACATGCAGGGAAGTGAGGTGCACCAGGAAGGCTGCACCAGAAGGTGGTGAAGAGAAAAAAGAGCCTTATACTTGGCTGTATCTGGCGTAACTTGTATTGTCAAGGAACATTCATCAGGGTTATGGTTGTTTGGGTGACTTCTTTTCTTCCCTTGTGTCTTACAGACTCTGAATTCAGTGGTATTGTTGGGCCCCCTGGTCCTGCAGGGCCGCCAGGACCTCCAGGGATCCCCGGATCACCAGGCGCCTCTCTTGAGGATGTCTCTGCCTACCTACAAAGTAAGCACTTGTATTTCTCACAGCTGGCAGGGAGATCCTGTTTGTAGATGCTGGAGGGACTGAGGCTGAGATTTAGCTTAGCAGGGATGTGACTGCCCACTGGGAACAAAGTCATGGTAAAGGAAAAAATTTTATCAATGTCATCTGTAAAGGGATAGAAGTCGGGGCTGGAGCCTTTCAACTTCCAAAATCCCCAGACATGCGCAATTTCCTTGTCCTCTCACTGATGGAAAATAATTCTTCCTCTCTCTCAAGATGTTGGCTACTCTTCCCTGTCTGGAGTCCGGGGCCCACCCGGCCCTCCTGGCCCTCCAGGACCACCCGGCTTCTCTGGAACCGGCCTCCTGTCCTATGCTGACATCACCCACAGCGATGAGTTCAGGAGTGAGCTGATCCAGTACCTGAAGAGTAAGGGGACACCATCCATCCTCCCTGCACATATCCCAAGCCGTACTTTGCCTCATGTAGATGACTTGCTCTGCCACAGCTGAGACATTCCTGTAGGAGTCTTCTCTGAACTGTGGCTACAGCAATACCTTCCCTCTGTAGCCAGGTCTATGCAGGACTGCGCTGCACCCTGTAGGCTTTTCTCCTCTCAGTCCAACTGCCAGCCAAAGTCTGTGTGTGAGACACCAGGGACAGGCACTGGGTAGCTACGATTGGGCTGTCCTGAACAGTGAGTCCCTAGTAAGGTCACTGGCAGAGTTCTGCTATGGGAAAAGCATTTTCTTTGGCAAACACCTGCCCAGAGAGCCATGGATAATGGAGGGGTTGGAAGGTAGCACTGAGCCAGCTGTGAAGCACCAGTGGTCTGAGCTCATCCTGGCAAGTTATCCAGGGCAGTCTTTCAAAAACACCTCAGTTTTAGCAAACTGGTCACAGAATGGCTCTTTTGGCAGAGGTGCTGAAATTGGCCTGAGAAGTGCACCCTTCTGCAAAATCATTGGGCATGCTCCCAAGATTGGGCACACAAAATTGTGGGAGAGATGGGAAGGAGGAGGGTGTCATGCCATCTGCAGATACCAAGGTTGACATGTGCCTGCTGCCTGAGAAATGGCAATGGATGAGGGTTACTGTGATGGTAGGTGGGACAGAACTTCACACTCCACTCTTCATTCAGGTGGTGGCACAGGACCTCTGCCAAGCCCTGTGTCCCTGAAGTTCCCCCCTTGTATTTTGCAGGTGATGAAATTCGAAGCTACATCTCAGGACCCCCTGGGCCCCCTGGGCCACAGGGACCACCAGGACCCAAAGGAGACAGTGGTTTGGTGTCTGGGTCTATGTCATCCTCATACCATGGGTTACGAGCTTCTGAGCACTTGCATGGAGGGTCCCTTGGTGCTGAGGGCTCCCACAGGGGCTCACTGGGCACAGGCAGCTCGTATGGCAGCTCCACGAGCAGCATGTCCTCTTACCATGCCCTAGTGAGCAGCGATGGCACTTACGATGCCTCCATGGGCACTGATGGGCCCTTCGATGGGCTGCTGACAGAGGAGGAATCACACAGATCAGCAGGGTCGAGCAGATCCTTCACCAACTCCTTCACTGGTTCTCGGGATTACAACGATCTGGTACTCCGTGTGTCAGAGAGCCTGCAGAGTGAGTGCAATGCCTGCTCATCCTGACCCTCCCTATCCCAGCCTGCAACTCCAAACCCCCTGTGCCTGGTCGTGTTGTTCACTTCCCTCCCCCTCCTGTTGCCTACAGCTCTGCCTTACACCTTCTGCCTCAGCATCCAGCCACAGTTCTCCCAGAGCTCCTTTCAAATGATGTCTTTTATTCCGCAGGCCGAGGTATTCTCCAGGACCTGATGTCTTACACTGCACAGGGACCCCCAGGCCCTCCTGGTCCCCCTGGCATCAGCAAGGTCTTTGCAGCCTATGGCAATGTCACCGCAGACCTCATGGACTTCTTTAGAAGTAAGTGACATTTTGACTTGGCGTTTCTGGCTCATGCATATGAGATCTCCCCTGTCACAGACCTACTGATTTCACTTTTGCACACTACAAAACTCAAGGTGCAGAGTTGAAGGTGGATGGTCTTTCCATCTCCTTCCTCCCTTGCTGGGGAGGTGCAGTCTTATCATTAGGAAGGACATCAGTTTTTCCCACTATTTGCAGGAAACTCATCCCAAACCGTGAAGGCCTCTGTGCTTACAATCCCTGTGGTCCATTTTAACATGGCTGGGCTGGCACACAAACAGAAACATGAGCCAGCTGCTCACTCTGCTCTCAGATTCCCCACCCTGAGCATGGGCCAGGTCCAGCCCTAATGACAGCCAGGACACCCTGAGAGAGTGACAGAGCAGTGCTGGTGAAATGACATCACAGCCTGTCCTTGGGACTTTGTTGGGACCAAAACCCTTTCTAAAAACGTTGTTATCAGTCCATTCCCATCTAACCAAGAGAAATGTCCTTCTAGTGTGACTCACAGCTTTTCTGAGTGGGCAGTGGTTTGTCCCACTCATTCACTCTCTCCTTCATTTCCCTCTCCAGCACATGGTGCCATCCAAGGGCCACCCGGTGAAAAGGGGGAGAGGGGTTATCCTGGACCCAAAGGTAAGGCTTGCCATCCTTTCCCTCTTCAGCCCTGTGATGCCCAGGAAGCAGCACTGTGACCACAGAGGTCACAGCACTGCTCGAGGTCACACCCTCTCACACCTTCAGCATCTTAGACGAAACACTGTCTTGACTTGGTCTCCCTTCCCCTGGCCTGTCCCTGTCCGTGGGTCTCTTGTGCTCAAGGGCAAACTTGGTCTTCTCATTCCTTCAGGTGACCCTGGGCCAATGGGCCCACCAGGACGACACGGGCACAGAGGACCAAAAGGAGAGAAGGGAGAGAAAGGTAGGAACACGTGCCATGTCCAGGACAGCAGGGTCTGACTATGAGGGAGTGGCACCAGCCCATCCCTGGGGATAGCTGGAAAACACAGCCCCAGTTTTTTTGTTTGGATATTTTGTCTTTTTACATGGACTTTCCAATTAACCCTCCTTTTGACTTTCTTGTCCCCAGGTGAACAAGTGTATGTTGGCAGAAGAAAAAGAAGAAGTGTTGGTGTTTAAGGAAAGAGGTAGCTCAGTTCTGCACAGGGCAGCATTCCCAGCAGCCTGTAGAGAATTAGCCTGAGTCTTCACTGCTTTTATGCTAAAACATCCTCACTGCTCAGCTGACCCCTTAGAGGTGATAGTTCAGATCTGAATGTCTCTTGTGTGTGTCCAGCATGGCCTTAGTGTGGGTGTTTGCTCGTTACTGATGTTTGGCTTCACACCCCTGAGCTCCCAGGCTGATGTCCTTGGGCTGACAAGGGCTTCCTGTCTCACCTAGTACAGGCTTCTTGTACTACTCCCAGATATGTAAAGACCTTTCTTTTTTAACAACTAGCCACCTATGCAGCAAAAAGAAAAAAGAAAACAATCCCATCCCCACCAAATGCATGGTTTGTCAGGGATCAGATGCAGCTCACAAGGCCCCATGAGAAACCCTGGGACTAAGCTTGCACTGCCCTGGGATTCCCTCTCCACAAGCTCTGCCAGCCCTAAGTGGAGCCCGTTTATAGCAGCACAGCGAGACAGACAAGCACAGGGACTGAACCGAAGCACTTTTAAATGTAATTTGTTTATCTTTTAAAAATATTTTTGTATTTTTTCTGGTTTTTTAAACACTGGTAAAAAATAATCTTTAATGTAAACAGCCCAATTAAAGTATGTTTTTAACCCCATCCCTGAACTGCATCCCTGAACTACTCAGGACGGCTGTTCTGTGCTTGCAGGTTGTTGTGGGGCAGGGTGAGGCACCTGAGATGGGTCTGAGGTACAGTGGGTAAATACAATGGCACGACATTAAATACTTTTTATATTCAGTTATTTTAAACATTGTAAATCGTCCCCTTCACTCAAACACTTGTACAAACCACTTACATTTCATGCAAGTTTTCCATCAACAAAACTGAGGCAATCTCAGCAAACTGTGATTTTATTGTATTTACAGCAGAATTATTACAATATTCTACAGAAAGCCATGAAATCAAATTACTTTGAAAAACAAGACCAAAAAAAATCCCAAAACTGTTGTATGGCTGCTACTGCAAGTTAACTTCCACGAGCTGTACAGAGACCCTTCGCCAATTATTCATCAATCTCATGATTTTTGGTTGCTTTCTGTAAGGCAAAAATAACTTGTTTTGCAGGTAACACAAAACATTCAACAAACTTCTGGGAGAACACGAGGCTGGCAGTGCCTCAGGCGCATGTTTTGTCACAGGATGCTCCTACTCTGCTTGGCTTCCTGACAGAAAATGGGGTGACAGTTCAACATTAGATGCCGCTAAACGTCCCTTTCTAGTTTCTGTTCTTTCCACCATTTTAGGACTGATTCTCATTGCCAAAGAGGCTTTACCACCTAACTGTAATTGTGGAAGATTTTGTTAAATCAGGGTAACCCTGGGCTCAGCCACTACCTTCTGCTTTCAGTACAGGGGAAGCACATGAGCCCTTCCTTTCTCATGGGTTGGGCTGAGCATGTTCGTGCTTAAGGGGTTTTCCTCTGGCACCACCGACTGCCCGAACGACAGATGTGCAAAGGAGCTACAGAAACAAAGCATGAGGACTGAGCTGGAGAACGGGGATGCAGAACAAGTAAAAGTTCTGTACAATAAACACCATAATTTCCTTTGTATTCTCCTTCCCTTTATCTGTTTTCAACTTTCGCAAGACTGAGAAATGATGGGGCATCCTGGCCCTGGCTTGCCTATGAATGAGGAAGGTTAATTCTCTCTGATCTTACTTCAACTGCTGTGAAGATGGCAGAAGTAGTCTGAGCATGGGAAATTTGCATAGACACATCAATGCAAGGAAGTTTCAGAGATCCAGAAGTATAGATTTTGACGTAAAATGACCAGAGTGTAAATGCTAACTTAGAAAGCAGAGAACTTATCTACACAGTGATGGTCCTAAACACTCCTCCCTGCCCTTTCCTCCAACCAGCAGAGTCACTGTTCTCAAACTTGCCCGTCTTCCCCACAGCAGATGAACCAATTAGCAGTAGATCAGTGGAAGCAACTAGCACTGAGCTTAATTGTACATTTCAGGTTTCAGCAAGGATGTATTTCTGAGGTCCTGGGAGCTGCAGCTACACAGCAGCTCTGAAACTCAGGCTGCCTAAAAGTGGACTCAAGTGCCTGAATTTAAAACACCTTATTTGAATCTTTCCTATATCAAAGCAAGCTTGAAATACTTGCAAGGCAGATACTGTTTCAGTTGGAGAATCAGCTTAAAACTTCCTATGTGATACCGCTGTCACAAAAGACATGGTGTGACAAAAGCAATTTCGTTGCTGCTTTGCTTAGCTGTCATAAATAAGGTGCTACATTTCCAGTTTTTAAGAAAAAGTCCTCTGGCACAGAAGAATAATTTCTTTAACTGTGTGATTGATTAGATATTGAGTACGCATGAATGCAATTATAGAAGAATATTAGCTTAAAAGATTACCCGGAAAAAAGGATGCATCTCAGACTGAACATCAGTTTTTAATGTGATGTGAAAGATCACTCCGAGTGAATGCTGCTGGTCAGGACAATGCAGCCCTGCCACCAGGGAATTTGAATTCAGGTGCCAATTCAAATAAAAGTTTTGCTTTAGAAGGTGTTTATAAATCAGGACCTACATAATCAATCATAAGAATAACAACTTCAGTATCATATCTTTACATGCTGTATATTCTTGTGTATACAACAGAGACAACAGAGTGCTTGGAGGAGGAAAATTTGTTTTATGGGAATCAGAGAGGATCAAATGCTGGAGTATTTCTTCTCCATAAAATAAGCAGCAAAGTTCCCCTGGAACTTCAGAAGATCAAGGGCCGCCCACAGCCCATTTTGCCCTGGGTTGGTAACCCCGCCTCAGCCCCACTTTGGGGGGCGGGGGGCAGGAGCACCTGGAGACCTTTAGCCCCAGATCTCCCTGGATACCTTAAGCAGTGCCAAAATGCACTTTCAGAGCTCAGGAAGCACATGGTGTGAGGCGGGGGCCCTGCACACAGGTTTTCTGTGAGGATCAGTTGTAAACACAGGAGGACAACCCACACACAGCACTGCAATCCAGGGTTTTATTGCCTTTGCTTGTTTTCCTGTGGACAGAATTTACAATGTAATAAACACAAAGGTGAGCAAATACTGATTTGTGGTCAGCTTTGGAAGAGCGTGTGGGGACAATGAGATCTGCCAAACAGTAAGAAAGTACATTGTTTTGGCTGCAGAAAACACACCTCACCACCCTGGAGATGGAGCTGCTAACATTCATTTGAGGGAGGTGACGTGAGAAAGTATTGAGATTGGATTTCGCATCTCAGGAGACGTCTTTTAGACCTGTGTGAGACTAAATTAATTTGAATTCAATTTTTTGACACTGATACAATATTGTAACAACTCTCTCACAGTCTGCAACCCTTAAACCCAATTTTATCAGTCTAGATGTGTAAGTACCCATGCTAGTTCTTGTTATCACCCAGAAAGCACATTTTCATGCTTGGTATCGATTCTCAGCCCAGTTCACAAGGCTGCAACTGCTTCACAGGGCTCCCCACCTGGAGACCTGAGCAAGGCTTCCATCACCACATCCGATCCTTCCCTTCATCCCAGAGCTCAGTTACAGTTATTTGTGCAATTTACAATGAGATCAGATTGCAGGGCCTGTGTGAAAAGGATCTTCAAATAAAAGATGTAAGAGATTCAGACAGAGGTAAACAGAATGCCAATCTATATTAGCGAGTTATCACTGAAACTACCAAAAACGTAAGGAGAAGATTATTAACCTTTCCCTGTGAGGATTTAACGGGGATGAATGTAGACATAACCCAGAAGAGGAAATCTGCCTGCCCTGCCTACTCCCCAAGTAAAGCACTGAGCCTACTTCATATGAAATTGCAAACTAATTCTGTTAAATAGAGATGAAGATTATTTAATGTTATCTTAGTAACAGTCAATTTATGAAGGTGGAGCTTAAAAAGCAAAAGACTTTTTTTCTTTCAAAGACTTTTTTCTCCCTACTGAACAAACAATTCAAAAAACTTTGTATTTAGCAACAGAGAACATTCTATAGATATGGAGTGTGAATTTACAACAGTACACAATACACATTTATAATAATAATAAAATGCCAGAAATTAAGGCTAGCTATTAAAGTAATTACGCTATCAAAAAGTTACAAAATTTAAATTAAAACATGCATTTTCCAATTTTTTTTACTGTGCTGTAAATTAAGTGTCTTCATTGAGAAGGTATCGGTTCAACGTCCAAGGATTTCAGCATCCAAGGTTTCAACCACAGCTGATTAAAGTCCTATGTTAATTTCTGAGTTCATTGCCATGCAGCAACACTGTTCCCATGAAATGAATGCCATGGAATGGGCACCAGTCACACGGTCAATGCAAGCAAGACAAAATGGGTGCAGTTGATGCCCAAAGAGATCAGTGAAAGTCAGGCCTCAAAAGACAGAAAGCAAATACTATTTTACAAATGGAGCTCCAGCACACCCAAGTACAGCTTATATCACTGTCTTGATATGACGCAACCTCTCTCCACCAAAAGGAGTGCAGCAAACATGACCTAATACAGCTGTATTTCCCTACCCCGCTATAGGAGACACAGTTCAGATTTTCCACTGCAGATCAGTCAGGAAAATAACTTATGGTACATCTGTGAACTCGAAAAATAAAACCTGCCTATGTTAGTAAGTGGCAACACAAAAGCAAAACACCCAGCTTCATAAAGGGGTTTGTCTATATATTTAACTTAAATCTTTCCTTAAAATAAAATGACTAAAATAAAAAAGAAAATGGAATCTAACACTTCTAGTGAAATCAGACTTTAACCATGGTTATTTATAAATATGACCATCCACCTCCACTTCTGCAATGGAGTTTAAATGAACAGGCTTTGGTAAGAACAGAACAATGGCTCTACCCATTCCAGGTACAGTTAGAGAAACCACGTGCATTTCGCACGCTGCTTTCTAAAAAATACATTCTACAGTTTTTCAATTTGTAGAACTAACCACCTGTATGTAATAGCTAAGGAAAATAATAAATTGTGCATTTTAAAGTTAGCATTTCTTTCACCTTTACATATTTTAGTGCAAAATATTTTAGGGTGAGGATTTACAACAAAAATGGCAGTAGCAGCAAGAAATCTTGTTTTGTACAGTAACAACACCACTAAGGAGTTTTGTGTTTTTAAATGACAAAACAGTATCCTGTTGCCAGGATCAGCATATCTAAGTGTTTCAGGCACTGTATTAATTAAACTAGCACCCCATTTCATTATGGAACTAATGGACAAAACATGTCATGGAGATCAGCTCAGTTTAATTTATACCAGAGGTTTCTTTTGAAAGAAGTTGCAAAGGCTTTTGCTTTTGCCAATTGTGTTTAAACATAAGGGTTTGTTTTTCTGATTACTGGCATGTTCTTAGTAATTAGTTTCAGTCCTTGCCATGAAGACACTGCTCAACATTATGAAATTTTAAACCTCTCATGGCAGTTTCAATTGTGGAATTCTCTCGTGGAGAAATCTGATGCTTAAAAACACAGTAGCAGAACTAATATTACACTGTTTAAATGTTCAGATGAGAAACCATTTTGTTGTGATGAGAAAGAGCATAATTAATATTTCAGGCTTAAAGTCAAAACCGTAGGTAACTTTTAGAGACTGGGATAAAAAGCCCACTTAGTCTTGAAACATCTGAAGGACGTAACAATACCATTGTACACCAACACTTGGTTTGTTTCTTCTGTTCAGGGGAGTGAAGAAACCGCTCCTGACACTGATTGTCTCCACTGAAAACAAGACGTGCGAGGTCCCCGATGTTCATATGCCACGGGTAAGTCGGGTTAGACCGTAAGGAGGGAGAATTCCAAACATGAAAAAACCTACAGCAGTTCCCAGAGTTACGACCCAGTGGAGTGAAGGCTGGGGATTGGGTAGAATTTGGAAATCCGGCTTTGTGTTGAAGGATTAAGGCATTCGGATTCTCCAGTCATTTTAAAGAAAACCTCCTGTTCCTGCAGTTTTCTGGCAAATTCTTCTTCCAGCATCTAAAACCAAAATCAGATTGTCACAGGATTAACAAGGCAAAGTACAAGAAACCCATTATTGTGGAGACATTTTGTCTGATATATCTCTGAACTGTGTGAAACTCTAGTACTTTCCCTTTTAAAATAAGATAATCCCCCCAAGACCAACCTCTAGCACCAGCTATATATCTGCTATACATCACTCAATTTTTGTAGCAACATACTGGCTTCTGAAATAAATTGCTATCCCCAGATTTACCTCCAGCTAAGTTTTCCATGCAAACCTGCACACACGTGCTGCAGGTGGGAACCCTGCAAGAGGCTGGTAACACCCAGCCTGTTTTGGTGCACCTGACCTTTGCTCAGCTTTTGCAATTTTTTAACATGTTTTATTATGACTAAACTGAACTGCAACAGCTTTGTACAGCAGCTTGACTCTCCTCCTTTGCAATACTTTTGTACTGTCTGTATTTGCTAGATCAAACCCTTGATAATTTCCTGATTCATGAACTGCTCTCATTTACCTTTTTTCTCGGTCTCAATTTCTCTCTCCATTCCTTCAGTTCTTGGCTGTGCTCTTCATCCAGCTCTTTTAGCTTCTGAGTCTCATGCTCAACCAGTAGATGGCATTTTTCATTCTTAAAACAAGATAATCCTTATGTAAAACTAATTCAGATTAGGCAACTCAACATTTGTACAGTGACATATGTTGTCCTAATTCCTTCTAATTAGCTTATTCCGTGTAAATAGTGACGTGAATAATTACAAGATAAAAGTAAGTTACAAGGCTGCATTTTCAAAAGCTGATCTTTCCATCGGAGCCAACTGAGATAAGAAACACTCGTAAATCCAAATACACTGCTGAGCATCATTAAGGCAGCTGCTGAGAGTGTTACTCAAAACTGTGTTTCACTGCCTAATGATGCTTTTCAAGGTCACACAGCATTTCTGCTTTGCTTTTTAAAGACAGTCTGTATAATTTATTAAAACAGATTACATTAAAAAGGAAGCTGCTTTTTGGAAATATTTCAACTCTTGGTGCCAAGAGCTGAGACGAACAAATGGAGTTTAGACAAGAGACAAACGTGGTTGCAGAAGCAGTCTCAGAGCTGCCCTATGAAAAGGAAAAGGATCAAGCCATGCCTCAGGTTTACATTCCTCTCAGTAAGGTACCCAGACATCTGCCTCAATTTCAGAGGACTTTTGAAGCATGTGAAGAAAAACATTAATTATTTTACTTCAAATCTCTGCATACTTTTAAGAGCAGTTGGCAATGGTTGTGTTTCTAGGGCTCCAGTCCCAAATGGGTCTGATGCAAAGTACAGAACCACACCAACAAAAACAAGCACTTGGCTAGACCTGAGTGCAGCAAGGGGCCAGTTTTCCTTGTGAAGCTCAGAGCAGCCCTAATCTGCTCAATTTTACTTGAGCTGAAACTCTCGCAAGGCTCCCACGCTACTTGGGGATTTACTGGGGCATTTTAGTGGCATAGCCAGAGACTGTTTTTGCAGGATGTAAGAAAGTGAATAGAGTAGAATGAGCTTCACTGGTCATTGCAGAGTTTCTCTAAGCAAACATTATCAGCAGGTGATCGTTTAATGCTTTAAAACTGCCTTGTGTCCCTGAAACTGGGAAAAACTGATTTAACAGAAAAGGAGATCTGGCCTCTGGTACCCAACAGCAACTTTTACAAAACACATACCAAAAGAGACAAATCAGAGCTCCTTATCACAAGAAGAGAATTCCTTCTAAGTACCTTCCAGACGCTCATGTGCAAGTGGCAGCACTTTGTAAAAACCTCCTCATTCCTCTATTGCTGCAAACTTCTTGTGGGTAATGCCTGGTGCTGCCCACCTCTGTTCTGATTAATGACATTCCAGCAAAATCAGGTTAAAAGGAAATGCTGCCTACAGAAAATAGCCCTGGGAACTTGACAGATATTCCAGAAGTGATCATCTGCTTCTGGTTCATGCTCTTCTTGCATTTAAAATGATTCCTCATTAATTGATGGAAGCATATGAATCTGGCTAAGCAGTGGACTTCAGGCCTTTGAAAATAAAGTTGAAAAATCTCTACACAGTAAAAATTAAGGAAAAGGTGTTTCTGCTTTGCCTGCATCCATTATTAACTTAAGTCTTCTCACTGAATGGTCATTTAATATCATCTGGTTTTAACCTGTAACTGATGGAGTTCCCTGATGTTTGCTTCACACTGCAACTGAAGGTCCCGCATTTGGTTTTCATGTTTCTGATGCTGAGCCAGTCTCTCATTCTTCTGCCTCTTTTCTTCTTGAACAGCAAACTAAAATTAAAAATAAGATTATTTATATTGTGCCTCTGAATAAAACAGTTTGCATGAGTCAAAGAACTGCATCTAATAGAATGCACACATACTGAGAAGAATGGTTCTTGAAGATTTAAGCGGTAATTTTCTGTATTTTTTTCTTTTTCAAATTCTTACAAAGAGAGTGCCCTACAGTTTTAATTCCATTTCTCTGTCTGCACTATGATTTTTCCTTAAAGTGCAGCACATTTCACTTCCAGACTCCTGAAATTACCTCCCTCTGAAGCTGTGACACAGCAGTGCTGCTGCAAGCATCGGTCAGGGCTGGTGTTATACAGCTACAGGAGGCCATATTTTCCACATTTTTCATCCTTCCAGTGCTCACCATATGAAACCATGATTTGGTACTGTAGTGCACCATTAGAAAGCAAACCTCAACCTCTGCACAGCATTCCATTTTAAAGAATGACTGAATACCTACAGTTTTAGTTCAAAAGCTCACAAAAATCAAGCATCCTTAAAAATATTTCACAGAATCACAGAACAGTTGAGGTTGGAAGGGACCTGCAAAGATCAACCTCCCTACTCAAAGCAGGGTCACCAGGAGGAGGCTGCACAGGACTGTGTTCTGTTGGGTTCTGAGCATCTCTACAAACTCTCTGGACAACCTGGTCCAGTGTTTGACCATCTTCACACTAAAAAAATGTTTTCTCTTGTTGAAGTTGGATTTTCTTTATTTCAGTTGTGGCTGCTGCCTCTCACCCTGTCACTGGGCACTATTGGGAAGAGTCTGGCTCCATCTTCTTTGCTCCCTGTGTTGGGTACTTATACCCATGGGTGAGACCCTCCTGAGCCTATTCTCCTCCAGGCTGAAGCATCCCAGGTACCTCCTTGTGTAACAAGACACACAAGTCTCTCAGCCATCTTCAAGGCCCTTTGCACAACTTGCTGTAACAAATCCATGTCTGTCTTGTGCTGGGAAGCCCAGGACTGGACGCAGCACTTCAGAAGAGTCTCACCAGAGCAGCAGGGAAGGATGATTTCCTCTGATCCCATCCAGTGCATCAACCCAGTTTGGTACCAGCTGAGAACTCGTGAGAGTGCACTCTATTCCATCCTCACATTTACATCACATTTAGCATTTACACTATTAAAACTAAACATTCTTTTATTAATTACCTGCTTAATTTTCTCACGATCTTGGTCTGGAGAAGCTAATGAATTGATTCTTAAACTTTTCTTAAACATGGCCATCCGAGTCTTTGCTTCACTTCGCTGGATTTTAGGCAGTCTTGCTCTTTCCTGAGTTTGCTTGTTCTTTAACTCCTCTATAAGGCGTTGATTATACCTCTGCATTTGTTCTGTTTCCTGAAATGTTAGCCACGTGGAAATGTTACACAGTAACTATGTTCTTATACAATGTGCATCTCTTTGTATCAATAAGCCCCCCGTGTGAGTCAGTGCTTCCCAGCAGAAACCACTCCCAGCCCCAGGAATAACAGTGGGGAGGAGGGGCTTCTTCCAGAGAGCTCTGGATCATGCCCAACCCTGAGAAAATTCCGTAATAAATGTAAATACACATATATTTTACGAGGGCTTACTCAACTCTTGCACTGACTTTTGCAAAGCCTGTTATTCAAATGGAGGAACTCCCTTTTGTGTAACTGAACTCCAGGGCTGCAGCTATGGAGGGGCAGTTTGCTGCAAAGCTGTGGAAAGCAACAGCCCACGTGGGATAAACCAGAGTGGACAGAACAAGCCTTCAGTGGAGGGTGCTCATACTCTGATCACCAAGGAGATCCTCAAACAACTCCCTGTTGGTTTACATTTTCAGAAATTGAACTATTTGCTTTCATGTATTCTATAAAAACCAAATGCCTTGTGGAAATAAGGATTTAGCTATAAAGAGACAGTTGTCAGCTACTTGCCCAGAAGCTAATCCAGTTCATTCTGCTCATTTAATTCCAGGATGATTTACTTCTGAGCAGATTTGTTTAAACACAAATCAAAATTGGTTTTGGTGGATAAGCAGAATTTGGTATTTTTTATAGTAAAAGATTGATGTTGTGGTTGGTTGGTGTGTTTTTTTAAAGAATCAAAAGGGGAAAAATATCATTATTTATTCTTCTATATCCTACTAAGGTATTCAAGTAAGATGAGTAAGATTTCTTGAATTTCAATGGAACACGTAGCAGCTTCAAAATACTTGTGTGGGCCTGTGCAAACAAACAGTAGCACCAGGAGAGATCCTAAGACTACTTGATAAAAAAACGGATATTGCAATACACAAGACTACTTGATAAAAAAATAGATATTGCAATACACAAGAGAAAGTGTCAAAGTCAACACTAACTTTTTCATGCCTCTTAAGCAGCTGGTGTCTCTGCATGAAGTACTGATCCTTGAGCTGCTGCTTGAGGAGCTGGTGTTTCTCCTGTAGGTGCCGCTCCTCCAGCTCCCAGAATGCAGCTTCACGAGCTGGAAAAGAGGAAGGTTGGTTCAGGAATTGCAATCCCATCCCATACTTCCCAACCTCCTGGTGTATGTTCAGAAGTGGCCTACAAGTGCATTTTAAAAACAATGCTGTTTCACAGAAAAAGTTTTTATTACAGTTCTAGATCAGTCACGAAGGTTTTTGACTTCATAAGGTGAACACACTGTTTTACTAAAACACCGGTGCCTGTTTCAAAGAGAGAGCGAGCCTGGTGCTGGATACCTCTCATGAGCTGCTGTTTGTTGTTGAGGCAATCTCGTTCAATAGTGGCCAGTTCTGTCTTCTGCTGCTGAATTATTTTCTTCAGTGATGCATCCAGTTCTTGTTGCTGCTTCTGCACAAACTCCTGCTCCTGGTAAAAACCAATAGAAGTAAATTAAATTGGGTTCTTCTAGCCACAATTACATCTTAATGAAACTCCCAGTTCTCTCAGCATTAGCTATATATGAAAACAAATACATCTATGAAAGTTTGAGCTAGCGTGCCTTGGCTATCAAATTATCCATCTTTTGTATTTCTATGTACAGAGTAGGTAAGACCATATTCATGTTTAAATACCTTCAGAAATAAGACCAAAGGCAACAAACTAGCCAGACATCTGCAACTCATTCCATCTCTTGTCTCTCCTCAGAATGAGTTGCAGGTTCAGAGCTAGCAAAGACAATACTCAATCTAAACATGATTTCATTCTAACAAGGGTTAATTATTCATATATGTAAGAAAATAAAGGAATGTATGGTTATTCTGCTTTGGGTGATTAGTTAAAACCTATTTATTTACACAGCTGGGTTTCAGATCTGTGTGGTTTATCTTGTCCTTAGGGCAGGGCTGTTGAAGCTGGGAGTTCTGCAGGACCATTGTGCAGACACCCCATGGTTCTGCAGGGCCATAACCTGGTCACACCCGAGCTGAGCTGGCTCCTCACAAAGGGATTTATCACCTGCATCTTCCCATTATCCAGGTGTATCACTGTTGCATCCCATCATGAAAAGCAGCAGTAAGAGTCTCCCTCCCGTGCCCCAAGACCTACTGCTGCCTTTCTTCTTTGCAACTAATTAAAACCCACAGCTATGAGCATGCAAGCATGCACACATACACACTCACAGACACTCACACACCCTCCTTAAGAACAAGAAATTGAATCACATGCTTCCATCACAATATCAAGAGCAAAAGAAAGGACAGTGGCATGGCTGTCAGAGCCAAGCACCTGCTGAAGCAGGTTGCTGAAGCTGCTGAAGCACCTGCTGTTCTACATAGCAAATGGAATTAAATGCTTGTTGAAAATACTTTTTATTATGACCAGAAGAATCCTGGTTTTCATTTTCACAGAAAGTTATTAATAGATGAGGCTTTCACTTCTCTTAGTGGACAGCAGAGTTGCACTGAGACAGGTAACACAAAACCAGAGGTGAAATAAGCTGACAGTGACAGACCTGAGGGTACAAAAAGAACTGGAAGGTGATGTCTGTAAATTAAGTCAGACACACCTAATCAAATTTATGGACTGACAAAAAATACTGTTTTTTCTCTTTATAGATGAAAGGATAAAAAGACTACTACAAGTTTATTATTCAGAGGGTGTATACACATAACTACCACAGTGTTTAATTTGCTGGGAGATTTTTGATTTGGAGGGAGTGGGAGAAAGCTGTTCTATTGTAGTCACGGTCAAAAAGTGATTATGTTTGAGCTTTACACATTTAATCATTTAAATATCATTGCTGCTCTGTCTACAGAGTAACTCTTACGAAGTTTTATACCTGCTAGTGCTGTAAGATAAACCAGGCAATCTCAGGAAACACGCTGGCATTTCCACTTGCCACATCTACTCAAGTATCACATAAAATAAATGTCACCAACTTTACTAAAGAAGGTGTTGGGTGGTTAAAAGGCAGTGCAACGCAGTCAACCTTTTTCAAAGTACCACTTGGTTATGCCCAATAAGTATCTTAAAATAAACATCTTTAAAATACATGGTTTCACTGCACACACAGCATACAAGTCACACAATGTTTCTCACATGTGCTGAACAAATATCATGTTGCATGTGTGAACCCTCAGTGTCTTGCTCAGACTGAATAACTACTGTCTTTTGGATCTTTTGACTATGGATAGTGTACAATTACCTAAATTGCTGCTAACCAGTTTGGAGACAGCAGTGACATTGATCAGCACATATGAGCAGAAGGAGAAGAGAAGACACACATCCGGAAAATTAAGAAAATAAACTTTCATTGTGTTGCATTTTAAGACTTACATCCTGCATTTGTGCGTTGAAAAGTGTACATGAAGACAACTGAAAAGACTGAATCATAACCTGAGCAACACCCTGTGGGACACAATGTAATTCTGTGTCATAATAAAGTGAAATGTATTTCTATTCTTAAAAAAAGGAAGAAGTGAGATCTGCTGTACATTAGTAATAAACATTTAAAATGTCAAGGCTAATCACACAAGTAGATGCTGATGGAAGTTCTAGATATTCTAAAACTAAACAGCTGCACCTTGTTTAGAACTTATCATTCCAAGTAAGGATATTTCACATTTAAAATTTTCTTTCACCTCTCTTCAACGAACTGAAACCAGTAAAGGAAATTAACCACGTTACTACAAACACGATGAAAAATCAGATTTTTGTTTCCTTAAAAAGTTTAGAGACAGGTATCTTTGGTATGGGGAAAGTGCTGCAACTCAATCACTTTCTATCCTGGGAAATCCCCTCTTAAATTAACCACCTAATCTAATAAAGTTGCTATTATTTTCTACTAGGTCGCTCTCATAAACATTTAATCTTTAAGTTACTCAATCCAAACCTCTGTGCTCTGCTGTGGTTCAAACTCACTCTGTATAAGCTGTGGCCATCACAAAGCCAGTATTTTTCTAAAATACTAGTCTTCTTTCTAGCTGGGTCATAGAAAAGCAGCAAGTCTGAAGGCACAAAATCACAGATGATGTTTTGTAAAGTTTCCATACACCTACACTTTGACATTTAAATAACATTTTACCTAATCTGTTCTACTCCTATAAACAAGACGTCTCATGCTTACATATTATATACATTTTCCTCCTCTGCACTTGTGTAGTTCAAAACTTCCTCCTGACTATTACCTTTAAAATTTGAAGGACCCGTGGAGTACTTACCACTCGTAAAAGCACTGTAAATAAACTTGCTGTAGAAAAATACCATTCTTTGTCAGTCAAGCACACAAAATACTACACTTGACAGTACAAACCTGGCAACCGCTGCTCCTACATTTCTACCCAGTTAAGTCTAAGATGTGACATGGGAGTACTTGAAGAAAGAGAGCAGTTCGTAGGGTTAGTTTGAGTTAAGTTCCATATTCACTCAACAACAACAAGAAGTGAAATCATCAAGCTGTGTGAATACTGCTGCCTTTTGTATTTTAGTAGCTTGAAGCTGCCGTTGTTACCTGAGCATGCTGGCTTTGTGCAAGCTCCTCTTTCTTGCGTTTCATGAGCTCTTTTCTCAGCTCTTTTGGTGCTTTCTCCACTTCACATAAAACCTACAGTGTATATAAGCATGCAGAAGGTGGCAAAAAGAACACTTTGTCTCCACAGCAAGCATTACTGTGAACATAGGGACATGCAGGTCAAGCACTAGAGGTACTGGGAAGCATGCATTACTTCAGTGGCAGGGATGTTAGTTTAGTGAAAAGAGCTTAATGAAAAGAGAAGGAACAATAGGTGCTTTATACATGCCAAGGTGCAGAGGAGGGATGTGCCAGCGCTTTTTGCATGCAAATGCTGCCCGGTGCTCTCAGAAATGGCAGTGCCTCACTTGTGCTTCCATGCAGCCGCCAGGAGAGTCAATAGTTAAGAAAACCACCACCTGCAACAGTGGTATTTTCTTGAATCACTATGGCAAGAGAACTACAGAGTATGTTACCTCACATAAAGCTGTGAAAAATGGTTGGAAGCTTAAAATAACTTCCATTGAAAACAAGCTATTTCTGACACCTGAATTTACAAGATGCCTTTATCAGTGTCTCTGACCATAAATGACATCTACTCAGTTTATGTCTTTAAAATAATCATACAAGCAAACAAAACATTATTTGGTTGTAAGTGGTTCTGAAGAATTTAAAGCAAAACCCACCAATAAATAAGAATGTTTTCAAGAAACTTTTTGTGACACGTATGCTGGGATGGAACGTGTTTCAGTACACGGTGAATTAAACTAGATTAGCAGAAAGATTCTAAATATATCCTGGCTAAATCAAATGACTATTAATCTGTTAATTTGCTGATGAGTTTTGTTTTTCAGAATTACAAAAATGTAGCCTTGTACACTCCAATATAACGTGGATAGTTTTAGAGCAGCAGCTGCATTTTCCTTCAAACTGTACATCGCCTTTTTAAGCTTTAAACACAAAACTATGCACCCAGAGACAAATGCCTGTTTGTTTAATAGTGGAAGCATCATCAGAAAACAGAGTCCAAATCACCACATGCTATTCCTGTGTCCATGAAAGAACTGCTTTTAGCTCAGAGCAATACGTAAAATTCTTCCCATTTCCCACATAGAACCCAATCACCAGTGAACAGAGAGAGACTCAAAATGCAAGAGGTACCGCAAAACAAGAAAAATTGTTATTTACATATGAACATATCAAACTGAATACAACTTATTTTTTAATGCACTTTTGTGCTACAGGATCATTCTATGCAAAAGCATGGACAGTTCAGCTTTCTAAAGAAATCTCTGAGTCCAATAACTATTTGAGCAAACACTAGAGCTATTTATATACAAATGGGCACTACACAATTGAACCAAAAATGAAATAAAACAGCTTTTTAAGATGCAAAATCCATATGGAAACATATCACCTTTTCTTAATCCAATGCAAGTAAATTAATTGCACAAGTTGTCAGTGTCATTCATTTTACCTTAACTGTATGACATTTATGAAATTAACTGTAAAATATTTTAGGTTAAACAGACTTCTCTCTCCTGGCTTTCCTTTTTGAGCTAATAAACCAAATCCATATTACTGCATTAGACCTCACAGAAAGAAATTCTAAACAATTACAGCACACATTAAGTAAAGAAATCTAACAAATTACCAAAAACAAAACATAACTGAAATTCAAGTGGTTCACAGTAGAAATCAAGACCATATTATTGTCTTCAAAATTCTAATTTGTTAAGTATTTACTAAGTAACTGTAGCTGGATTTGTTTAAAGTAAAAATCTCAAATATTTTTCATAATCTTTATGAAAATACTTTTTCTTGATTTGGTATTTGAGAGAAAATATTTTATTAAATATTCTGTGAAAAATAAAATCTTCTAACTTGGTGATGTTTTCTAGATTAAGTCAATACCCTCAAGCTCCCTGTCAGCTATTTGTGTATCACTTTAGGCAGTTAAAGAAACAATTCTGACTGGTAGTGACACTTCCAAACCTCAGTACAGCACGGGCTTGACAAGGCTTCTGGGAGACCTAATCTCAACTGTTTGCTAAGCCCATACTCTTTATTTTCTGTATTATCATCATCTCTTACCTCTTTTTTTTTGTTTTTCAGCACATTCTGGAATTTGGACAACTCCTTCTCCTGCTCGGCCTTGATGCGCTTTGCTTCATCCCGTAAGCGATTTGTGTGCTCCTGCTCCAGGCGCTCGATCGTCTGCTTCTGCTGCTTTTCCAGGTTCTCTATCTCTTGATCATACTGTCGTTTTTTACTCTGTAAAAATAATTTGGCACATTTTTTTTTTAGAAAGCTGAGTCCTGTTAAGTGAAGTGCTGTAGCACAACAGGGAATGGCCGTGATGGACTCGTGTGGCAGGCAAACCCCAGCACAAGCTGGGCACACCACAATGGAAAATGTCGCTTTTTATTTAAGAATGAAGGCTAAGCTAGAGCCATCATGGCAGGAAACACCTGACTGCAGGAAACACTCTGCCTACTCCATCAAGATGTATTTTAAGAGCACCAAAATGCAGAAACTCACTGTCATTTCCTGTTCAAAACGTCTGTACATCTGCTCTCGCTGCTGCAGAAGCTTATTGCTGAGCTGCTGTTGGGCTCTCTGCTCCTCTTTCTGAAGAAGTCTCAGCTCTCTGAGTTCTTGACGTCTAAAAAGGACAAAGAACACTTAATACTGATGGGGAAACAAAAGAAGTGGAAAATGACAAAAGACAAAAAGGACCATTGCCAACTTTGGCCCAGTAAAACTAGTTTTGAACTGATTGTCTTAAGAAACACTTTATATTCACTTCTACTAAAAGTGATTAATCCCCAAATATAACTGAAATAACATAATTAGCCCCCTTCTTTTATTCAAAGAAAAAAATATCAGCTGCTAACCTCTTGAAAATTTTACTTTTAGAAACACTTACCGTAGGAATCGCATTTCTTCACTTTTTGAGTCATTTTCCGTAACTATTTTTGATGTGGTTACACTCACTTCTACTCCATCAACAACAAACTTCCGAGTTTTCTTTAATGTTTTCTTCTGCCTTCTAGTTTCCTAAATTAAGCATTGGTAAGTTATTTTGTATTCATTTAAGTTATATTCTTTTTCCTCCTTTTTCTTAATATTAAATTATATAAAATATTTCTGGGATTCTCTACTGTACAGCAATCAAGAGTCCTTCTCACTTATCAGATGCCTCATTAATCAAGTGGGAATTTGAAAAATTCCAATAAACTGAAACTTCCTAGTAAGGAAAGAAAAACTGCAATTACTGATTGTCCAAAGATCCAGAAGAAAAGAAATTAAGCTAGATAAACTCTGAACAGAACTGATGCAGTTTATTTCCAAGAGCTGCAGACAGCGGCGTTTACTGTTTGCTTTTGACCCAGTCACCAATGGCTATTTAATTCTGAAAAGCAGTTCTGAAATAGGATAACAATTTACTCACCTACTTCCTTCTGCTTTGGACATAAACAAGTGAGTTTAATTTTTTTATTGATATATATTAGCCAAAAATCATATAATGATCTTGCTGACAAGTGGAGAAGTCTCAGTTGTCAGAGCTGCTGCTGTTTCATTACAAGAAGAGAGGGATCTCAGCTGAAACTGCATCATCTCCATTGTGTCAGGGCAACTGCAAACACCTTCATGTTCAGCACAGCTATGCCAACCTATGATTTTTTTGTTTGGTTGTCTTTCCAGGTTTGCTTTTCCTCCATTCAAGCCCACGTTACACAGTTACTACCCTAACATGTCTATATTTATATTAATACAAAGATTACAAATAAAGTTCATAGTCTGGAATTTGCTTCCTCTGAGTAAGCTCATTCACAGCGACGTAACTGCATGGACACAGGACAACCACAGGAGAACACTGATGGGAATAAGCAAATCCAGCAGAATGTCTGCCTTGGGTCTCCCAAATCCAAACAGAGAGACAGAAGATGGAAGTAATAGGAGTTCAGTATAAGATTAGATGTTCCAAGAGATTTTTCCCAATAAACGGGAATTTGGTTCTAGTTCTCTACAGCATATAGCTGGTCTTCTTGAGTATCACCTCTGAGCTACAACCGTTCACAAATCTTCATGTTTAATATTCTTACCCTTCCTGTTATAGGTTATACAATTATGCAATACAGTAAGAATCTAATCAGCATAACTGCACAAAATCCAGACATTGTTTTACTGTGCAATTTAGAATGCTTTGGTTTCTACAAAGCTTTGTATATATGTGCCTTCGGGTGCCTTTAGGTTTCTCACTCAATACTTTTCTTTGTAGCAAAGGTAACACTTGGAGAGAATTTCAGGGTTACACTCACATGAGATTTTATATAAAAAAAATATATGCTTACGCTTACCTGTAAAGATATTGATCCTGTCTCTTTGTTTTTACTAAGGAAACTAGAAATGGACAAGTTCAAATCAATGCTGCTGTTATCAGCTGTAGAACCAGTGCCTGAATCTGCATCATTTTCCTTCAAATTCTCTGAATCCAGTTGCTGTAAAGTCTCAGTATTGCCTTGATTATCTGTTTTGACCTTCTCATTTTCTTCAGTGCTAATACTAATACTGGGGACTGGGGTGACTTCAGACTCATCAGCTTGTTCACTGACAGCATCTTGAAGCTTATTCTTCATTATTTCACCAGAGGTAACTTCTGGATGTTCTTTGCCTGCCTGGATGTTGTTTTCCTGCATATTCTCAGGTCCGTGCTCTCCTGAATTCTGATCCACACCAGTCAGTTTATCAGGAATATCCTCAGGTTTGTTCTGTAATGCCTTCTGCTCTACCACGTCTTTTTCAGAGTCTTTGATCTTTGTTTCCTCTGTGCTGTTTGTATCACTGATACCCTCATTTTCACTTTCTGCCAGTTTCATGTCTACTTCGATCACTTTATCTTGGCTTTCTGATAGAGTTTCTTCAGAGCTGATTATCTCATGGACCTGCTTAGCCTGACTTTCCACTGGCTTATCCTCCAGCTCAGGTATTTTATCCCCATCACTGATGGGTGTTTCAGCAATAGCACCTATCTCCTTAATGTTGTCAATTCCATGCTTTATTAGTTCCTGTTCTTCATCGGACACTTTAACTGTGGCACGAGGCAGAGTTTCTGTAGTGGTGTCTATTACTGCCTCCTTCTGAGCTTCACCTTTATCTTCCTTTTGCTCCGTATCTCTGTTTTCTGCAGGGACCTTTTCTTCCTCACCGTCCAAGAGATCTGTTCTCTTCTCCTCCGCTTCTTTTTCACCAGTTTCCTTAGAAATGCCTTCTTCGGTTTCTACCCTATTTTCAGTTATAGGTACTACTTTCAGTTTATCATCTTCAGTCTGTTCATTTGCCATGCAATTTTCTTTCTCTATTTTTATGTTAGGTTCATTCTTTATTTCCACATCAAGTTCTTTACCTCCTTTCTGGGGTTCTGTATCCTCATGCATTTTTTCCAGGCTTTCTGTATTCTTTTCTGCTGGCATCATTTTACCTTGCTCATCTTCACCAGTTGGCACAGAACCGTTCTGCACTTTCATATCACTAACGGGAGTATCTCGTATGTTATCAGCTGTTTTCCTAAATTTAATGTCCTCAGGTTCATCTCCAGCTGTTTTGTCCTCAATGGCATTACTTTCTGTTTTCTCAGAGAGAGATTCCAGGACAGAGGCATTCTGTGAAAGTTTATCCTCTTCAGAACTGGCAATACTAAGGTCAGAGGATGCACGTTTCTCTGCAGGTAACTGCTAAAAAATTAAAGCAAGAAAAACATTTAATCATTTTGTAACTTAATCAAAGCAGTTTTATGGAATAATACCTGAACAGAGTCTATATTGTATTCACATGCAGTTATGTGAATTTGAGAACCTTAAAGTCCTTCCCTTGGACTATCACAGAACAAGTGCGTGAACTGCAGAGAGGCTCTGAACAGAAAGTTTCATTGTGATCAAGGGAAAGGGATCATGGTCATCAGCTACTCTTCAAGGGTCTTTTTCTTTTCACATTCCTTCTTTTTTACCAGTTCAGCTCCTCAATAGTCCCAGCTACAGCTGGATTTGAAAGACACAACTTTGTGCCAGCTGGGCAAGGAAGAAACTGTAGCTTTAGTTAGTGCAGCACTGATAAAACGCAAAATTAAGACCTTCTTCTGCTTCACTTTGTGTTCTTAGCTAAAAATGCCTGAAAACTTTTGATCTAGTTTTAATCACGCTGAAACCCCATTAAAAGGGTGAAAACCGCCAGCAGATCTGATTAAGTGGCAGTAGAGAACTAGAACAGAAAACAGTTACCTCATTGCAGAAACTGCCGCTGCCAGAATATGAATGAATGTTATCAGATTCCATAGAGACATCCAAAAGAATATAGTAATAAAGCATCATTTTAACCACAATTGCCCTTTCACTCTTCAAAGTGACTGTGATATCTGTCTGTCTCTATTTACTGTTAGAACCCTGTAATTTGCAGATCAGGCTTCTGATTTGCCATGGGGAACATCCTAGGTTAGCTGTTGCAGCAAGCACGGGTTTGACTGTGCATTTCCTACCTTAAGGATTTCCCGAGCATAAAGAAAACAGTTCCTTTTAAGTCAAAATTGCATTTAAAATATTTCTTCATGTAATTGTTCTAGAAGTTTAGTGTTGATCTCCCAGAAGTGTTTAAAACTACCCCAAGTTAATAATGTGAAGGCCTCTACCTCACACTTTCCTACAATGCTGCTTGTGAGATACTTGGTTGCATCCCAGGGTGGACTTCACTCCAACCCTCCTGGGATCAATGGCTTAGCAGCTCATCAGCGGAAGGAGCTGGTGGGAATGCACGTTTGGAGACTGCAGGGTGGACAGGGAACGTGGTAAGAAGGCCAGGGGACGTGAGGAGCGTGCTGATGGGCAAGGCAGGAATGGAGGCTCCTGCTTGAGCACTTGGCTCCTCCAGCAGTGCAGGGAACAGCAGCTCTGGATGGCCCAGCACACAGCCTGGGCACTCTGCAACCTGCACCCCATCCCTGGACATCACAGCTTTCCCTCTGAGCAACCACACTGACGCTCTAAGATTCTTAAAGCATCTTTAGAACTACATTCATTATAAAACATGTGGTTTCTTCCTTTTCTTTGACAGCCACACCGTAAAATCACAAACTTAGTTTACAGCGTAATAGTCAAATACCTTTCTTAATCTTTTAAACACTTTATGGAATACAAACACACATTTACTATTCACCCAGTCATTATGACTTAAAACCATTTACATAAAAATCAGTATGCCATTTTAAAAATATCACATATACATGTAAAAAAATGAAGATGTTAGTCTTTATTAGCTATTATTTATTAGTAGTTTTTACGGAGTTCAAACATGCTAATTTTGAAATTGCTGACCACCTATTTTGTAATAAGGTTAGAGTATGTTTATGATGTTATTCCTAGAAGATTTGACACCAAAGTTGGGCTAATACAACTGAACCTGAATTCTTGGTGGGAAGCTGGCAACCCCATATTTAAAAAAGTAAATTTTAAACTGACCAGAGAATTTTCTGTTTCTTCTTCTTCATCCTCATCTTTACCATCTTCAACTTCTTCTGTAACTTCAGCCTTAGCTTCTGCAATCAATTCTCTTATTGGTTTATTTGAAGTAACAGTAACAAATGGATGCTTGTGAAAACAAAAAAAAAATAAGCACAATATTAAGCGATGACTTCATAGTACACAGTGGGAAAATCGTAACTTGAAAGAAGTATAAATTCAGAGAAGTGTTACTTTGGTTCTCTCACATTTGAAGATTCACAATTAACATTAATCATAACTGTCCTAATGTGTTTTTTCTGCAAAAGTCTTAAAATCAAAACATTTGTATTCAAATATACTTTATAAGTAGTCTAACAAACTTGCTAAAAATACAAATGATTCATTTATACTGACCTTTTTCACAATCCAAAGAATAGAAGTAGAAAGATTTTTAAAAAGGTTATTTTTCCTGGAATTAAGTTTCATTTTAGTCCCACAGTTAAATTACTTCTTGATAAGCTTTATCTAGAAAATCTTTCTAGAAGAAAAATGTGCTTTGTCTTTACAACTTTTCCTAACAAGGACTAGAATTCTATCTTCTTTAAGAGCAAACAGATACCTGTTCCTCTCCTACTGCCTGAATCTTCTTTCTCTGCTTGGCCCTGCTGCTTAAATCTATTCAGCATGTGTCAGACGGATTGTGGATAAAGCAAATGGGTGCTGACGTTAAACACAATCAAATGTACCTGGTCACATCTATTCCTGTTCAGCTGTTCTGCACTGACAGCATTACAGAGGAGGGCTGAGCACTAAAGCTTTTAAAACACCTGTCAGCAACTGGCCACAGACGTAAACAACTCCTTCATCCACTGTAAGTATCAAAGTATAATTACTTACACAAAGTAATTGGTTATATTACAGCAAAATATGTTGAACTAATAACCTGATCTGCACTTGGTATCATTTAATCAAATTTTACCAAATAAGGATCAATTTTAAAAACAGATTGTGTGCAAACACCTAATTTGAAAATATTTAGTTAGTATAATACCGCTCTGCTTTTAAAAAATACAAAATATGCTTGCCCTTAAACAACAGTTCTCAACAATTAACTCTTCCTACCTGTAGAAGTTGAGTTGCACTCCACCTTGCATCCACATTCTTTTCCAAACATTTCTTCAGAAAATCTTTAAAATCTGATGACCTACACACAACAAGCAAACAGTCAGAGGTTGTTCTTCTGTTTTAACATCAGACTAGCATATAAACGGAAATATTCTTTAGCTTCACACGAATCTACACTGCAACTCCAAGTCTTGCTATTGATTCAGGAAAACACAAAGAGAGTACAGGAACGCCAAGACCAATACAGCACAAATACAATCTTTAAAAGGTTTGTCCCTTAACAGAAGAATTTACTTTTTGCTCTGGACTATTAATACACCCCATCTTCTATATCACTAACAATCATGTGAAGACTTAAAATTGACCAAATAGATAATGGCTTTTAAAAATATTTTCTTAGTATAAAAATGCTTTTGTTTCCTTTCACCCAATCTTTTTTAGATGGCCTTCAGGTCTGTTACTACATTTGTAAAAAAGCTATTTCACACACATTTTAAGGCAAAACCTGCGAAATACTTCTGTATAAAAGCTTCTATATAGAACTATGACAAAAAAAACAGAGTTCCAATTGTGTGAGAATACATATATATGTATACACACCCATACAACATATATAGGGTATGTATGTATGTACCTGCCTTAATGTATAAAGCTACATCACAAAGGTCCACAGGGCTGTGCTCATCAAGTTTAGCAAACAGAAAATTTGGCATGCCTTATACTCAGATTGGGGTGGGAAAGCTGTCAATAAAATACAAACCATTTAGAAGGTTGCGCCAATGTCGGCGGATCAGATTTTGCGATTTTCAGCAGCACTCGCATGGGATTTAATTCATGATGAGGTGGCTCTATTTGAGCCATTTCTATTAAAGTAATGCCAAGAGACCAGATATCAGCCTTGTAATCGTAAGGTCTGTCTTTAGAGGTCTCACACATTACTACTTCTGGAGCCATCCTGCAAAGAGCAACAAAGTTGCAGATTAGAAAATGCTTTTTGATCTGTTCTGAGAACAGTTCCAAACACAGACATTCACTGAAGCATTTCCAGAAGCACATTCTACCATCAGTATATTTACACAGTATTTAACAAGCTTGTAATATCAAATTAAAAGTAACATTAAGATACTAGTTCATACCAAAAAGTCAGCAAAAGAGTGTACTTACCAATATGGTGTACCAATAAAAGAGTCTCTTCTTTGTATTGTTCTGGTGTTTTTAGCTGATACTCCAAAATCCGCTTAAAGCAAACAGTAAAATACTATTAACAGGGTGGTGGAAAACATACTATTTACTTTACAATTGTCTTTTTAAATGGCATATGTTCCAGAGCAAACATTCTACAGTATTAAAACTTCAAAGTGAGATAAAAATATTTGTGTTCTGATAGCTGAGTACCAAGGTTTTATAGCATTTCTAATAAAAGATCTTCAATAAAACTTACTCCACATTTCTAAAAAAAAAAAAACCAAACCAAAATGCTACTGTTAGGCTCTGTGGGACAAAAGCAAAATATGTATTTACAGTAGGAAAAAGTGCATTAAATTATTTTAATTAAAAATTAATTTCTTTAGCCTATGAAGTCTGTGTTCATCAAAGATGACATCAACTATCTCATTAATTCAACAACTCATTCAATTTTTAATTTCAGGACTCAAATTTTCATGAAGTTACATCTTCCCTTCATCTTACAGGCTTCTTTCCACATGATATTTCACTTTATAATAAGTGTCTGAAAGCCTGCATATGCACCTTTCATGTAATATCTACCCAAAAAACAACTTCATCTCTTTGCAATTACTTGTCTATAAAGCACTACATCTCTCACTTAAAAAAAAAAGATGACATTTAAGTAAGTGTTATATGCTTATAAAAGACGTAATTTTGTTAATGAAGATCTAGAGATTAGAGCAAAGGGACAAATAGCCGTATGTTGCCATCTTTAATCTCTATAAAATTACTTGATGGGCTCAGTACTTGCGAAGTCTAATTTTGCCCTGTGGAAAAAAAAATCAGGACTAAAATCTGTTGGTTCAAATGCAAAAAAAATCAAAATTTTGAGGGACTACAGGTATTAAAATAATAAAACGGATATCCATATAAAAATGAAATGCAATGAAAGAATTTTACCTGCCATTTACATATCTGTATAACAAGGAATTACCCATTTCTTTGTATAACAGAATCCAAATACAAGTAGTTTAAAAGGAGCAAAATGCTCCTTCAAAGGATGCTGTACATTTTTCAAAACTAAATCATGTCTTTTTTTAGAAATCTTAATTAGCAAACCTGAATGCATCACCAAATGCACGTGAGGAAGAAATCTCCCTGTGGTCTGAACTGTTAAGTAGTATCTTGACAGCCTGCAAGGTGCTGTGTACCAGCTAAGCTTGACAAAATCTTAAAATAGTTCCAAGTTTGTATGAGGAGAAGCGAGGTCATGTGAGGAAATGGACTGAAACAAATTACTCTTTCTGACCATGAGACTCCTGCTATCATCTGTGGCTTCTTTTACAGCAGTGCCAAGAAACTAAGACAGTGGTTCTATTACATTTAAAAATCAGGCCTGTGACCCCGAGCGCATCACTAAATGTTCAGGTTTCAAAGAAAAGCTACACCAGTAAAGTTACATGTAATCTGCAGACTAAAAGAAAGCCAGATGCAAGGATTGTAAGTACAAGCAATAATCTTGTACAAAAGGGATCCACGGAGAAGCACACACTGAACTGATCAATACAGCAAAGCAGGTTCCTAAATATTCTGTTTCTCAATAGAGAAGGTGCACTGTACCTTGCTGAGACTGATCAATACGATTTAGGCAGGAGATATATTTCTGAATTTGGACATTCTTGCTTCCATTTAAAGGAATGTCTGTAGCAAGGCTGCGAATATAGAGCCCCAGTTCCCTGTGGCAATATTCTGATTCTCCTTACCTTTGCCCTCTGTGCATCCAAAGAAATACAACTGATCACACCCCATGCAGAGGGAAGGCTTTGAAACCTGAGCACGGGCAGGGATGTCATGGAACTATGCCATGGGTAGAGCCACTGTAACGGCTGACAGCTTATACACCATTTTCCCCTGAAACAAAGTGGATCCAGATAATTCCTGCCCTTTCCTGGCTGAATGAAGGGATGCTATTCACCACCAACAGCCCTTTGTCAGTTCTGCATGGAGGAATCCTTATCAGAGTAAAAATGTGGATGACTGCTTAAACTGAGATTTTTTTAAAAAATCAGAAATTAATAATAGTAAGCTTGTATTAATTTCGTTCCAGACTGTTCTGTCTTAATTTCAGTGCAACAATTGAAAAAAGGCATGGGAAAACTAAGCTGGGTAATTAAGATTATTACTTTTCTCTCAATAAAGGAAGAGACAACAGTACAAGGTACCGCTTTTTGGTGATCGTGAAGAATATTCCTTTTCCAAACTAAAAACTTCAAAGGCAAGTTCTGATGTTATCACCGTAAAGGTAAGTATAATCAGGAACTTTATACTATGAAACAGTAAGACCTATGACGACTTCTTGTGCTGATTTTGAAGTATGAAAGATGTGACAAGTATGGTCAGGATATTTGCTCAAGTTTTTTTTTTTCTTTTCCCCTTGATAGTATCAAACCATTTGCTTCTGAAAAACCTTTCACTGTTAGATTGGTATTTCAGGAGGTAAATATTGAACTCTGACAAACCACAGCCTAAGGAAAATACAATTAAAACACCATGCCAAGTTCCAGGACAGAATTTTATTTGCAACATGCTTACCTAGTTTAATGTCTCCATCTAATGTGAAAAGAATGTTGCCAGCTTTTAGATCTCTGTGGATGATCTTATTCTCATGCAAGTAGTTCAGTGCTTCCAGTGTCTGCCTGCACACCACTTTGATCTGTGGCTCTGTTAACGGCCTTTCAAGCTCTACAAGAGAGAGACAGAAATAATCACAACATTTTTGCATTTTACGTTATGTGTTCATAGCAAACGCTATAGTAATATATGGGAAAACTAATTAATCTGACAGATTCTAAGCATCACATGTCAGAAAAAAAATTCTATCTTAGAATATTTCCTCCTTCCAGTAAAGATCTCATTCCTTGAACCCAACCCCCTTCTCACTATGAATTATGCATACCTACATATCTGAACTGTGAAAAAGCTACATAGTTTAGAGACTGGTTCTTTCCTGTGGTACATAGAGATGCTAAAGACCAGATCTTTTACTTACTGGTATTAGCATTCACCTAATTTGAGGAATAAGCAGAGAAAAATCCCTAATTTTAATGTAGATGCAATATAAAGAATTATCACAATGTAAGCTTGAAGGTGGCAGTGGAAGGGGAACAATGAGATGCTGAAAAGGGCTCATACAGATTATGTATGACAGCAGAGAGCTCCATAAGCAGAGACCAACTCTTCACTTTCACTTTAAAGATTGAGACAAAAATGTGCTTAGAAAAGGAAATAAACACTTTAAAAATGAAAGATACAGGTGTAAATACTAATTTTTAAACCCCAACATTCAAAACATATAGCACACCAATTAGGTAAGTATTTGCAAATCAAAACAATACACATATGAAACAAGTCTTACAGTATATATTATCACTTTAAGGTATTACGATTATAAATTGAAACAACTTACTTACCCAACATTACTGCATCTACTGCTCCTCCTGCACAAAATTCAATCAGGATCTGTATATAAACAAAAAAACCAGAAATTTGAAAATAAATAGTTCCACTGAATGGAATCATTGATTAAGGGAGCATTATTGGGAGATCAGAGTTTCAGACTATTTGGCCTCAACAAATTATTTTACTGACCTGCAAAATATTGGTACTGTTACCCAGCTAAAAGTAGGGCTGTGCTGCTCGAGCAAATTATTTGAAAAATGCCTCGAGACCCTCAGACAAAAGTTTTAATCCAAGTATAAAATAGCATAATAAAACTTATAAAACATAATGACACAGTCAGCTTAAACCTACTCCTTGTAATGTGATTTACATAATCCCTGCAAACTCATTTCTCGGTTATTAAGCTCTACTTCTATACTATAATCTCTCTGACTAAAAGTCCAAGAGCTAAATGATTTTCCAGTAGCTGATGCTATCTCCTATATTGTTTCAGATGAGATGAAAATATGGAAAAACACTCTTAAAAGCTATAGAAAATAACTAAATCAAGATGTTTACATTAATTTTCATTCATGCCTACAATCAAGGCCTTTAGCCCAGAATGTAATAACACTAGAACAAATCCATCTCCAGTTCTGAGTTTCCATTTGAAATAAAAATATATTGCAATTATTTTTGAGCACAAACTATGCTGATATGAAGGACGGAAAGAATATACACAAAGGAGAAAGAGGGGAGACAAAGGAAATGAGGAGAGCAAGAAAGAGGAAATGTCATCCAAGACTGATACCCCACTCTTCCTCATGTGTTTTTTATTAATTTGAACTTTAAACATTAAATTATAATCTTCTGTCTGACAGCGAAGAAGTATTTCTTGTCAGAATCTCAACAGTCAATATTCTTGGAAATAGTATCTTTTTTTTTTCTGTAGAGTAATTTTAAAATCAGAGTATAATTGCCCACAAAAGAGGAAACCTCAAAGTATACTTTGTACCACAACACATACATAAAGACCACTTATGTCACATATACTTCAAATTATTATTGCAATTAATCCCCACAACAATGATACCAACAAATGTATTATATAATGCAACTCTTTGTAAATCCTGTAAACATTATTCCATTTACATGCTTCTGTGTGCCAAGTAGTTAAGTGTGGGAAATTGTACACAAAGAACTTATTTCTCTAAAATTTGTAGTTTAGTCTGACAAAGGTCTCTTTGCTCGAGAAATCATGTTTCTAAACTTGGAAAGCATAAGTGTATTTAATGTCCAACTATCATTCTTCTCTTTTTTCCCCCAACAAATTCTGTTTATTTACCACATCATTATCCTCATGGCTTCAAGCCCCTGCATTTCACTGTAACTACGTAGCTACAATTTTATTTTCGAAGTATTTACTTCTATCTTTATTCTGCCAGTGAAGCCTGCCCACTCAGTTTCATATCGTGCCTCTATGCATACTTGCTTTCATGCTGACCTTTATGCATAGAAATTTTTTCAGTATTCCACTGTTTTATATAATATTTTACTCTGCACTGAGATCACCAAGTTTTGAGCTTAGCAAAATAAATGTGCATCAGGAAACACGGTATTACACTTCCACCATTTGCTCAAAGGATAAAGCTTATTTGTAAGACTCCCAGGAAATTTTCTTTTACTTGTTTTAGGTATCTTTTTGAAGTATAAACTCTTCAAAAAACCAACCAACCATGTATTCTCTGTACCATTCCAAAAGCACCTCTAAATATTGCACTGGATGACCTGAAAGTACAAAGTGTATTGTCACAGCTAAAGCCATCCAAGCAGACACACAGGATGTAGCACAGCAGGGACGTGCAGTCCCACGTATGCTCACTGCACGTCAAGGTACAAATACCCAGGGTTTAAGTAAATTAATTATGGTTCAAGTCCTGGTAAACTGCCCTTCCTGGGAGTGCCAATAAACTCACTGGCATCTGAAGTACTTCACAGGCTGACCTTTTCAGCACATTATTTATTTTTCAGGTGTGGTTCTGAATCTCACTCTAAATCATGCTAATGTAATTAAAATTTGAGTCCTGCTGTTACAAATAAGCACCAGCTGAGAACTCTCTCAATAAATCAAAATGAACTGCTAATTTCCACATTTTAGATTCAAACCCCTGACCAAATGACTCAGTGTAGCACAATTCTACAGTGACGATTTCCTAAGTCATACTCACAATTTACAAATTAGTTTTGAAACTGAGTAGTTATCCCAACAGCGACAACCCAGAAGAAATCTGACTGACAAATGATATTTTGATAAAGAAAAAAGTGTAATTTCAATAACCTTTTGAAATAAGCAAAAACATTTAGAAAAGGAAAAACACCTACCCACAGATTGTTTTCATAGTAGAAAGCATCTAGGAGCTTGACAATATTAGGATGATCACAGGATGCTAAAATGTCAATCTCCACCATATAATCTTCAAGTTCTTCTTCTGATTTAGTATCTATCACCTTTGCAGCAGCCAGAACTTTTGTTTCCTTGTTCTGAGCCTGTAAAAGAAAAGTCACAGGAAACATGTACATGAATTTCACCAGACAACTGGCAGCAGCAAGAAAACCCCACAAATAAACCAACCCTCTTGACACTTCTGTACAACTCTAGTCTCCTCCTCTACAAAAAGAGAACACCTGCATGTTAAAGAGGAGATAAAATCTAGTAGAAAAAGGGTTTAATAACTTTTCTCAAGGTCAAGAAATAATGAAAGACAAGAATGTAAAAATACTGAATTCTCATCACATTCTTTAAACCATCATCATGCAGTCAATAGCTCAGGATAATTGCTGCCTTACTAAGATGAAGTTTTGTGCTGCTCCTCAAACACCATCCATTAACACGTGGCAAGGAGTACGAAGGAGCCTCTACCCTCTGGTTCTGCCCTTCTGACTCTCCCCACGTTGTGGCAGCACCGGTGTTCCCAAAGCCACACAGAGAACCAGATCCTCCCCAGGAAGCAGCAGGTTGCTCCTCTTCAGCCAGGGGCTGTATGCAAGCTCCCGGCCTAAAGAGCTGCCAAGGCATCATTAGTTTGTCCGGGCATTTTGCTCCTCTTTGCTTCAGCAGCCTGGGAGGACTCCCACAGATGGGACTAGGGGAAGGTGGAGCACTGGAAATGCTGCCAGCCTCTACTTTGCTGCTTCTCACCTGCAGACCAGGGACCTGGTGCTGCTGCAGTGATGGGGACAACTACAGAACAAGTAAAAGAAGCAAAAGGAAAACAAGACTTGGGGTACCCAAGGAAAAGAAAAGGCATTTCTGCTATGCATTTAAATAGTCTTCTCTTATAAGTTATGTTTGAAGGAATGCTCAATTTCAAGCTGCAGCAAGCTTTAAACAAGGTGTATTTTTCTCAAGCCAAAACACTATTTCATCAAGTAGTGACATTTCCAATGGCTACCCCTGAATAAAGGAAGTGCAGGACTGAAGTCTACTTCACCCATTGTATGTGAAGACCATGAAACAAAGTCCTGCATTTACTCCACCGAGTTTTTGACATTCAAACGAAATAAATGGCAAGGAGGGACACGGGCTCTCTCCAAAGCAGCAAAAGACAAGGACCTGCAGAGGCAATTCCAACTTTTGATGTCAAGCATCACAAGGTGGTTCATCCTGTCTCTCTGCTGGTCTGGATTGTGCATGGCTCCAAACCTATTTGGGATGATCATAGGACAGGACACAGTAAAAATCCCAAAACCTGAGCTTTGTCACCTAATGACTTATCAGACGAAAGCTGGTATCAGACAGCAAGTAAGAATTCTTAAGAATAATTTCGAAGGTCTAAATATTATTACTTGCCCAGCTATAAATAATTCTCTCAATGTGGCAAAAGATAATAAAATATTTAAAGATAAACATTTATATTAACATTCAGTAAAACAGCAGTAACAGCAAAACACACTTATAAAGCACAGTCCCAGCTGATTCATCTCATGTTGAGGGTAAAGGTTTTCCATTACATTTCTTTTTATCTCAATATTCTTTCCAAAACAAAAAAATCTTCCCAACCTCAATATTTACCCTCCCATGTTTAACAACAAAGATAAGGAATCTGTATAACATCATTTGAAAACCAACTACTGAGAAGTTTTCCAACACACATTCTAATAATAAAAAGGAAAAGGTCTGCTTAGTAACGCAAACAACATTTGTTTTGGTTTCATGCTTTGTAGCAAGAATGAAAGACCAACCTTCCTATTCTAGAGCCGCACTGTAAATTAAACACAAAAAGTGAAACAGATGTCTGACCACAACAGAATTAGCCTTGGTAGCTTTACATGTGCAGAAAAATGGTTTTTAAAGCACCTTTCTAAAGAACTCAAATTTTAACTGTAAATGTACTTTTTTGAAACATGCATGGCCATACGCTCTTCACTGCACCCTAAAGGATACTTAAAAAAATAAAGCTGAAATTCATTTTTACACGAATTTGCTTGCAACCGATATAATGGCAATAATATTTTGTTTAAATAAACCCATCTACATCAGGTAACAGATGTTACTGCTTTCAGATTCAGTTTTACCTTTGAGCAAGAAAGGCATTGCTAAGTTAGTGTGAATGATTACGTTCTCGAGAGTTTGCTGCATTTACAGCATATATTGTTTTTTTTTCTACTGACAGAACACTTTGTATTTTGATTTTTCCCAGATCCTTTTGCTTGAAGCTAACTAGAAATCTGCTTTGAGTAAGTTTCTAAGATTTCCTCCTTTTGGCAGGTCTATTAAAACACCTCGTTACAAACCGTGAATTATTATCGAGACAGTGTGATTATCTTTATGAGTATCTTAACAATTATAAACAAAACAAATGTTTGCCTTTGTTCTGACTTAAAATAGTAAAATTTTGTAGGTCTAGATCGAGACTTTTTTTCCAGCTCTTAAAAGAAAAAAGCTTTAGAATTAGCATATTTCCACTGGGTATTTCTGAGGACTGATGAAACATTTTAAGTATACATCAAGCTATACCTGAAAAAAAATTATATTTTTTGAAGTTCTTTTTGACTAAAGCATTACTCATCTCCACCCCACAATGTACTCTATAAAAAATACCCATCTATTTGACTTACTGTAAGAAACATGCTCTTTTGAACTGTGTAGGAAAGGATTTTACTGTTCATGCATAAGATTTATGAATCACTGTACTGTACAGAGAAAAAAAACCTCTTTGGATTAGGAGGAACAAAAAGCACTTGCAACTTTGTGTGGGCATGTTTGTTTTTTCTAAACTTTGGCTCAAGTCTTTCTTCTTCCACATAACGTTCTCCAAAGGTCAGAGCTGGAGCAAAAATGATTGTGTAGACACAGTCTTGATTTGCACACGGAAATTCTGCATTTGGGTACACCAATATTTAAAGTCACTCTGCCATTTATGTTACAGGATGTATTTTAAAAGGGCAGAAATTCTGAGTAGCTGTAGCCCAGCAGTTTCTTCCTATATTTTAGCTCTCATCTACCAATTCAATTTATTCCAAATGCTCTGCTTAAATACATTTGATTCTGCTTCTATGATTAAGTGACTTAAACCTCAGTCCTATGCTAAGAAATCCAAACTGGCATTTTCAATGGTTATGTGGAGACAAGGAAGAAAGGGGTAGAAGGATTCATTAACAAAATTTGATCTTTTCAAAAGATACATACATAATAGATGAAAACCGAATTGGAGTAACTCATTCCCTCAATATCTGACTAATGCAAGATGACATGGATATTATTAACTATTACATGCAACGACACACAAATATTGCAATCCTTTCAGTAAAACTCCTATTTGGATTATGTATTGAAGGTTACTACAGCAAACATTTTAACTTAAGGAGAGAGAATGCAAAAGGAAATAACAGGCTGTATGTTACAGCATGGTTCTTACAATGGATGGCACAGTCTTGTCAGCCGTTAATGCACAGAAAAACACACTTAATTCTAACTTAAAGTACTTTGATAAAGATGGATTGCAGGCCTGTATAGAATAAATCATCTGAAAAACTATAACTTGCAAATTAATTTGTCTGAACCTACATCCCTTACACTAGAGTGGCAATGTACATCTAATGCACGAAAGTGTTGTACAAACCTGAAAACATCTCAAGAAAGAAGAACAACCATTCCACACAAAACCAGGACCTACAAGTATGCGAAATTAGTGACTCCTCCCTAACAATGCTGGATTTTTGCACAGTATCATATAACTAAATGTAAGTTCTAGAGGCAGAAGCTTTGTGAAGAGACTGACAGCAGAATATTAAAAGGCAGGTTTACTATCTGGGCACTAGGCCAAGAGGCTGCATATTCCCAGCCCTGGACAGCAGGGAGAGCAGAGCCACCGCTCCAGAGTAATAGGATTACAGCTCAGAGATAACACATAGCCTTTCATCTTCTGATGACCAATATGAAGTTTCAGCCTTGGTTGTGAGGAGCTGTTTCAGTTTCTTATCGCCAGCAAACGCTTCCTTCCCAACTGTGCATCTCCTCTGCTCTGTCTTACTAATTTTAAATGCAGCTTTAAAAATTAAACAATATTTACAAGTGAAAAAAAGTTAAGTACATCCTTCGCCTCTTGTTCAGCCAGCCATAAACAAAGCTGAGATATGAGATAGAAAATTGTTCACCACCTTTCCTCCTGATGCCTGATCTCTTGTGAGATGTTACATAACTGCACTGCATGTTTTGCAGGCAGAGAAACAAATCAATTAAGAAGCTTTTCCTTTCTGACTCATTCTTCTCAACAAAACCGTATAGCCATAATCATGGATCATCAAAGCTGTCAGAAGAGGAAAAATACGCATATCCCTATTCAGCAAAAGATGTTTCTCCCACATAAAAAGCTCCACTTTTGTGTAAACTTGGGATTGTCAGATCTAGCTCCGTGTAAGTTTTCTGATGGTGCCCGGGTAATCAGTACTGAAAAGCTGGCCTTGTACAACACAAAGGCATGAGCTGTTTCTCTGAGCTACGGCAAAGCAGAGATTTCAGTCTTTCTTAAAACATACGAATTAAGGAAAAGAAATTGCTCTCATTTTAAATTTTAGCAGCTTTATCAAATAAAACTACAAGAAGTATTGTGGCCTAGAGGAACAACTATAGTGGATTTTGTTTTGTCTAAGTTTCCTATACTATATTTAACATTGTCCTGTACATTTTGAAACTAAAAAAATCCTGCATGATTGACCAGTATCAAGTGTTCAAACTTATTTTCAAAAACGTGGACAGGTGTTTTTTATCAGCAAATTTTAGAAAAGAAGTCTGCCTTAGTCAGATAAAAGGAAGCATTAATTCTAACACTACATGTTACAAAATGTAATTAAAATTATCAGTTTGAATTCAAGAGAAAATAGCTGCTCTTGCAATATTAAAACCACAATTTTAACAATAAATCACAAGTTCAGCCAATGAAGAAGACAGCAACCTCCACAGATTTCTGGAAATTAAAATGAGCCAGTCATTTCAAGTAAATTGTTATTTTGCAACAGTCTTCACTGCACGATGTTTGAAATACCAGTGGTAATAAATTTTTTTAAAAAGGAGATTATTTCAATTTTTCATTTACTTATAGATATGGTTGGCCCAAGGAATTAAAAAACAGCTAACTTGAGTTATACCTGCTGAAACTTGTTGAAATGACTGTTACAGAAGATCTATTCAAAAGATAATGAAAGGACAGTATCTCCCAAAGAAGATGATACACCCTTGAACTACAGCTGGTCAGCCAAACATTTTCCCAGCCTGCACAAAGTATCACAGCTACCCTACTATGCTGTTTTTTCTACTTAAAAAGAAGTTAATTAAATTCAGTTTCCCTGTTTAATGCTGGGGGGGAAAAACCCCCCTGAAATAGAAATACAGATAAAAGTGCCTCTATTTCCTACAAGCAAATGCTACTCCTAAGAAAGTGGAGGCCAGGGTTCAACCCTGACTGCTGAAGCATCTTTATGATCTTGTGGTCTGGTGCTGCCTTTGTGGCTATGCTCGTTTGGGAGCTGTTTCCATGACAACTTCACTCTTTTAACATTATCCTTGTACTTCGTACTTACTGTGGTTCTTCTGCTTCCTCCACAGTTGGTTTCTGAGGATTCCACAAGTTATTTTTGGGAGTGGTATGAAATATAATTTTCATGTTTAACCTCATGTTTCCCGCTAAGTAGTCTCATTAATTCTGTGGTATTTTGTGTACTAGCTAAGCACAGTTCCCATCCTGATTGCACATGCTTTGTGCCACTGAAATTACAAGGAATATTTATATTCATCTTTGAAAAGTACATGGGCTGAACTGGCAAATATGTGCAAAATAACTGAAACAATTCTTTAGAGTAAACTTAACAGAGGAGAGGATCTCAGATTTCAGCATAATTCTTATTTAAGCAAATACATTTAAAACACAGAAAGAAAAAAAAATGCTAAGTACTGGCAAGAAGAAAACACCTATGCTGTTCTACAATAACAAATCTTATTTTCCCTTCTCTTGCTGCATGATGGCTTTCATAAAAGCAACAGGGAAAACCAGCTGACAGTATTGGGAAAACATTTGTGACTAAAGCATTAGGTGGTGTCAGAGGTGTAAGTGCAAAAGAGTGGTATTTTTCCCCTAAATTCAGTTATAATAACTGTACAACCTACTTGCTAAAGCAGCATTAAAACACACAATACTGCATTACAATCAACTCCTAAACTTGAGAAGGGGGAGGTGTGACAAATTGAGATTTATCCCTGCAGTGCTAAGCTGCTTCGCCAGTATCTTTTCCCTGCAGAAGACACTAACAGTTGCTGGCAGAGGTTCTCAGTTTTATCCAGCAACAGACAATGTCAGCCCCAAACTAACTTAAAACTTCCCGGGAAAGACAGCAACACAGTGGATCTTCATCTTTGATTACAAACATCCTACAGTTATTTATTTGGTTTTGTGTCATTGGGAAAAAACAAACAAACAAACCATAACGCTTAATGCTTACTAATTTATTTGTGACTACAGCTTAAAATTCAGTCTATTCCAGTAATAAACACACCTTTATTCCAAATAACCAAATTAAGAATGCTTCCAAGAAATAATGTTATCAAGAAACAAATTTTTAAGGAAACCATAATTAGTAACTTTAGCTGTTCACTAGAATTAAGACAAACAACAAGTCAGAGTTGAAGCTGTGTACAG
Source organism: Pachycephala philippinensis (assembly GCA_013397055.1). Classification (NCBI taxonomy): domain Eukaryota; kingdom Metazoa; phylum Chordata; class Aves; order Passeriformes; genus Pachycephala; species Pachycephala philippinensis. The sequence goes on from VWZT01001561.1 coordinate 277,465, forward strand.
ACTGTTGTTTTATCAGAAAATTATCCTGCTGCCAGGTTGAGAATTTTGATTTGTCTGAACATAGGACTTAGGAAACCTCCGATTCCTTCACTGAGGATTCTGTAATAATCTTGCTTCTAATCATTTAACATCTGTAACGAGCTTTAGTTCACTGGAGCTCAGAGCCAGCATTACTCCTGCTAACCCCTTTTCCCAGGGAGACATTTGGAGCTGTTAAAGCTCACTCTGGAGCCTTCTGCAAAGACACCGCTGAGTCTTTTGGCTTCATGTAGGACAAAGTCATTTTGTTTACTCACACTTTGCAGAGTAGTGTACATCCACAGATGTACAAGTATCAATCTAGTACACTCCTTTGTTCTTTTTCTTTCTTTTTTTTTTTTTAATAGAGTGGCTCGGTCAACCCACAGTTCCTCAGAGTTAAGTTACAAAACAAAACTGAGATCTGCTTTGCCCAGAGCTTTTTAGCCAGATCAGATGCAAGATGGCTACAGCTGTTTGCTGACCCAGCACAGCCATTCATTATGACAAAACAAGAAAAAAACAGTGCATCTGACTTGAGCATGGAAAATTCTGTCCTTCCCAACTGGATATGAACAAGTCAACAAAATAATAAAGAAAGGAAAATGACAATTTCTTTGGACTTTAAGAACCCTTCAACAAAGGCCTTCTGACATGTTACTAGGGAAACTACATGACCATAGAAATGCAATGTGGCACAGTCATTAAGTTAAAAAAACTTGCTGTCAAAAAAGTAAAGAACATTATTAAAAACTCTACATTTCATATAGCAGAAGGAAGGCATTAGAAGACCTGCACTAAGACAATTTGTTTTATGTATTTATTGCAGAAGATGATGGCCTATAACAGATGTAATGTAACTGTCAGTTAAAGTGTAAACATCTTACTAGCTCAAATACGTGGGCAATTTGAGAAAAGGTTCTGTATAATTTGATACTGCAATGTGAGCCATATTCAAATCTCACAATAAGCACAGCTAAATAGCCAGAGGGGAAAGATTAAATTAAACAAGATGAAGCATCATCACCCCTTTTCAGTCTTTGTCTTCCTAAAACGAACAACAAATGCAGTATACTTCATACATTTTAAGGGGAAAATATAAACTATATAGGCAGTTTAAGATTCAGTGTTTTACAAAGAGATACAGTTGTGGCAGAGGGAAAGGAAATGTGACTACATCAATACCACACTGAAACTGGCAACAGCTCTTGCAAAACTATCAAAGCATATATTCTGTTGCTTCATGCGTACTCTAGTCTGTTAAAATGAAACTTCCTCTATTTCTGAAGGAGTAAAAGAAAGAAGTAGAGTAGCTTTAGAAAGTTTTAACTAAAAAAGCTGTACATCATCATCCCTCACTTCTAAGTAAAATTGTTACAGAAACGAATTCATATTCTATTTATGGTATTAATATATTTTTTAAAATAAAATTTAGAATTCTAGAGGGGACTCATTGGTTCCTTACATACACATCTCTAAGGCAATCTAACAGAAACCAACTGCAAAGACAGCAACAACAACAAAGAAATCAATAGTTAAGCCAGTGTCATTCAGTGCTCTGTAACAGAAACAAGTTATTTTCAAGGCAGTCCTACCATAATAAACTTCATTAATTATAAAATTCCCTCTGCTGGTATATGCTATTTAATGCTTGTACAGCCTATGACTCGCAAGTAGTTTCTCCTGTGTCGTTAATCCTGACCCTAAAGTTAGGAGAGACAGCACCTCACAAGCACAAAATGGAATTTTCAAAGGTGCCTCACACAGTTTAGATGAGCTGGCTACCTTTGTGCTGCAAGTATGAGATCTCAAGAGATGAGAAAGAGCCATCTCAATAAACATTTGGTACTCCTTGACAACTGGCTATTCAAGTACCACAAAAATAGCATCCTGGGTTCTGTAAATGAACTTCATTCATATTCAGCACAGTAGTGGAATATGCTGCTTCTGATGCTGCCTTTCAGATTAACTGTTTGGTCTGTTGAGGTTTTTTTAATTGTTGAATTTAAACAACTAACCAATTATGAAAATTGACTACTCTGAGAAACTATATGAATGCAAATCCTATTACTTATCAGCAGATTTCAAAGGAAATTTTAATTTAGAAGCATGCTGCTGATGGTGATATTTTTCAAATTCTCATGTTCTATGCATTTGCTGTTTGACATTTTACTGATTAATGTAATTTGTTCAGAATTTACCTAGAATGCTACTGATAAACACAAATGGCCATGGGAATAATTGCATTACTTGATAAAATTATTTTTAAAAAATCCAGATAAACAAATCAAGACAAAATTCTTCAACCCTTTGCAAAGCTCAATGCACAAAATACGCAAAAGGAAACCAACTGCTTTACTCAGACACTTGCAACTGACAAACTTTTATCCATACCAGGTCGTCAGGTAACATTGGAACATTGTTCTTCTTCTGACAGAACTGTTGAGAGTCATGGTAACATTAAACAGTTAAAACACACAAGCTGTTGAGCAGGAAGCACTGTTCTTGCCTCCTAACAGGGTGGCAATATTACTTTTAATGGAGTCATGGAAGCTTTATTTTGCCCATGTCCCCAAGATTTTATGTTTCATGGCTCTTAGGAGGAGGTCCTGTTAAGGGAAAACTACTTCATCTCTTTATTCTTCTTCTCCCTCTCAAGTTTATTTTTTAAATTTATTATTAGGATGAAAGCTTTTTGAAGTGGAGGACTATCTTTTGTTGTATATGTACAGTGAGAGGGAATGAAGAATTCCATTCCCTTTGGAAAATTATCAAAGCCACTTCTTGCTTCAAAACACCCTACTCACTCTAAAATTCAATTCCGTTTCTGTACTCTCCTCATACAAGGTAGATTTAGTGCCAAATAAGAAGCACTATAAAATTTTCAATCTTTTCTGGCAGTTACTGAGCATACCTAAAGTAGAAAAGAGAATCACCACCTGAACTAAAACTGGGATCATAGGCTTATAGTTAATTTGCAGTTGAACACATGCCTACATAACAAAATTCACCTAGCATGGGTACCAGTGATGCTAAGGGACAGAACCAGTGGCTGATAAAAACACCATCAGCATTTGCCACAACTACCTTTTTATTAGTATTTGCTAACAGCAAGTGGTTCCTACAACAGGAGGAAGTTTATTTTTTCTTTTGTCCTGACAAAAAGTATTCATCTGACACACCATAACAAGTTCAGAACATTGATATGCCACTCTTTTACAGCTGTTGAAGCCAATGCTGACACTGTCCTGTCTATTTTCCCTTACATTAGCAGTGTCACTTGTCTGGCCCTCCCGTGAGCTGGTCTTGGCAGCCAAGAAGATTACATGGACAATCAGCTTTTGCGTGGCTTAGTTCCTTGAACCAGATCAACACGGGGTTGGCAAGCACCAGGCCTGTCACAAGGAAGGATGTGGGAAGGAGAATACACTGCCAGAACCCTGCCTGCATCGACCTGCATCATCGGAAACTGTTGTGGAAAAGAGTCATGGTAAGACCTTGACACTCATCATTTCAATGTCACTTCTGTACTTACTAAAATGTACAACTTTGGACAGCAGTGTGTTGTTGACCGTTTCACTTAGTAAATATCACAGTTCCACACTGTTTTAGTGCTTTTCAGGGATTCAAAAGAATCTTCTTTATATTGCACTGGCTCAAAAGTGAGGTCCCACATCAGGCCACTAAAAGCCACAAATTTACAACAGCACCAATAACCACTGAAAAAGACACCACAAATAGTAGAGGAAACAAGTCTGTACATGAGCTCATGTTTATATTTCACTTCTAAACGCTAAGGGCAGCGTGTGGGTTTTTTGTTTGTTTTTATTCAAATGTAACATGCAAAATCAACAGCAAACTTACTGGGTTCTTAAGCTGGCTAGAACACCTATATTTGCTACCAAGAGACAGTTTGAAATTCTTGCTACAGCCAAGAGCTAAGGAGACATTTTCAGGTACCCCAGCTATCCCTGTCAACAGGAAACACTTGGCAGTATCGTTTAAATGGTGATTTTTAAGCTTTCACGCTTCCCACCCCCGAGAGATGAAAAATAGCAGACAGGTTACTTATAAACTTGGTTAGTACATCTCCACTAATAGCAAAAACTAGTTGGAAAGGGTGAAAGAGCAAAAAAGCTTGGCTTAACTTTGAGAGTATCCATTTCTCCACGTTACTGGGATGATCTGAGTTTGTCTTGGGGATAATTCCTGTTCAAACTCTTCTGACCACACTTCCCCATGATGATCACAGCTTATGCTGTGATGTAGCTGCACAGACCTGTGCTTCTGACCCTTGACTATCCAGCAATAAAGACCAGAACTGTTTGCCTGGATGGAGAACTGAAAGACTTGCAGCATCTACAGACGTTAAGCAAGTAAGAGAATGAGAAGGACAATCAAAATTATTAAAGGGTCAAGCAGTTGACTTATAAAAAGCAGACTAAAAAGGTTGGACCTCTTCAATTCAAACAGGAAAAGCTGAAGGTGGGGCAGGAACATACAAAATAAAAAAAGGCAGCATATGAATTGAATAAATCCTGATTGAGACAATGGCTGTGAAGGAGATGAAGGTTTACTGCAATATTCTAATTTTTGCTGAGGCACTCAATTAACATTTCTCCATTAAGGTTTTGCTGCCTTTTGATTACAAAAGTATTAATTCTTTTCCTGATAAAATACTATTTAGAAACACAGTGAAAAATTTTCTTCTATAATGAAAAATCTAGATGTGTTAGAGAAAAGCTTTGTTTTTACAGCATAAGTCTGTTTCAAGAGAACCATTATCTACAAGATAAAGAATAAAATCCTGTGCAAAACGTCTCGCCAAGTTTTACAGTATCATTGACAAAGTTACAGTAACTTTCCTAAGAATACTTTCTGAATCACGGCTATGACTAAACATTTCTAGAGACAAAACCCAGTTCCTTAAACAAGGAAATCTCAGCTCTAAAATGCCATTCAAAGAGATATGAAGAAAGCAAAGGGACAGTCTTCTCCCAGCTCATTACCAAGGTAGATGGATTAAAACCCAATTCTGCCTTAGGATGGGGATTCACCATTGCTTCCATACCAAGTAAACCAATTGTGATCTACGCACAGTCTCAGTTCTGGGGTAATGGTTCCCCCCAAAAAACCTTCACTTTCTGTTCACCCACTCATTTTTAATAATTGCAGTAATGTAACTTCAGAAAAATTCTTCCTGAAAATAATAAAGTTTCTTTATTCATGATGGCATCCTTCGTTTTCAAATTTTCTGAAACAACAGACTAATTTTCAAGATGGACATTTGAAGGTGTCAGTCCTCTGCAGTAAGGAGAGATTTAGCAAATTTTAAACACTAACCAACAAATTGATTTGACTACTGCAGTACAATCTTACTTTTTCAGTTCTTCACGTTCTTCTCCACATGAAAATTAAGTAAAATTTAAAAATCGTATCATGGAATAGCATGCCTCAGGTAGTCAGAATATTCTTAAAGCTACATTTTGCATGGAACTTGATTCAAGCATGAGTCTAGGTTTGAGCAATTTCTTGCTGTAGGCTATAGGTAATTACCCAATTAGAAAATGGCTAAAAAATATAAACATGGCAAGGTAGAGGGGAAATACTTTATGTCTCTCTCTTAGCTTCCAGATCATCATTCATATTTAGCTGCCTTACATTAACCTCTCTATATACACACATGCAATCCCACAAAACACTGAAAAATCCAGTCTTAATCCAAAATAGTAAAAGATAAACCCCAAGGACAAATCTATAACTTTAATATTGTAACTTGCTTTTACATACATGGAGAACTCCTTCAAGAAACACGATATCCTCCTAAAACCAAATATGGTAGTTTAAGCAGGTGAATTAAATATTAAAAGAATCTTACATTACCGTTTTATTGCAATTTTTTTTGCTTTAGGTAAATCTGCTGCTGCATATACTTCAGTTGGTTTGTATCATGAATGTAGAGCTTATTCAACAGAAAATCTGAAATGCCAGTGGAAAATTAACATTTACAGTAAAGCCTTCATTTTTTGTTGAAGTATGAATACCATTACAAAGTGGTTTAAGGTAGCCTACTAGCTTTTCCTGAATATTACTTAGACAATTTTTATTGCCTGACATCCTTCAAACATATTCCACAAGTACTGGGTCTTCCTTCTCTCTAAAAAAAATTCCTTCCCATTTGTGAGTGGAGAAACTGTGTTTCCACATGACATATTTGAGATATATCTGAGACTTTAATTTTTTTTCCAAGCATTCCATACTGTAATCATGTTATAAAATCATTAAAAATTAATTAGAGGGGGTATTTTCTATGGTTTTTGAGAAAAACTATAAAACATCACGCTTTCTTTACTCTGTGCTATTAATTCAATCTGCTTTCTGTGCTATTAATTCAGTCTGCTTTGTTTTCTAACTGCAAATTTCATGGCTTTTCCATCACTAGACATGGAAAACTGGAACAATCCGAACAGTATCAAAAGAAAAGATAGCACAAGCATTGTATTTGAGTAATTTGGCAGCTACTGTAACGTAAGACAATAGGCAAAAAAGGTGAGACACTATGAATTTGTCAACTCTGTGTATAATCTGAATATAATTAAAGGTTATTGGGGGAGCACAAAGAAACAAAGACTGAAAAAGTATTTATAAATGACACATCAGCCACCAGGGTCTTAAGGAACGTATTTAAAATCTCAAATCAGAGAGTTTAATTACAGACTCCTCTTGAACACAGACGCAACTGTCATTGGAGGAGAATGATGTTTACAATCTTAGGAGATGCTCAAAACGTGGGTCATGGCCCATGAAACACGGAATTCATAAGTGCATTCAATTGAAACAACGACAAAATCAAATAAATCCCAAACTGGGCGTTGGGACATTTGCAAATACAAACCCAACAAGTTATTCCTAAAATATTGTTTACAGGGTGGTCAAAACTGGAATTTGAGTCATCACCAAAAGAAACTTTTCAACTACTGCTCTGCAACACTGGTGTGTTGTCCTCTACTACTTGGAGGATTGTAGTTCTGGAGGACCCTGCCAACGATTAAAGGTTTAACCATATTGTCTCCAAAACTGTTAACAACCCCCCAAAAAAACAACAAAAACCCCAAAAACCCCATATCAGAATTATTTAATTAAATGGACTGCATGTGACTGAAGATAGAATTGTTTTGCCAAGTTAGAACAGCTTAAAGAAGCTTCATTCTGCAATCTGTTTGACATGAAACAATCACATTTAGCTTACGCCTGACTTCTGAAGTTTTACTCTCCAGAAAAGAAACCACAGTCCAAACAGTTACACAAACAGTTAGCTGAGAGATATGATAGATCAGATGACATGAAAAAAAAACAAAAGGGGACTTAATAAACATGAATAAAATCAAATAATGATTTCCTATTTACTTAAGAGTTTTAAACAGTTTACATAACTATGCTCACACCTTGGAAAAGATGACTGCCTTACCAAGGACTGATCATAAGCATTCTATAATTACCCTCCACAAACTTGCCTGCAGTTTTAGTTCCAAATGCAACAGACAGACAATACATTACTCATAAGATAAGTATTGTGATGCTGATTTTAAGCCAAGTGATGCAAATACGTCCAAAAAGTGAGACAGACTGTGCTATGCGCCTTTCAAATATTTCCTTGCTTCAGACAAAAAGGAAAGGTAAGTAACAAGTAGCCATTTAAGTCAAGAAAGTTATCTCAATCTACAATTTACAGATGACTTTCTGGCATTACCATTTCCTCAGAAAACTTAGCTGGAGTGACAATAGGTGTAAAGAGCTCTGTAAAGCTTTCCCCTTGACAGATTTCCCAGTTTAAAACAGTGATACTGCCTTTAGCTTATCTGGTATCTTCTAATCAGGCTAAAACTGCAATAGTGTGAAAATAAAGATAACATTGTAGGGCAAGTCACCAAGCTGATCAGCAAGATTACAATCGTTTGCCTTCTATGAACTGTCATGCATCTCTTTTCATCATTCATAGCAGCTCTACAATACTCAGGCTACTCTTAGAGATTACTGTTCATAGCAAGCTTTAGGTAAAGTTTTAGTTCCATTTTACTTAGACTAAATATTTAAAATTTAATATTGGCACCTTATACATTAGTCTCTTGAGAGTAAATCAACTCTGATATCTCATCTACTAATGCCTCAATGGCTAAACAAAGCAACATAGCACTTAAGAGAATATTATTAATTCAGATCTCCTGAGGGCAACTGCACTATTTTACTGTTCCAGTTTAATGAGAGGTCAACTAGTCAATTATGAATGGAAATAAATTAGAAGAAAACATATTTGGTATAGCAAACAATTTTAATCAAAATTGCCAGGAGTTCTGCACCACTGATTCATTCTTCTGTATTGAACTTCAATTTAGGATATTTTCACCTGCTATTTCTTTCCAGGTCTGGGCTCATGGCAGAGTCACACATGAAACTTTTTTGTGAAACACCGTGTTTGACTAGAAACTTTCAAATGTGAATTTATCTTCCAACTAGTACCAAACATAAAGGACTTCAGACAAACTCAAGCAACATCCTTCCACAGGGAACTACATCATTCATATAGGAATGTCTGCAAAGTTTCAGCAGCTCTACCAAATTCTTCTAAAGAATTAGTGGAACTAATGACACCACGTAAGTAAAAAGATAAAGAGTAGAAAAAACAAAGCTTATCTGTGCTTCAAGCTTGGATATAAAGTGGTCAAAATCTATTCCTGTGAGTCCTAGGTTACAGATGTGAAAGATATCCACCCTAGGAAGCAGCATGATACATTACTATAATCTGGATAAATTCAAGTTGAAATATCCAAATGTAGGAATTTAGAACAATGTGCTGTAAGACCAAAGAAACTAGAAAGTATAAATTCTCCTTGCTCTGTCCGTATTTTGTTTTTAGGTCAGACTAATCAATACCTTTTCTAGGATTAGAAAATAAGTTATGATGTTAGTGGTACACAAAAAAGTACTAAGCAGCCACCAGCAGTCAGTTCATATTTTAACATTAAAAGGAGTTAAGAACACATAACCATTAAATTATATAATTGGTCCAGTCTTATTAAATCACTACTTAAAAATTCTATTTGTTTCTACCTGCTGTAGAAGACATTAAGGCAAAACCAAGCTGTCCTGTAAGTTATACAGGTACATTATAGATAAGATGGTTTCAAATACAGATACAAAAGCTTAACTTAAATGAAACAACAGCACTGGATTATTGGACTTGAAGAAACACTATTGTCAAAAGTCCACTATCACTGGCCAGAGATGAGCTGGTACTGGCCACTACTGCCAATAGAAGTAAATATGAACACTTAATGTATTTATAATTTTCAGAAGATAATGCAATTGGGTAATGCTGTTCACCATGATTATGGTTATCAACTTGCACAAAATTTCTTCTCTGAACCTAAAGAAAAAATAGATTTCTTTTTTAACCAAGCACCAGTTAATTACTCAGAGTTGGAAAACTTGTGTTAGTAACCTCATATGAAATACAAATATTTCATTTTCCAAATTCCTGTGAGAATCTTGTATACACAATGATTCCAACATCTTAGATTTGGGGTAATGAATTAGATACTATAAATGGGCAGAACACTCCAGTTCAAACAAAGCAGCATGAATGAAATTCAAAGCCAGACAAGTCCAAAGGATCACCTAACAATAATTAAAATATATTTACACTATATACTGTCTATATATACACATACCATATAGAGATACTCTGTCTTATATTGTATACTGCCACATGTTATACCTCTAGAGAATCTGTTCCCATAGAAGACTTAAAATCAGTATATTTGTACAGATGGTACCCATAATAATCATAATCATGGCCAAAAGTACATTAATTTCTTGGAGGAGTATCCTCTAGTGAAGGGCTCAGAGATGACAACTAGACACTATGAAAATGCCTTTCTGCATTGTAAGTGTTCTATATTAGTGTACAATGTTCTTACTGCCAAAAGAGGCTGGCAAACTTTACTGAAATATAGGACCAAGACTTTATTTCAAAAGGTTAACTTAGGAAGATATCTGCATTTTCATTAATGATGTTTATCATTAATGGCAAGAAAGAGCCACAGATCACATCAGGCATTTGAAAGGTCTGTTTTCACATCATCTGAACATTCTGGGAATTTAGAAAGTAGTTTAAAGCTGATGAAAGTCATTAACACACTGATTTACCTTAGAGCTATGTTTACAATGTGCACAGAACTGAGATTTGACACAATAGAGTACTAGAACCCACAATACTGCAACACGATATAACAATGTAACTACTTTCTAAAGCAAACTGATTATAATTACAACAAGAGCCCACGTTTTTTTCAGGGCACTTAACCTGATCAAATCAAGAGCAGTTTCAAACTGTCCGTCTTTTGTTTTTAGGGTTTGTGTCTGACTGCCAAATTTCAATGTTGAAATCAGCCTCCAATGCTAATATTATGCATCTCCAGTGTCTGTCAGAACTCTAGCAGTCCACTCAGTTATTCGAAATAATCCATGAAAAGCACATAAAAGAGACTGGAAAAAAAATTCTACCATCAGGAAACTCGAAATTCTCTACAAGGGCCATCACCTGACACTGAAGTACTGCAAGGACCTATAAATTGTAAAAGGACAGAAAACTACACCATTATTCATTAGCCAAGAGCAAAAAGAAAACAGCCTAAAAGTGGCCTCTTTGAAGAGGCTGACAAGGGCCAGAATGAAAAGTCCTACACGGCCATAAACCTTTGCCATCAGTAATCTGCAATTACAGAGCTCCTCTGATCACAAGAGACTTGCAACAGCAGTTGAAACACTCAGAGTATTTCTAAACATTACTTAGAAGTCCGTGAATACAAATGTATGAATTGTCAGAACTCAAAAAGCCTTAGAACACAGGAACAAACAGCTTCAAAGGAAATAAGCTCTTCTAGAAATTTGGCTAAGGTATTAAAAAAAATAAGCGAGATCCTTGTACTTGATTGCAAAGACGAGGAATGAATCACAAGTTTTCAATGCCCTTAAGACTTCTGTACACAAAATTAATTATCACTGGACAGCATTTTTAAGTAAATAATTTAATCAGCAAGGCTTCCCAGTACTGCCAGAATCATTTAGAGTTGTTTTTGAGTTTTTATTTAAATATTTGACACTTTGTTCAGAAGATCAGTTACACAACTAAACCAATTACTCCACTATGGGAAATCATAGCATGTAAGCAATCTAACCTACTTTTTAGAAATTCAGAGTATACAAAGACTTATTTATATGGCAATTCCATTTAACATACATCTGCCAAAACCCTGTCACACACAGATCCTAAGATCTTAAACAAAGGCAAATGTAGTTTTGGCAAATGTAACTGATAGTAGGGTGATGGGGCGGTTTGGCAAATAAAACAAAATCCATTACACAAAATGAAAACCCCAACCCCCACATTCCATTACCTAAGGACAGTCCTAAAGCTTTCTTGAGAGCTTTGTTCTAGCTTATAGTTTTGAATTCAAAATTTGAGAAGGAATTGAATGTCTGTTCCTGCAGCTTCTCATTTGAGGTGTATATCCATGAAAGAACAACCTAACACACTTTTCCTGCTTTCCAAAGTTTCTTGGGAAGCACGCTCAGATGCAGGAACACAGGTACAGTTTGTATCTGCGTGTAAGCCCCCTTCTCAAACTAGATGGAAACAAAAAGAATGCTGATGAACACATGCAGTAACCTACTTCTTTTCTTTAAATGGGATTTTTTTTTCCAGGAATACTGCCTGTTAATTCTCCTAAGTTGACCAGTGTAACCAACCACGTGTAATTCTGCCTATGACCAACTTCAACAGTGAACTCTGTCATTTCACAGTCAGAAATAAATCTCGAAGAGAAAAATGACATCCAAGTGGAAAACATTCTCCTGTTTGTGTACAGAGTACACTGAAATGCAAAATTTACCAGCTGCCTTGCTCAGACACCTTCCTCTACTACTATTGCTAATACAGACATGCCTACAGATAAACATGAAGTGAGAAGAGGTTTGAAAATGGGAGGGGAAATGCACGCGGGGGAAGAGGAAAACACATTTAGTATTGTATCTGAGGTATATATCCAGAAAATGGGAATCCAGACTCCACTATGAAGCTCAAATTAAAACTTTAATACCCTGCAAATGCCGTTAGAGACGTTATGTTTTCGTGGTGAGCAGGCTTTATGATAGAGCAACTTTAGACATATTCCCAGCCATTTTAACAAAAACCCAAAACTCTAACATTCCAAAATGACATGAGAACCACCATCTAGACAGTGTACTACACCAGCACCTAAATAAGCTAGATGTTCTTAATGTGGAACATTGACACAAATGCCTTGGGTGAAATGACCCCACCTAACATTCTGAACTGACTGTGGCACTTCTGCTCACGAACAGGTGATACCACCACAGTACAACAGAACCCAAAATAATTTCCACCAAAAATAGCACAAATTTCACGAGCACCCAGATTTCATAAACTCTCAAACACAGTACTCTAAATATAAATGTTTCTTGACCGAATTAGCTCTTAGAAACACTGTAAATGCCATCCTCTCATGCTATTTTTTCCTAGTCTCCAGAACCTGCTCGAGCTTCAATTCATGTCAGTTCCCAGTTCTCTCATGCTTATACACCAGGATGTTTTTTCCACGCTATCCCTAAACCAAACATGGAACATTAACACCCTTTTAGAAAGAGGCAACGTGGCTGAAGATTTGCCAAAACGCAAAAGTCTTGTCAAACACTAGCAGGGTTGTATCTATGTCATTGTAGTCTACTTGGCTTGATAAATTCTAGATAAGCATCCTTAAAAACCCTACTTGTACCAGTACACTTAAAGATTTAAAGAGCAAACAACTGACAGAAGTTAGGAGATCCAACACATGAATTGTGCCACACAGGGACAGCCAAGAGAACACAGCTCTTTAATTCAACTCCACATGGAACAAGATGGTAGAATGCCCATTAAAGCGACGACAGCGTGCCTCTGTACACCACATACGAAGCACAGGAGTCAATTTTACTGTTCATGGGCTTCCTTCCATACAGGAAATAAGTACGAACTTCAGATCTAAGAAAACGCAGTCTTTGTAAGGTTAGGGGCCATACTGTACACGAGTCCCAAAAAAACCCAAAACACAGGAGAAGTGAGCAATCCAGCAGCGGGCAGGGTGGAGCAGAAGGCGGGACAATGACCTAATAGGTCCTTTCTATCTTTAGTTTCACGAGGCTCCGTGGCCAAGAGGCGCCGGGATCCCCCGCTCTGCCTCCGGCCGCATCCCCCCGCAGCGCTCAGCGCCCCAGCCAAGTTCTCCCGAACTCGCCGCTGCCAGCAGGAATCCCGAGGTGAGGGAGCCGGCAGACAGGGAGCCCGAGGCAGCGCTGGAGGCAGAAGCAACGCTCCGAGTCACTTCTCAGCTATGAGCAACACAAGCGATCCGCGCTGCCCGCCCTTACCTTGAACACTTTACCGAAAGCACCATCTCCCAGCTCTCCTATGATTTCCCAGAACTCCTCAGGGTTCAAATCCCTCTTGACGTGCTCGTATTGTTTCTTCTTCTTCTCGCCGCCCAGCTTGAAGATCTTACGAAAGTTGAAGAAGGACATTTTCGCTGCCGCCGAGAGATGGGGCGGGCGGCGGTGCCCCCTGAGCCCGCCGGGACCACCTGGCGCGGGCGGTGATGCCGGGCGCGATTCCCACGCGGAGACTAAAGTCTTGGCGTCGCCCGGGAAGCGCCGCCACCGCCGGGCGCTGCGGGGAGACAACACCCCGCGATGCCCCGTACGGGGCCGGGCTCGGCGCTGCTCTGCCCGACGGGGTTGGCGGTCCCTACTCGGCCGGGCCGGTCACCATCGCGGCAGCAACAAGTGCCGGGCTCCCTCCTCGGGACGGGCGGCGGCGGAGCCGGAGGAGGGGTCACGGCTCCGCTGGGCGGGGGCAGCTGCTGCGCGCCGGGCGGCGGGGAGCGGTCACGTCCCGCCTCGCAGGACGGGGCGGATGCAGGGAGGGGCGGGGGCTGCCCCGCTCCAGGCTCCCGGCCGGTATCTTCGCGGAGCGGCGTCCCGGCGTGGCACAGCGGCGGAAAATGACGCTTCGCTGCCGGCCGCTCTCCCCCTCGCTCGCTCCCTCGCCCTGTCGCGAAGCGGGGCCCGGGCGGCTCCGCTTCCTGCGGGGCGGCACCGGCGGCACCTCCGCCCCCTCCGCCCT
>VWZT01001561.1:291990-344540 GCA_013397055.1 Pachycephala philippinensis
GGGCTTGCCCTGCCCACGTGATGCGGCGGCGGCGGCGCCAACCAATAGGAGCGCGCGGAGGCGCCGGGCGGGTAAGTCGGTGGGGGGCTCAAGATGGAGGGGGCGCCCGCGCCCCTCGTGTACCTCAGAGCAGGACGGCAGCGCAGGCGTGGGGACGGAGTGCTCGTCCCTCCCTCCGTCCTGTTTGCCTTTAGTCCGCTGTGTGCCGTTACGGGAGGGGCCTGTGGCAGAGGGACGCTTTATCCTCTGATCCCGGAGCGCACCCCGCTCTCTCCCTGCCGCTCCGCTGTCCCGTGCAGGGAGGGTGTCCGCAGCCCTGTGGCAGAGGTGATGTTCCCTAGGCAGGGGGACAGCTTCCTCTCAGTGTTCGGTGGGTGCCTTGAGTCCCCAGTCCGACCGCGGGAGCCGAAGGGCCCTGAGGGGCTCCCTCCGTGTGTCAGGAGCGCTCTGTGGGCAGGTTGTGCCTCCTGGGGGGCTTGGACTTGGACGCGGCGCTCTGAGGAAGGTGTTGATAGCAAAAGACGACGTTGGAAGACTTTTCTTTTTGTTTGCGGTCCAGTGCTGTCCCTAGACCTGCTACTGGTTTATCTTCTGTCATAGCAGGGTGTGATGTTCTTGTGCTGCCCATTTGGTATCTTCGGCATCTTATTTAATCACTGGGACAGGCTTGAATTTCCTTATCTCACAACCTTCTCTTCCCACAAGTGATTCCTTCCTCACCCTGAAGTATAATTGTATTTTAATAGTTGTGTTGTGTACGTGCCACCAAATGTGGGGTGTTTCCTCACTGGAAAGCAAGAGGCGTTCCCGTTGCCTGGATTAGGGACAATTAGCAGACATGGGGACAGAGTTTGGGCTGTGACAGGCTGGAAGTCGATCCAGCAGCTGAGGCGATGCTGAGACCTCAGAGACATCTGACAGTGAGACAAACACCCAGGGAAAATCGTATAATGCCGTATCCTCGTATGAACCTGAGTGCCTGCAATTGCCATTAACTTAAGCTGCATGATGAGTTTCTAAAGATCAAGCCTCTGGTGTGCATCATTCCTCAGACCATTTTATTAGCGTGACAATCGTTTGCTATATAAGGAGGGTAGTCCGTGTGTAAATGCAGTAATAATAATGAGGCATTGAGATGCCCCTGACACAAAGCGTTTATGAATCAAACAACAGTGCTCTGTCATGAGTCAATTTCTTTAAACTGTATAAAATCAGTTTCAAGGGTAGTCCCACCCTATGAATAGAGAGCCTTTCAAGTACTCTTGCGAAACTGATTTGTTATAATAATCAGCGTTTGTTTCTCAAAAATGATATTGGGCTTTATGTGTTCCTTGTACTGACAGCTTGGCCACAAAAGGTAAAACTGTTAAGTAGGGTGTTAAAACCAAGACTGTTTATCTGTGTGAGGGCAAAAACAAGAAACAACAGCAATCCAAACGAGCTGTTTTCTCTTCTGTGATCTGGCTCCGCTTATTAATTTCATACGCGCGTTTCATTCAGATAGTTTGGATTAAATACAATAATAAAGAGAGTGTTACCAGCAGCAATTTAGCTTCTGATATCTTAATTTTTAAAGTTCAATTTCTTTTTCCTCTCTCTATATATATTTTTTTTGCCCCTTCAAGTGGGATGATAGCTTTGATTTGGATGTTAAAATATAATGATGGCTTAAGTAATTTTGTTCATATTTTTAATTGAATAGTTTGCTTTTAACTTGCTTTCTCTTGGATAAAAAGTGCTTTGGGACAGATTTCTGTAGGTTTATTTAAACTGACTGGTTGATAGAGGATGGGGGGAAAAGGAAGCTAAAGCCATAGCATTAATTCCTTGTATTTAGGCAGGATTATCTTTTCTTTAGCCTCAGGGTTAATGGCAGTGGAGCGGGGGGTGTTTATGTGTGAATGTCAGAGTTTATAATAACTGGAAAGAAATGCAAAACTAAAAGAAAACTTCGTAAGTGATATGTGAACAAGAGTAGTTGAGCTGGCAGTTCTGGGCTGGGATAGCAGGGCCTGGTTCTTCCTCAGCTCTGTTGATAAATGTTGGGCTGTGCACGGTTCACAAACAGCATCTCTGTCATGTGTCAGTTTGCTGTGAATGTGTGTGTGATACAAGAGGCTCACTCAGAGCAGAACGTTAGTGCCATCCTGCCAGTGACTGAATGTTAGCAGGTACTGCATATGTGTTGCTTTAGACTTGTATAAAGAGAGCCTGTTCCAGGGAGCTTTTAATTCATATAACATTGAAAATATAAGGTGAAAGTCTGGCACAAGAAAGGAGCAATTAATCTAGCGATAAGATTTTGCTTTTAACTTTTTCTTTCTTACTCTTTAACAAGTAATTCAAGATAAAACCAGGATATCTGAAAAGGAAAACTGTGACTCCATCTCATTTTTTCCCTTATTCTTTCACTCTGGAGTTACAGCTTGCCACTCAGTCCTAAAAATAAACTCCATAAGGTGAAGGTTAAGTGCTAGTTGCAAATCCTTCCCAATTTGCTGTGACTTCCTGGTTTGGAGGAGGCTATATGAAGCCTGGATTTTGTGTGTGTGGTTTTTTTGTTCCTGATAGCAGGAGTTTTTACCAACTGTAAATGTTTCCAGATGGTAAGGATAAAAAGGTAAAAGTGAATTATATTAAAATTTCTCCTTTAGGAATTTAAAGCAATGCTTTTTGAAAATTCATTGCTTCCTTTAAATGTCAGAGGATGATGTTAAAGTATAGCTGTTAAAGAACTATCTTGGTTGTGCATCAAATATACTGGCTTAAAATAGCTGTAAACTCTTTATGACAATCTTTTTCCTCTCTTTGTGAATTAGAAGTCTCCTTTATACTTTCTGCTGCTTAATATCACCATTCTTTCTCATTGACTCAATCACCTACACTTGCCACTGTTCCTAACTCCCTCTTTAAGCTCTGTTTCTTTTAAACTGCTCCAATTTCTCTTAATTGAAAGTAAACACTTCAGAAATTCAATTTGAAATGTGTTCTTCACAGCATATATTGCCCTTTCACTGCAGTCCTACATTCTGTCCTCGGTTCTTTCAAAATATTTAATGGTATATTTTTATATTATCTTGACTTCCTGTCCACCCACGCTGTCACTGATCTCCAAAATTGTTTCTGGTGATTGAGCTCATTGAACTGCTGTAAGGTCACAGGTGGCTTGTTCGTGGTTAAATCTGAAGCGTAATTCTTGTGTCATCCGTCTTAATCTGTCTGTCACCTTTGGCACTCAACACTGTCCTTGCTGTTTTCTTTAATTGATGTACCCCATGTTTTTATTGATATTTTCCAATTATGTGGTGGCATTTTTTCATAGGCTCTTCCATTTCTCCTCTGATCTGTTCCCAAAGTTAATGTTTTGTCCTGTATTGGGCTCATTTTAGTTCTAAGCACCAATGTACCTTCTAGATCACTCTAGTTAGACCAGCGCAGGGGGATGATCACTGTCCTGGTCCTGCTGGCCACACTGTTTCTGATACAAGCCAGGATGCCACTGGCCTTCTTGGCCACCTGGGCAGCTCCTGGCTCATGATCAGCTGCTGTTGACCAGTGCCCCTGGGTCCTTTTCCTCTGGGCCACTTCCCAGCCACTCTGCCCCAGCCTGTAGTGCTGTGTGGGGCTGTTGTGACCCAAGTGCAGGACCTGGCACTTCCCCTCACTGAGCCTCACACCACTGGCCTCAGCTCGTTGATCCAACCTGCCCAGATCGCCCTGCAGAGCCTCCCTGGCCTCCCACAGATCAACACTCCTGCCCAGCTTAGTGTTTGTGAACTTACTGTGGGTCATCTGGTCATAAAAGGAGATCAGGTTGGTCAAGCAGGACCTGCCTTCCCCAAACCCATGTTGGCTCTGCCTGATCCCTTGCTTGTCCTGTACGTGCCACATATACAGCACTCCTAAAGCCTTTCTAATAAATGTACCATTGACAGAGCTGTGTCTTAGAGATTTCTCTTTCTGTTACGCAGAACAAAAAAGAGACTTAGTTTTGTACCTGGTATTTCATGAACCTTTATGATATGAGTAACAGGAATAGTTCAGTCATATATAATATAAACAGAAAAAAATTATAATAGTAGAGGTTGAACACTCACGAGCTTGCCCATATCTTATTAGCCAGAATCAATGCTCAGGCTCCTATCAATAACCTGAATATACTAGTATTTATTATGTGGTTTGGGTTTTTTTAATGCCTTACTGCAGGACCAGTTAATCTAAGAATTGCCATAGAAACATGTGGCATTTGGAAGCATCAACATATAGGGGTATTATTTGATGTTTGCAGGAAAAAAAACATTGTGTGTTAAAATGTTTAGGAATAGGATTGATCTAATTTTGGCTTCAGAAAAGTCTGTGTGTTTAATCTAAATTGGCCACACTTTTTCAGCAGTCAGTGGGGATATGTAACTTCACAGGGCAATTCACCTTCCCTATTTTAGACACTTACCTTTATCACAATATTTAACTGTGTGAGATGAGTTTTCCTGGTAACACAGGATGGAAATTCTTCCTACCTATGGAGACACCACTGCCAGCAGAACTCTTGGAGTGCATTTCTCTTGCTGTCAGCAACACTTCTGGGAATGATGACAGAGCAAATACAAAAATTGCCAAATTATCTGAATGTTTCCAAGTAAACCTGTGATGTTTTATTGAATAGGTTTTATTGGGAATTAAATGGCAGGGAAAAAAAACAATAATACAAATATTGAAATTTGAATAAGGATCAGATATTTCAACAAATAGTACAAGAATATTTCTTGGAAACATGGCACGTCAAAAGCATTCAAGTTTTAACATGTTAACTTTATTGAAGCTATCGCAAAAAAGAAATGTTTTTTCTTATTGCTTCTAGTTGATCTGCAAGAAAAACCTCTTCAAGACTGATATTCAGAAATAGTTATATATCTTTGTAGGGGAGTGAGAAACAAACCTCAGATTTAATGGAAAGTGTCAGCAACTTGAAACTTGCATAGCTGATTCTCTTTGAGTAACTGACTAATGCAATTAAGAACTTCAGATCCTCATGATAAAGCTTTTCAAGAAGGCTGCACGCTTTTTGGTTTGTATTTAACTGAAAAAGCTCATTTTATAGGAATTTTCAGTTAATACTAAAATACCGAGCTGCACTGGTGGATAGTTGCATTTTTTTAATACAGTAGTTAGTCTAATAAAAGTTCTGTCCCTATTGTGTTGACTGTAACAATCTTTCACAGAACCACAGAGGAATAAGTCCATCTAGAACACTCTTTTTTAAAATAATAATAATATCCTTTAAAACACTACTACTCTTAGCTATAATGCTGTATTCTTTCTAACCATTTTAATAATTTGAGGTTATATTTAATCTGAAACAAGATTTATTTGATCAAAACTTTGTACATGAACACAAGGCAAATTATTTAAAGCTTGTGGAGCCCCCTCCATCTGATGGATATTAGAAGCTTTAGTTAAGTCACATGAAAGCATGTCTTGTAAGTGCTGCTCCATGTTTGCCTTTCCTCCTCATGGTAATTAGACCTTTTCCTCTTGCACAGCAGTCACGAGCTGATTTGCTCTTTTTGTTTGTGGCTTTCAAATTTGCATTAGTTCACATAGTAGCTAGGATTAGAAATTTATTAAGGGATAAAGATAGCTTTGCATCTCAGTATTGCTCCCAGTCAATACTGGCACAAAAAAATGTCTGAACAAAAAAAACCCACATGTATTGCTGCTTTTCTTTCTGCAAATCCTGATTTTCTTTCACTGTTTCCCAGGAGCCTTTTTTTTCCAGAATGGACTTTGTGTTCTCTTGTGATCCTGATCAGCTCTGGAATCTTGGGACCAAATAACTTGTTCTGTAATATGAAAATGAATGATTTTTTAATCTGTTTTCTTTTATGGCTGGCTGGCCAGCCATCAGACCCAATCCTGGTTATGCGGTAAGCATAACCAGGAAGTTTACTATGCCTTCTACAATTACTATTGAAAATATACCATTCTGAAAAGTAGGGAACATTTCCTACACACACAATAAAGGAAAATCTGTCAAAAATATAACACTATAGACTATTGATTTTTAGTAATACCCCAAAAAGAGACATTGCAGTGGGATAATATTGGAGATATGTCTACTAGCAAAAAGGGGAAATAACATATAGAATGTGAGATACCAACTGTTTATTAATGTAAAGCTAGACTTTAAAATACTAAGTGATTTTACTAAAAATAACTAGCAGTTTTTCATTGCATAATGTTATTTTTGTATTACAACCGTGTTTGTAATAATTTCTGTGTGTGCGATGTTCTTCTCTTTTTACCTAGAAAATGAGGCAAAAAGATAGTTGACTGTGTTGTAAAGTAGAGTTTGGTTTTCTGTAGGATCTCATCTTGGTGCAGCAGCAATGAGTGGAGCTGCAATAATATGTCAATTGTTAAGGCACACAGCAGCTATTGTGTCTCCAACAATAGTATGTGCAAACTTTGGGCTCTAACACTTGCTTATGACAAAACAGAGTATTGTGATGCACTTTTTGTCTCAAGTGCCCTGAAATGTTTATTTTTTTGACAGAAGGATCTTTAATAGCTAATCCACAAAATTATGTTTTATAGTACACCGTGCAATATTTATGGATTAAGCAAAAAAGCCCATTACATTACATGGACTGAATTGTAGCAGAAAATAAAATTACCTACATGAAAAATAATTCCTGTGGCTTCTGACTGAGCATTAATGTATCTTTCTGGATAGCATATACAGGAGTGACTTCCTTTCAGAGCATGAGGTAGGAAATGGCATTTATTCAAATTCAAATGCAATTAAGGAGACACTTAAATTAGTTTATAAAAGGCTGTTGGTTTTTTTACATACCAAGAAGTCGGAAATAGTAATGACTTTATCATGTTAGCTGTGACAGTGATTCATGGAAGAAGTTACAGCCACAGTCGTCAGGGAGGTATTTTTTTCAATAATCTAAATACCATTCTGTCCCTTTAGTGCCTTTTGATTGGATTTCGAAAAAGTTGTTAAAGATGGGCAAAAATCATTGCTAACAAACAAGCCTAGCTGCCTTCTCCACAGGGAGGGGAGGTACTGAAGATACTCAAGTTGCAGGACAAGTACTCCTGAACAGTTTGGGGTTGTTCTGTATCAGTCCTATCCCAGCTCTGAGTGATGAGATTAGGTCAGACCTCAGATGGAACATCAGTAAATTATTCATTATTTCAGAACACCCTCAGAGAATTACAAAACTTGCTTAACCAAAGGTTAATAAAGGACAATCTCTGGATTTTTAGCAGGTCCTAATAATTTAGCAGCTGAAGATAAATGATTATGAGCCAGCTTTCTGTAGCTGAGAAGAACCTACTCTTCAGATTATTCACAGAGTACAGTGTAAGGACTGTGCAGTACAATTTGTCTTAAGGAACTGAGAAATAGCTATACACCTTTGGTATTTCCAAAACTTTTCTGTTTAAAGCCCAGTTCAGAGCAGCCTGGGTATGACTAAGAAATCCTGTGCTTGATTTCAGGTATAAAAGCCCTGGTCCTCAGAAAGAAGGCCCAGTTGCAAAAGAAATTCAGAGAGTAGCAGGCTGGGAATTGTACCATTTTTGATACGAAACACCCACCCTTTTGATACTTTTCGTAGATGATGGCTCAGAGGACCTGTGTGAGGAGCATTAGAAAAGCATAACAAAAGCTTTGTTCTTTATGTTCGAAGTTCTTACTTTGTTCTTCAAACTTCTCCCAGTAAAACAGACAATGCTGCAATAATATATAGGCTCAATGCTCCCCCCACAGACACCTTAGAGTTTGCACAGATTTGACTTTTGGGATGTTTAAACATTTCTCTTCAAGAAGGGCCTTCAGACAGGAAGTGCTAGGAGTCTCTATTTGAAGGTGAAAAAAAAGATTTCTGGAATAACATTAAAAAAACCAAACAACAAATGTAGCTGGACTAGAATCAAAGATCAGTGCCAAGCTAACTTTATTAATCTTTCAAAGAAGAGTAACCATTAGGTCTTGGTCTTCCAAAAGTGCTGCAAATGAGAAATCTCAGCCTTAGTTATTCTCACAAAGTTTATGATGGTCCTAGTTGCATCTGAGATTTCAAAATTATTCTAATTCAAGTTACTCTGTATATGTCAACAAGGGGGCTATTTGACACCATGTTTCAAGCACAGACTTGCAGCGTTCTGATACAGTTAAAAGGTTCACTTCCACAGCAAAATAAAATGCTAATTGATTTCAGAACATTAAGCGGGTCTGTCATAATCTAAAGCTTTGGTATGTGCCAAGAATATTTTAAAAACTTCAGATCACAACTGTGTGCTTAGACCAAATCATAGGTTAATTATTTTGAAGTCTCGGGTTGTAATGGAGTGCTCTGTAGTGCTATGAATGTTCATATAAATTCTGACTTATTCCAGAAGCTGTTCTAATTTAGACCAGGTGCATAAACCAGGAGGGTGGGAAATGGGCAGGAATACTTGCCTCTAGAAACTGAGTCAAACTTGTGGAGTTCACAGGCATAGTAGCCTCAGAAAGCTATTAACCAATGCTTGTCACTTCTATGCAAATTTCTGAAATTTGAAAATGTTCATTCAGGAAGTGACACTAAATCTATGTTACACTGCTAAAACAGAGTAGGAAAGCTAACTGTGTTGCCTTAAGCCAGGGTGAATTAGGTTTCATTGTCTTTTCTCTGTTAGTTAATTCCTTTGTGTTGTACCAGTAAATTAAGGAATCACAGAATGGATAAAGTTGGAAGGGTCCAACCTCCTGCTCAAGCAGGGCGCCCTAGACCACATTACTGAGGATTGTATCCAGATGGTTCTGGAATGTCTCCAGTGAGGGAGACTCCTCAGCCTCTCTGGGCAATCTCTTCCAGTGTGTGTTCACCCACACAGTACAGAAGTTCTTCCTCATGTTCAGGTAGAACTTCTGTGCATCAGTTTCTGCCACTGCCTCTTGTCCTATTGCCCAGCACCACCAAGGAGAGGCTGGATCCATCATCCTGACACCCTCCCTTCAGACCCCTATAGGCATTGACGAGGTCCCCTTTTAGGTGTCTCTTCTCCAGGCTGACCAGGCCCAGCTCTCTCAGCCTTTCCTCATATGAGAGATGCTCCAGTCCCTTAATCATCTGCTGGGCCCTCTCCAGGATCTCCTTGTCTCTCTTGTACGGAGGAGCCCAGAACTGGACACAGCACTCCAGATGTGGCCTCACCAGGGCTGAGCAGAGGGGCAGCATCACCTCCTGATTATAAGTATCTGTCAAAATATTTTCCAACAGCCTGTTTGGAATCCTCTTGCTATCAAAGCTTTCATGCCACTGTTCCTCCAAGCAAGAAAATTACTATTTATAAGAAGTAATTTATTTTTCCTTTTGTTTTTATTTTGCACTAATAGCTGAGAACCTTCTCTCCCAGTGAAAGAATGTCTTTTCAGCAGCTCAGCTCACTCTGGCAGCACTGTGGGTGATTAAGAGCTTTCAGAGAGAGTTAATCACCTTCATAGGCTTCCTCCTGCCCTCACTTGAGACAGGTTATGGAATTAGTTGAAGAAGGCACTTCAGTGTGATAATCCAATAGCTGTAAAATACACATAGGAAGTGAAGCTTTCTGAATATCAGTAGTGAGTGCCTCCTATCTTATTTCTGGTAAGCTTACAGGTGGCCATGAGAAATAGAAATACAGAGCTAGTTTACTGGTCTGGTGAGTGGTTTGCTGATTTATTGATCCATAGGAAATTATCTTGTGGTTAATGCATGGGACAAGGATCAGAAAGAGCTACTTCTACTGTTTATTTTGTAACACACTTCCCTGTTAGTTTTTCAGAATCATGCTTTTGGAAAATTGAGTGCCAAAACCTTGTTCCAAGGTTTAGCTTGCATTTAAAACAAGTTTCAATGCCAAAAGGAGGCAATCTATAAGTTTTGTCCCCCTTCCTTCCAAGACCATAGACATTGGAGGAGCCAGTTTATCTGGTCTCCTGCAGCCACATGCATCTGTCCAGAAGGTTTTCCAGGCAGTGCTGTGGAAAGGTAAAATCAGAGGGAAGGAAACAAGTTACACGTTATTACCTGGAGACATTAACTCCGCTGGAAGATTGTTACACAACAGCCATGTCAGTTTATTGATAAAACAAGGCTTTTTTGCCCCAACCTATACCGTGCCTTACAGGCATTGTGGGCAGTGCCTTTCTGGGTTGTTAACAGATTCCCCACTGGCTGAAGGTTGCAGTGATGGGCCTCTTGTCTTGCACTTCGCTTGCCAGGGAAGTGCATTGTAATAGAAAGTAATGTAACTAAAAGACATATGATGTTTAAAATTTCAAGGAGTATCTTTAAGAAAAAGTCTATAATTCTTTCTTTTGGTAAATTGTTATCTGAACAGCTTAGACAAAAGTTAAACCCTTGTACAAGTAACATTTCAGGAAGTGCTAAACTTCTGGAAGTTCAGATTTCTTAATTTTGTTTTGAAAGTATGTTTTTAAATTGGAATTGTACTTATATATAAGAACTGCAAGACATGCAGCATGTAGCATCAAAACTGACAGGATTTAACATGACAGAAGCAGAAGGTGATTTATTATGAAAGACTGAAAGTGCTTGCCCCATCTTGATTTGTAATAGAATAACCAGGTAGGAGGAGGATCCAAACTGGCCATACCTTACTGTTTGATAGTTTTCCAACAGCTGTTTTCCAGGAACCTTTTTTTTTGTCTTTCAGTAACGTGTTTGGGTCTCGGTGATTCATCTTGTTACTGGTGTTGGAAACTTACTTTAAATTATGTGTTTTTAAAAAATCTTTGGGTGAGTTTCGTCTTTAGAATCTTTGTTCTGTATTAACTATAACCAAAGGCTTTACTTCCCAGCTGAGTAAGATTTACTTGTATAATAATACAATGGGTTTATTTGGTTTTAATTTAAAATGTTGTATGTGACTGTAGGTAATTAAAAACATTTCCTGAAATATGGTGGGTTTGACTGTACCATGCTTGAATTGCCTCTGCTGATCATGAAGAGTTGAATAATAGTCATTTGTCACATAGGGTGTTGACTCAGACACAGATGATTTCAATTCAGATGACAGAGGGTGTTACAAAACCCAGCTGTTGACTCTGCTCCTCTTTCCACAATTTGCTTTGTCTGTGGCAGGAATGGCTGACCTGTGAAGCAGTTTTTGACAGCCACAGTTTGTGGCCTAATATATTCAAGTAAACCAGTGGTGACTTTAAGTTGTTTTAACGCACTGGGTTGGCAACTCCAACAGTTTAGGAGCTGTTTCCAGTGTAAATCATCAGTACCAGTATAGTAGTGGCAGCCTTTGGGGAAGAGTGAAGGCCTGCAAGGATGTTTAAGTTGCCTGTATTCGTGCATAAATTCTCTGTTTCTGATTCACAGCTAGCTTGAGGAAGAGTCTTTGCAGCAGTGCGCCAGCACTTGCAGAGCAGTTGCAGACAACTGCTGACAAGACACATTTTCTTGGCTCAAAATGATTAATCTCAGACTCAGGCAATTTTCTCCAAGAGCTTTGGCTATTAATCAAATTTGGAGAAAAGACAACAAGAAACATTAAAACAGATACTCTTCTTTGAGGTTTCAATTGCACTGGGGTTGGAAAAGGACCGTTTAACTTTTTTTGGAAAAGGTACGTGGTGGGCACAAGAATATGAGCCAAGAAATTTATTGACCAGGGCTGATTCTATTGAATAAATCAATTGGGTGTTAAATAGGAAGGTACTAAAACAAGGTCCCAGGCAGGCTCCTTAGGAGGGAAGAAAGAAAATGGGTTTGGGTGGTAGCATGGTTGGGAAGGGTGCCAATTTTCCTTGCTTTCCCTTCTAGGATAATACCTTGCTGAGCTCACAAGATACCTCTGGGGATTATGGACTTGGTTGACTTCTCAGTAGAGTCAGGAAAACTAACATTGATAGCAATAGCTGGAAGAGACAACCTTATTTTAATATGTTAGAATAATCTCAGATTGAGGCTTCTTGTTTATTTGTATTTAGATACCTACTATGTAGACTTTAGATTTTTGCCCGTCAAACAGAATTATTTTCCCAAGAAGAACTTAATTCTATTTTTGGTTTTGATTATGCCTTTATAGCCTTTTTCTGGAGTTAAAAATAGAATACAGATACCTTCTATCTAATAAACATGTAGACTAGATGCTTCTCTTGCCTTTTTCTCCTGTATCAGGATTGAATTCCTTGCACTACAGCAACCCTGAAGTCATTACACTGCACTTAAAACAAAACACAGAAAGGGATGACCTTTTGCTAGGACTCTGTGTTGTTTATATTGCTAAGCCTGATCACCATCTCCCAGCAAAAGCCAGTTAAATCCTTAAACATTTGTACATATAGTATCTGTTCAGAATTGTCTATTGTTTGCTGTCTGGTTCTCATTGATTATAACGTTGTGCATCTCCACAATGCCCCTATTTGCCCCTTGGAGCTTCGTTGTACAGGGCAGCTCTTATCTTCCTTGCTGATAGCGTATCACCAATGGTACCAGTTAAGACCTGAAAACACTTTTAGCATAATGGAAAGTTCCACTTTTGCCAGGATGACTCATTAATTAACCCCGGGATGGAGAGGCTTCCTGTGCCAACTTAAGGAAAAGTTACGGGAAGATGCTATTATATAGCAAAAGATAAATTGATAGGAAGAGTTTTGTCAGCCTTGTAGGAATTATGTTTTCTAACACTCTCAATCTGCCTGAAACAAGCTTGGAAACTCACTGAATAGACACTTTGGAAATAGCTTACATCTTGCTTTGCTATAGGAGCTGACAGACAACTGCTGAGAAGAACGGACTGGTACTAGCAGTGTGTGGAGGCAAGCAGTACATCCAGGAGGCAGTAAATATCTTTTCCTTCCAACTGACCACAAGCTTTTGGCTTCAAATAGGCTACTGTTCAAATGTAGCTACCAAGTGGCCACTTGTGAGGGAAGGAAGAAAATAGGCTTGGTTTTGGGTGGTGTCGGGGACTGGGCGGGCTCTTGGGACCGTGAGGAGGCCAGGGAAGGCTTTGAGTGCTGTGCAGAATGCCCTCATGTGCCTGTCAGACATTGCTGAGAGTGAGTGGGTGGCTGGAGTACAGTTTCACTGCCCCAGCCTGGTGTGGATGGAATGTCTGTAACTCAGGACTTCAGCAAATTTGTCCTGTGGGCTCCAAGGAATCTTGTGATGCCTTCATAGTGCTGGGGGCATGATTTAGTTTTTGTCAAGGAATCTTTGCCAGAGCTGTAAGATAAAGCCTTGTGTGTCTGTAGCAGGCTTGAACCAAGCAGAGGGGTCTCTACATGAAAACATATGATGGGTGTAAATATCTCCAGTGAAGAGCTGTAACAAGGCCTGGGAGTGAGAAGGAAGCTCCAGAATCTGAGATTTAACTCCCAGTACTTTCTGAGATAGGAGGAGCATTTGCTGCAGAAATCTTCTCCCTTCAGAACAGGGGAGCAGTAAAAAATTTTGGAGAGATGCTTCATTTAAGCTAAAAGTGTGGTTTGGACTTAATCTATTAACATTTGGTCATTTCAGGCTTGACAACTGGCTATAAAATGCCAAAATACAGATATTTTTAATCTCCAGTGGAGCTGCTTCATTGATTTCCCCTCAGATGCAGACATGTGCAGGGGTGAGTTCTGCTTTTTGCCCCAATGAGAGTCTATTTACCCAAAATATCAAAGGTTAGACAGACTTGTTACCTGATTGTCTCTTTTTGGCTGGTTATCTCAGTCTGCTGTCTGTCTAGGAGGAAAAACAGGTGCTGAGCTGTGACAGGCTTTGCAACCATGCCGAGTAAATTGGGGGGCAGAGAGGAGTATAACTTTGTACTAGAGACTGCAAGCAAGAAGAGAGAGATGAGGAGATTAATTTTGTTAAGAAAATGAGCATGCCAAGTAAAATACAGGTTCAAACCATTTGTTCCCTGAAGAAACTTTATGGTCTAAATTTGACATAGACTGTAGCAAGTATCCAAAGAACCGCCATATGGAGGAATAGCAGCTTGTGTTAAGATCATACACTTAACAGCTTAATTTCTAAATTTCTATTGAGCAGTGTCTCAATTCAGCAGCAGAAAAAGGGTGCTTCATGGGGAGATTTGAGTGAGGAAAGAATGGTGTGACATTTTTGAGTGGATCTTGCAGGTGCAAAAAAGGAAAGGTTGGGAAGAGCTGTCTGTAGTGGGGAGAGAGACATGAATCCAGGTGTAAACAAAACTATTTCATTTTGTTACTCAGTGGTGAAGTGACTGCTGGAACTGACTAAATCAAATATTTTCAACATCTCACCAAAGAAGTGACCAGTGCAAGGAAGGGTAAATAATACTGTCCTTTTTTTATTTAAGTAAAATAAAATAAAAGTTGGACAGGAATCTAATTGTAAACTGCAGTTCTGTACACAGTATAGAGTAGGTATCAGCAACACTCTGGCATGTTGTGCTACACCCTTTTTCTTTTCCCCTGCCTCAAATTAGAGTTTAAGCATTAAAACAGAAACCATGCAGAACCCAGGCTCCGTAGTTTCTCAGTGAAGCAAGAGTCTATTGTGATGTTCATGGCGTGTTGTCTCTACATCAGTAGCTACAAGTGCTTCTCCTGGGCTGCAGAGATCGCTGGGAGCTGCTCTCTCTCAGGAGACTCCAAATCTCAGCCCTACTGCACACTATTCAAAATCAGTTCACTTAGCACCTTTGACTTACAGCTGCAAGGGGCTGACACCCATTGGAGGGTGACCTGAAAATCCTTGCAGGAACAATGTATCTACCCATACAGGAGAAGCTGATAGAAAGTATTTTCAGCTTCCAAATCTTTGTGAGGATCTTCCTGAACTGAGTGCTGGGGTTTTTGACATCAACACTGTGATAAGCAGAGAATTGGATCTGTAATGACAGAAGATGGCAGGCATTAAACTGTGAAATCTGAAAGGATAAAAGGGGAAAGTAACAATTTCAAAGTTAGTGGAGACTACATGCCCAAAATAAAGAAGGGATGGCTGCTTTTGTTTTCACTAAAGCTATCCTTCCTCAACTCCACAATAAAGCACAGGATGAACGTTAGGGGAGGGAAAGAGAATGATGGGGGGAATAATAATCATCTGTACGGAAAGTAAGCACTTAGGATCCCACAACCCTGCTCTTTTGAACAAATGCTGACTTTAGTTCTCTGTTTACGTATTCGGAGAGGAAAAATCCCTGAAATTCTATTTCATATGAAGTTACCGGGGAAAATGCCATTGCTGGATTCTCAGCACTTCAAACAAATAATGAGTATTGATACTTTGAATATTTCATGTGGTGACACATGAAATATTGATAAATAAATATAACGTTATATTAGATAAACTCCAGTTTCTCATCCTCAGCTCTGCTGTGTTACCGTGTGTAAACTCATGAGCTGTTTTTTCATTTAGTTGGGGCATGTGTGAACAGCCCTTCACCTCTGCAGAAAACAATTACAAGTCCTTCTGTGTTCACAGGTTTTGGATGCAGTCCGAGTCCAAGAAGTATGAAGAAGAGATGCCTTCTCTGCACTGGGGGATAGATCCTGTATTTTCTGCATTTGCAAGACTCTATATTAAAGATATTACAGAAATGAGAGAATCCAAACAGGTGCCAGGTATGTATTTATATGTGCTGATTATGGTACACACAGTATTACAATTGATTTTTGTTGTGCTTTTTATCAAGGGATTGAAGAATACTTCACAAACATCAGTAAAGTGGTTTTCCGTATGCTTAAGCTAAGTGACATTAGTATCTTTTAACAGTTCTAAGAACAACAGGTTATATGTGAAATGTATGTGAAAAATAAAGTATATTTGTTAAAATGGCTTTTCTTTCTCTCCAGAACCTCTTTTATGTTAAGGTAATGTTGTGTTTCCTCTGTGTGGTAGAGCTTGTTATATTCTGATAAAGTTAATTCTAAAAATGCTGGTCCTTTCTGGCCATATGTGTTGTATCTCTCTACTGTCTCTACATTTTTTGCAAAATTTCGACAGTTGATGGCATTGCTGGATGTGTGATTTTGCTTTTTCCTATGGATATTAATACATTATAAAACAGATGCAAGTGTTGAGGTTTTGTCCCCTTAATTTCTAGCTATGATAGATACGTGACATTCTTCATACATTGGAACAACTTTATTGTAAATTCTGGCCTCCATGCTGGATGTTACCCCACACCTTTTGTTTCTGAGCCACTGCTGGCAATGTCTGCTCTGCAGTCTGTGTCCTGCTGCCCTGCAGCCAGCATCACCCACTTGTGAGCATTGGCTGCAGCAACATGCCTCTGACCTTGAACTGCTGTTTTCACTACACAGACTTTAAATAGACTGCAGTGTCTTCTGCTGTAGAAGGGTTCATTACTCCCAACTGACAAGGTGCAAGATTATCAGAGAGGAACCCAAAGCACTTAGAATTAATGAGGAAAAGCAAGAAACCCTAAGCAGAGTGTATCTTTGATTTGGTTTTGGTATTTTGTTTGTGGTTTTTTATTTTTTCTGACCACAGAGACAAAGTACCCCTGTTTGGCTCTTTGAATATGCTTTGCCTTGTAGGTTTTGTCGTTCTTCAGTTTTCTTTATCCAGCAAGGATAGCAGCAGTGCTATTTTTGCAGAAACGAAGGACTGGTGGTTTTATGGTCTTCTCACAACCATGTTTATGTACAAAGGGACCTCACAAACCACAAATACCAATATATCTATATCTTTGTTATTTAACGTGGTGGGAGACTTTTGTCTTAAATCCATTGTAAGAATTAGGCTACAGACTGTTGTTGATGTTTGTCTTACAGTAAGCTTTATTTAGAGGCCTTTTTAAACTGTCTTATAAAAGGCTCCTAGTAGTACTGGTGTAGGAAATGCATCTGGTAAAAACTGTTCAGATATTTTAATTGTTTTCAAATGAAATACAAAACAATTCAATGCCAGCGGAATTGGATTGTAGTTTGGACTCGGACATTAGTACATACACATGTGAAAATGTACTCAGGATAATTAACCTTTTAAACACCAACAAATGTTTCATGATAGCAGGAACAGTCCTAGAAAGTACAGTCCTACTCTCTTTTTTTAACCTCCAAATTACCTGAATTTCCCTTCTTACTTCTTTTCCTGTTCTTTTACTTAACTGAGTTGGCTTCTGCTTCAGGAACTTTTTCAGTTTTGTTATTACCTGTGTTTGTTTTTTTTAAGATGATCCTAAGGAGGTGGTATCTGTCATGTCAAGATATCAGCTTTTATAGTTGGTACAACTGAGCGTTCTCCACTTCCTGTGCATCTGGCATTCTGCACATTTAAGCTTGCTTGCAATCCTGTATCATTTTCTAAAACCAAACTTCAAATAAAATGAAATTTCCTAGAACCAACATCCTGAATTTTGTTCATTCTCCTGGTGCTGTATATATACCAAACCAGACATTTTTCAGCGTATCTTATTTATTGGCAACAAATGATAGCACAACAAAAACACTAAAATTAATACCTTTTGGGGACGGAAGAATGTAGGTGTTTGTTGTCAATGCTTCCTGCCTTTAATGAGGTTTTAAAGACCAGCTGAAGCTAAGTATATGATTGGCTATAAATCAGTCATTAAGTAATGGTAATTAAGAATGAATGAGTGCAAAACAAGAGGTTGTAACTAGGAAGAATGGAAAGAAACACATACTGAATGTCAGGAAAAACATCCCTATGATGACATCTGTTAGACCACGGCACAGCCTTTCCAGGAAAAAGGTGGGATGCCCTTCACTGGAATTGTTTATATCCTGACTGTACAGATTGCCAGGAATTTACTGTACAAAATGGTCTTGTATTGGCCCTGAGGAAATAGACTGAATGACCTAATGAGTTTTTTCTTTCCATTTTTAAGCATTAAGATCTGATGCCACAGTGACTAATCCCTTAAAACAACACAGAGGGAAGCAGTAAACCTGGCCAATTACTCTGCTGCTATAAATGGTGACAAGAAGGCTGGAAAACCTCCCAGATAAAAACAGCAATTGTGTTGTCTTAGCAGCCTTGCAATGAGACTGGGTGTCAAACTCAGTTGTAACACATAATCACATCATGGAAATGAGCTTTTCTCAGAGTTATCATGCACCACTGCTTTGTGACAGCTTATCAACAAGCAAGGGAAGTTACAAATAGCATAAAGGGAGGTAATAATAATTAAAGCAATGGCAAACAGCACAGTAATGCTGGTACAGACATGACCAGCACTTGCCCTAGAGAGCTCTGTATCCATAGCCTTTTGTAGCACTGCTGTGGCTGTTGTGGCAGTGGCATATTGCTCTGTGTGTTGTTTACTGGGGTATTAGGAACCTCACTGAATGTGTTTGTCCATAGCTTCAATTTAGTATTTATTACTACCAATATGGACTTAATTTGAACAAATAAACTGGCAGGAGAAGTAATTTACACTTTGAAGTCATCAAGTCCAACAACTTTTGATAGCTTAAATATAAATTAATTCTTCAAATTCATTCAGGTAGTTTCTCTGAGAGTAAGGGTGGAGTTCTACATGAATTTATGGGAATGGAGAGAACCAGTTTTATTTGGTCTCTGTCATCTGCCAAAACTCAGCTTACTAACTGGGAAACGAACATAATAACATGTTGTCTGTTTGCCTAATCAGGAGCTTGGAGTCTCTGCTCTACAGACTTACCCTGAAACTTAGCCCAGACCTTTTACAGAGATGTTGTAAGATTCAGTGAATGACTACATACACTGGGAGCATCTCCACTGGGGGTTTCTATAGCAGTGTTTATCTGTGCCCTGGTAAATGGAATGAGAGACAAGTGGACAGACCTGCTAAACATTCTCTGTGCCAGACCTGACCAGTGACTGCACAATTAGTATAGCCAGATCTGAGATGATAGTCACAGATACATCCTCAAAACATTGCAGGGGATTTTCATGAGCAAAACTTCCGCTTAAGAGCTGCCTGGCTGATCACCTCTGATTTCTTCTGAAACTTCTGTGTTTTCTCTCTGTCTTGTGTGAAGAAAGTTAATTCCAGGCTCATTTAAGGCTGCTAGCTATGTAGGACAAGTTATTTTTGGATGTTGGTTTTGGGGTTTTTTTTTATACAGAACATTTTTGTGACTCCCTTGCTGCCATGTTTCTCCTTCCCTTTGTAAGAATAACACTTGCCATAGTGTATGGAGCCAAATGTTCCCTTCTGAGTCCCTCGAGTTATCTGGTTTTCAGAAGACAGTTATTGAACATCCCAGATGGCTTATTTCAGTAAAGCAGCAGTATTTGAAAACTGAAGAAAACACATTCACTGAAAACTAGCCAGCCCAGGGTATATTTGGAGCTTATTGCCCTATTTTCCTCCTGCTGGTAGACCGTGAAGCCTCAGTGTATGATGTTTACATCGGTGTTTGTTAACAACATTTGTCACTCTCTTGAAAGGGATTACAGAGGGAGGCAACCTCAGAGCTGTCAGAGTCCACTGGGCTCTGATTTCTCACTGTTTCCTGGACATGTTTCTAAGTGTTATTCAAGTTATCTTTACAGATGCACAAAAATAGCTTTGAAGGGATGTTTTTAGAACGTGTGTTTTCAGAAACTGAAGTTCAGGATGCAGTCCACAATGACTGCAGTAGTGTACTCTGCAGTCTGAGAGGGCTGTTGCTCCCCCCTGCCCCCACGGCTCCTGTTCTTCTAGAAATGAAAGACAGAATTATGTTAGTTTTCCTTTCAGAGGCTCTGCCTTAATCAGGAACAGCTGCATTGTGAGAAGCTCAAACTGCTTCCTTTGTGTTCTATTATTTATTCTGAAGCCTTATGAAGATATAAAAAAAACCCCAAACCAAACAACAAAGCAAAGCAAAACAAAAACCCAAATGAAACAACAAAACAAACAAACAAAACCCCCCCTAATGCCTACAGCAAACAAACTGTTTTTCAGATCCAAATGTGGAAGAAAACAAGAGGTTAATAAGGTTCTGACACTCTACAAAAGCAAGCTTTTGGTATCCTAAGTAGAGCTGATACTTTCTCCTTTTAGTGTTCCTAGTCTTCAGTGATTCGGGGGATTTTTCCTGTTGTAGGCATTGTATAATTTAAGATATATTAAATATGCAAGAAAGTATGTTTTTTTACTGACAAATGCAATTGTGTTGGGTAGGGTGTTGAAATAAATAGTTACATTAATCAAGAATGTTTTGTGCCTAGGTATATTCTTTTATAATGGACATCCAGTAAGACAGGTGGATGTTGTTGGGATAGTGGTTCAAAGGAAGGAGCGAGAGGCCTTTTATAATTATGGAGGTAAGGAAAATTTCTTTCTTTTTTCTTGCACTTACCAGCCTTCTATCTTAGTTACTGTTAGAACTGAAAGGTTTCCTTATTTGATCATTGTCTATCCTTGAAACAAATGTGCTCTTATCCTAATATAACGTATATCTGCAGCTGAGATTACTTGGCAAGTGTAGGGAAGCTACTGTTTATCTCCACTTCAAAAACAGAGAATTAAATAGTTAACACAGAGTAATTGATTCATTTGGGATCATGAGGCAAATCTTCATTTTGGTTGTTGCTTTGTCACTGGACTCTACCACCTTCCCCTCCTATATATGCAGTTCCTTTGGTCAGATGCAAATGGATTTAATGGTGCCCACAAGTGGGAAATCACTTCTTCCATATTTGAACCTTAGAAATCCCTTCTGACTTTTTGTAAGTCTTGTCATTTCTTGGAGCCAACTTCTAATAGCAGTCAGGAGCTTGTTTATGTTTCAATGCACAAGA
Organism: Pachycephala philippinensis; assembly: GCA_013397055.1. Lineage (NCBI taxonomy): Eukaryota > Metazoa > Chordata > Aves > Passeriformes > Pachycephala > Pachycephala philippinensis. The sequence continues at coordinate 312,747 of VWZT01001561.1, forward strand.
GTCTTAACAAATTAACTCAAGCATCATAGTACCAGTCTTTGCCAACACCAGCTGGGAGTTGTCTCCTCCCTATTGCTTTTCCCAGTATTCCTTTTTATTAATATGGAAACATCTGATTGTCATTTTGTTCAGCTGCCTTTTACATCTGGAGAAAAAGCAGAGTGGAGCAGTGGTGATGTGGCAAGTTTCAAAAGGTGGGGGGAGGTCACCTCACAGTAGGAAGGGGGAGCCAAAGGCACAGATCCTATTGAAGCCCTTATGCCCAGTGTCTTCCTCTGCCATGGGTTTTCGCCTGGTGGAGGTAAGTCATGGAGTGCCTCTCCTTCCCAACTCCCTTGCTTGTAAAACTGGGTCAGCTGCAGTTCCCTGACCCTCGGGAGTATGTGAAGATACAGCTGATGACTTAACCAGATCCCAGGTTCCCCAGCATCAAACTGCTGCAGAGTGGCATTGACTGCAAATGCATTCATCACTTCATGAGAATAGAGGAAGACAGGACCAAAATGACCAAGACAAAACCAATTCTATGGGCAAGGGTTTTCCATGCCGCTCTCAGCATCAGTTTAACAACTAAACCTGTTGAAAATGTTTGACTGGGGCAGAAAGTGGAGGAGTAGAAATAAGAAGAAACTGCAGAGTAGTGGAATTAAGGCCTTAGATCAGCCGACCTTCAAGTGCAGCTCACAGTGAGCCTGGCTTCCTGCTGTCCTTTCAGGTCCAACTCCACTCTTTGTTGCAGCAGTTCCTGGTTTGAGTTTTCAGGCTACCTTCCAGGGTGCCCCTCCCCAGCCTGCCCTCCCTTTCAGGCAGGCCAACTCCGCCAGCACAAAATTGTAACTTCTTAGACAGTTTCCTGCTTGTAACTTCTTGCATCTCTCAGCTCAACAGACTCTGGTGAGTCACAGGGGTTGCATCAGTTGGAGTGCCACACACTGCTCAGGACTTGCTCCCTTTCCATCTGCTTAAAAGTGACTTACAAAGCAATTCCCCCTTTGTACTTTCCCTCTGATAGGGAACTGAAATGTCTTTGTGTTGCTGCCATGATTCCCCCTGCATTTCCTATCTGTTTACTTCAGAATACACACCACTCACTTTAAAGAATCTTAGGTCCTCTGCTGAAAACTACAGCCAGAACTGGTGACAAAATCATAATTGTAAAAAGGAGTTAATTGACTCTTTCCTGGCTTAAAAAATAAAAATTACATGCTGTGTAAAACCCGATTTTGACACTTTGATTTGATTGTTTATTGCTATTATTATGATAAGTTAGGAGAAAAATATCTAATTAAAATGTACCTTTGATCAGGCTCATATTTTAGCTAATGCACTTTTCTGACCTCTTTCTTTTCCCTTTCCTTTTTAATAAAACCAAACATCACATGTGGTTTTATTTGTACTCCAAAACTTATTTGAAAGGCTGAAAGGCAGTTGCCTTAAAATCAAATTAAAAAAAAAAAAAATCACCAGCATCTCATTAGGTTCATGCAGGCCTGACAAGAGCCATACTCTTTTTGTCATAAATAAATAAAAATTAACACAATTGTCTCATTTAACAGGTAGCTTTGAGCTACCCTTCAAATAGTTAAGCAAGAATCAAAGAAACCAAAGCCAAACAAACAAAAACCATGAAAAAAACCCCAACCAACAAACAAAAAGTAAACCCACGAAAAGCCCAAATAAACAAAAGTTTAAACCCAAAGAGATGAGGAAGGGCGGCACAGGGAGCACAGGAAGCTTTCAAAAGTTTGTAGACCCCTTGAGTGCATTCAAAATAGATTAGCATTCTCTTGTCTAATTAGAATACAATTGCAAGACTTCTCATTCATCTGCGCTTCAGGAGTTACTTTTTGCTCAAAGCTTTCATCTATGAAATTGCAAAACTTTCTTTCAGAGCCTTGCTCTGCTACCAGATTCCTTGTGTGGTCAAGTACAGGTCAGTCTCTCCAGGACTCTGTTTTCAGCTGTCACATTGAGGAGGAGGAGTCTGGCCTCCTAATCCTTCTGTCTTGTTTGGTTTGTTTCCAAGCCCTTCTTGGGAAGCCTGTCTGTCTCGGTGCAAGCTGGAACATCTAGAAACTGTGGGAATGCAAGAGTGAAATGTCATCTGCCCTGCTTCTCGTTGCCATTGCTGGCTTGCATGGATGGCTTGGCATGGTTTATGAGGGTTCTGATTCCTACTAAAATAGTTGCTGTCTGTCTGTACCAAGGAGAGGAAATCCTACCAGCAGATCGTTATCTGTGCTCTGGTACAAAATTAAAGCTGCTGAAATAGTTGCAGACACTGCCGCTCAAAACAGAGATAGTAGAGAGGAGCATAGTTTTGTGATGGAATTTGGAAACACGTGCATCTTATAAATGCTGTAGGTTTGCTAATAGGAATGTGCACCTAAACTACTCAGAAACAGGAAGGCAAGACAATGATTTGAAATTAGACCCCCCAAATAGCAAGATTGTTTTAAAACATGTGAGACGATGCAAAGGCATTTTGCTTTGATGCTATGGTTCCCAGAGGAAATGACTGCAGGTACCAATCAGCACCTTCCTGCTAAACATTGCTGTTACTTTTTTAGTCATGGATCTGGTTCAAGGAGCTGAAGAAAATTGCAGGTTTCCATTGGTGAGGAGTGGAATGTCAGTCTTGGAGATGTTACATTCAAGAAGCAAGGTGCTTGGAACATTGGCTGGATGATCTTTGACAGACATTTAGTGCCTTTCTATCTAGAGTGTTTGTTGCACAGGCCATCTATATAATACAGTTCCTTGATCTAAAGAAAATTGATTTCTCTGACAGTTTTTAGTTTCCTTTCAGTTTTGTCTCTTCCTGTTGTCATCGACAATGCAGTGCCTGGAGCAGAAATCATAAAACTAATTTTCATTGGATACTGGCAAAACAGGAAAAACCACTCTGTGCTTGGGAGAAGGTGTTGAGCCTTTTCAGCAGCGGAAGTGGCATGCATGCCACCAGCACCTACACTTTAAGTTGGGAATTCCTGGCTTAGAGCAGAACCACAAGCATGTCCTGTCTTCTGTCCTTCCTGCCTAGAGGAGCTGCATTTCTGCTCCCTGGACATCATTTTATATGGGAAAGGCCAGCAGACTCTGAGCACGATATTGGCATGGAAACCAATGCAGCTGCAGGTAGCTGCACTCCTGGTTTATTCACATGGTTTTATCCCCAAACGTTGAAGTGCCGTTTCCTCACTGTGACAGTAATGCTTCTGTGGTTTGTGCCTGGTTTCCTGTTTTAATTTGTCTGACTTCAGCTTTCAACACTGATTCTTCTTCTGACATTGTCAACAAGATTGAAACCCCATAGTATCCAATACATGTACTGAAGCCTCATCATTTAAATTAGTGTATGTTCTTTCTTTGAGAATATACCTGTTACTTTGCTGACTATGCACGTAAGCACATCTGGTGCTGAGCTACTTCCATGTCTGAAACCACTGGGGAAATTATTTCAGATATGTAAGTAGGTTTGGACACTCACTTTCCCTTTCAAAGTGGTTGGAATGAGATATCCTTGGCAGTTATCTCCCTACATATTTATGTACCTTCACTTCTTGGAATGTGACTACCTGCTTTCCTATTCTGTAATTCTTGCAACTTTTTTTGCAGTGGATGATAGTACTGGAGTTATAAATTGTGTCTGCTGGAAAAATCCCATGGTATCAGAAACACCTTTATCAGGTAATTTATCAAATAAATAATTCCTCTTTTGACTGTGTGTTTTTACTTATGTCTGTCTTACATAATTTAGTAAGTGATCAAACTTGCAGAAGAGCAAATTCAACTGTTCTTTTTCTTTTTTTTTTTTTTTTAATTTTAAACCACCACATCATACAGCCTAGGCCATTTTGGGAATTTTCTATTACTTTTTGTGTTGTGTTCAATGGTGATGCCAATAAAACCATTACATTATGTTCTGTCCCTGCCTTTCCCTTATTTGAGTAATATGATATTTCAATTCTATGCTGTGACATTGTTCAGAGAATTTGCCTCTTAAAGTTCTTTCTGTGACTTCATCTAGTAAGGAACTATGCTGGAAATGTGCCACAACTACTGTTTCCAAAGTCAGTCCGTTGACCTGCACTTGTGATAGTGGTTTCAGGATTTATCCTCACTTTGTTTGTATTCATATTCTCCTGTTCATACAGACTCTGTGAGCAATTAACTTGAAAGTAGCTTCAAACACAGTGGGAGGATGCCAACAGTCTTTTACAATTTGGGCAAGTCCTAAATGTGCAGTAATTGTGCATTTGAAATGAATGTATTACTGCACTCACTAACAGAACAACTCACTAGTGTCTGGCTGTCTCTTTGCTTTTTCTCCCACTGTTTCTTGTAGATCAAAGCACAGAATTCTTTCTACTTTGGATCTTCTTGGAAGCCCATGTAGTGGATTGACAACCCTAATATGGAGCTGATCAAATTCTACTGAAATAAATCTTACTAGTGTCATCTGCAGTGTTAGGGATATGTATTAATAGAATGGAGAAAGGAAAGCTTGATGTAAAAGTTAAAAACTCTGATGTCTGTGGAACAAGCCCATTTATACAGACAGATAATTCATACTTATATTTAACAATGATACGACAGGTGGTACAAATGGTCCCAGCTGGAATGTAGAAGACAGCTCTCACTTTGGAAAGGTGATGATCTGGCACAGCTCTCAAAAAAAAAAAAGGAGACACACAATCAAATCAGTTTTGAGGAACTTAAATGAGGAACTTTAGATGCATTAAAAGGAATTGCAAGAAATACTGCTTGAAATAGAATGAGGGCCAAGAATGCTTTTCAGCCTTGTATTCTTATTTTACACATACATCAGTAGCGCTTGGATGGACACTATGCTAGTAATGGAAATTGGTTCATTTGGACCTGCTAAAGAAAGCTCTTAGGAGGCACAGGAAAATTTCTTCCAGCCTTTTGTAATTTTGATCAGGGATACTTGGAGCATTAATCAGATTTTAAGTTATGAAGGATTTACTGTCCTGCGGAGTTGTGTTACGTAAACGTGAAGTTCTGTCAAGTTGCATTCACCTGAGTTGCATTCACCTCGGTGTAGACATCAAATTGCATCACATGAATGCTTTGGCCCCACCTCAGATGACTCATTCTTCTTTTATATAAAAAGTTTACCAGACTTTTCTTTTCCCCTCTCGTCCATCTTAGCATGACAAAATCAAAAAATGACAAAAACCATTTCGAATTTATGTTTCAATTTTCCAACCCATCTATGACATTTTCGGTAGTAAATCAGTATCTCCTCCCTTTTCTATTTTCCCCAGGTGAACTATTTAAATAAATATAATACTGTAAACTAACTTTGTCACCCAGGAGTTTTGCTACCCAGGACACATGGTGGCTGGGACCTTACCCTTTTTGAGTAATATGACTCCTGTGGTGCTTAGGTGGATGAATGCAAAAGGACAATTATTGCATTGACTTTAATGCCTGACTCCCTTTCCCTCACTTCTTGCAGGTCATCCAAGCACCCCCAGCAACCTTCCTGTGTTTGAACAGATGAAGAAACTCCAAGAAACAGTGAGCCAAAAAACCAATCTGGAGATTGGGGATGTTGTCAGGGTCAGAGGTCACATCCGAACCTATAGGCAGCAAAGAGAAATTCAGGCTTCATGTTTTTGTGAGTGTTATGAAACTGTGACAAATGTAACCAAGATGTCTGAATCTGTGAAAAAATCTGAGCTGCATGTAATTAATTGAATATTTTCCACTTTATTTTCTGGCATCTCATTTTTCTAAGGATTTTCATCTGTATATCTTTATTTCAATTGTAGCAGCATAAGGCTAGAAGACACACTGTGTAATGTGTGAGAGTAGATTGCCTGTAAATGAGGCATTCCTGGAAAAACTGTAGGAGCTGATTAGCATGCATACAAGAATACTGTGCAGATACTGTACTTGGGTGTCTGCAAGAGTGATTAGCTCTTCAGATTTCTCTGTGTTGAAGTAAAGCAGCCAAAGCCCGAGGGAAGGGAGCTGGTGCCCTTCTGTGTCCCACTTTACCAAGGGGGCTGGGGGCTTTGGAGAAGCGGCTGCTGTTTGTCACAGCCTGTACAATCCATTCCTTGGGCAGGCAGCAGCATATGGGCAGTGTCCCACTGAAGCCTGGCTTCTCCTAAGCTGCCTGCCTCTGCAGGATGAGGGAGAAGTGTTCCTCAGGCACAGATCTGCGTGCAGGTGCTGCCTCTGTGTCTGACAGCTCTCTGGGCAGCAGGGCTCTGCAGCCCACTGCTTATGCTCTAGGAGCTGCCAGTTACGTAACTTCTTCTCAGTTCCGTGTCTGTGCTGTTGTGTAAGAGTTGGTTTTCCCCAGTGAGATCTTTCAGAGATAATACTGAAATTGTTTCTTTAGTGAAGAAAAGCCTGTCTTTTAAAAACCCTGTGTAAGTCAGATAAGAACTCTAGATTTTTCAGCTCTAGCTAAAGTTTGCAAGGGAGCTCAGCCCTCCTTTCCAGACAGAAGATTTATGAGTATATACAACCCATTCATGGGTTGGTAATAATACCAAAGAGAGCCATGCAATTCAAGTAGCCTTTAAATTGCTTTCACTTTGGCCCAAATAAAGCTCCTTACTATGTGTTAACTTCATTTAATGGATAAAGACTGCTGAAAGGTAAAATAGAGATCGTAAATTCTGGTTAAATAAGTTGTCAGATAAAAGCATAATCTGTAACGCACCACAACAGGCCATTTTACCTTGTAAACTGTAAAAGAAGGATTGGCCTTTGTGGTTTTGTTTTTATAAAAACCACAGTGAACAAAATTTGCCAATTTAATGCTGGCTGTGAAGCTCTGAAGTGCTGCCTCAGGTTTGCTTGCTTAAAAAATTATATGGCAGTCCTGGCCAAGTCTACGTGTTCTCATTGCCTCTCCAGATAAAGTGGATGATCCTGTGTGTGATGTTCAGATTTCAAGAATGCTGGAGCTCCCCTGTCTCTATAGAGAAGTTTATGATAAACCTTTCAAGGGCCCTGAGGAAACACAGAGGTAAATGCAGTATCCAGACTGCTCCTGGGGCAAAGTGTGGGATATTATGATTGTTTACTTGTTGTTGTAATAACTCTGGAAAAAATAGAACAGGGCCTGACTGTGATTTAGACTGCATAAATATACAGCTGCAGTCTGCTTTTCTACCAAATAATTGGTGATCCATACAGATGAGATACCTGTCCATGATCTGAGAAGAGAAATATAATGCTGAACTAAAGTGAAAGTACTGTGTACAGACATCTAGTGAAAAAAGATGGAGTTTTGAGCAAGATTTGGGGCTGAGGTCAGCAGAGAGGATGGAGAAGTATCCTTGCCTAATGTTTTATGTGTAAGGTTAAGGAGCTATTCCACTGCAATGCTCTCCTGCCCTCGTCATTGCCAAATCATAAATACATAATCTCAATAAACTGAGTCAAACGCCCACTCCTGTACTCGGTGTCGGGGTAGCTGGATGCTTACTGGGAGGCCTGGTGCATGTAGTGTGGTTTCAGAGACTGCAGATCTTAAAATCACAAAATTGTAACAGCAAATGATTGAAGAACAGTTTAATGTTTATGCATATAAAAATGTTCTAATTAAGGATTTAGATTGAAATTCTTTAAGGACATATTTTGACCTTTGAAACCAGTGGACTGACTTTATGTAATTGTTCTAAAACCCATTTCTTGCCTTTTGACATGTTCTGTGTATCCTTGTAGTGGCCTGGAGGGTCAGAGTTTCTCAATCCAAATGCTGCATGAGAAAGTGCAAGGCTTTCTATTAGAAAACAAAATTCAGACCTTTTACCAGCAGGAGTTGGAGACAGTTGATTCTCTGGTGTCTCTGGCTGGTGTGCATCTACCCAGCCCCAGCTGTGAGGAGGTGAGTGAATGCACCTGTTCCAAGTTTTTAGTGGGGGGAAATAAAACCGTGTACTTTTTTTAAGCATAAGCAGATAAGAGACTGGTGTCTTCAGAGGATTCAAAAACCACTAGTGCTTTAGCTTTATTCATTAATTATTTACAGAGCTTGAGGAAATCTTGTTACTTTAGACATATAAAACTGGGCTGAAAAAAGTAATGTAAGAACATTCAGTTATTAGGGGTTAGGGTTGAGCAATCTTACAGCCTGCAACAGTCACTACCTTATTTAGATTTGTAAATAGTAGCAGTGTCAGAAAAAGAGATCCCTTTAAGGTGCTTGAGTTCTTTGGGACAGATGTTTGAAATCCTGAATCTGATCAGGAGAAGGGAGCACAAAGTCTTTGTCTTGTTTCTCATTTGAAGCTCAATATATTAATAGAGATGCAGCTTTGAAGGGGAGGTTATGATGAGTGGATGAACAGTGCTCCCTGCTACGTTTCTCACATTGGAAGTCCCTACTTGTGAAAGGCCACGATTGAAAGGATGAGAAGGTGGGATTAAACTGAAATCAATTTACAGGCAGTTGCATGTAACCAAACTATTAAGAAACTTTCCAATTAGTAATCTCTTGATCAGCTGCAGAATGGGAAATAGAACAAAAACCACTTTGTAAAATGGCTTTGTATTACTCTATATTAGTTGGATAAATGACAAACCAGATTCTCAACTGGTATGAAGCGATAAATTTCTGCAAAAACTAACAGTTACATCTTTTATCATGAAAGCAATGGCAACTGAAACTTAAGCTGGAGTGTTGTGATTCACTTGTTTACTTTTTGGTTTTCTGTAGAGAAATAAATCCCTGGCAGTCATTTTCACTGCCTGATTTTGATGTGCACTGTAATGTTAAGTGCTATGTTATGTTGACTTCTAATGTTTGTTTAATTCTTAAGAAACCCAAACAAAACAACACAAAAACCAGTCTCTTGCAGATGAGGTCAAATAGTAATGAAAAGTAGCTCTTTTCTTGTTTGCCTTGTTGAACTGCTGCTGATAGCTGTTCTTGATAGCTGGGTTGGGGTTTTTTTTGTTTTCATTTAAGGCATTTTTTCTGGTTTGCTTTAAAGCAAACATTGATATTACAACTAACAGGAGCTATTCTCATTTTAGACAGAAGAGTTCGACGGTAGATTATCCAACATGGCACCCGGTACTTTCTAAACTAGCTGGAACAGTGTTAAATGTTCCCAAACACCTTACATTAAACGAAGTTGTGGCCATTGTGTCCAATACTGGAAACTTAAAAGTTTCAGCATTTATAGAAAGACCAAGATAAATAATTTACAAAGCCATTTAAAGTAGGAACTGGTGCAGAACAAACATAGAAAGACTGAGAAAAAACCCCCAAGAAAACGCAATCCAATCAAAACACCAACCAACCAAAAAAAAAAACCAACTCAAAAACCCCAAACCAAGAAAAACAATGTAGCATCAGTATTGTTAGCAGTCACGAAGAGCTATCATAATAATTAATAGTTGCTCCTGACCCTGATGCAAAGGTGTGAGTATATGTCCCAGGAATTTGGGTGCACAGATGCTTATTTAGAAATTGCAGTTCTCCCTGTCCTTTACTATTAATTTCTTGCAAAGAAGGTTATCTGTTCTTGCATAAGAAAGGACCTGCAGTTGTCAAGTGGCATGAATGCCTTAAGAGGAGTGCCTGGTAATGCTCTGGAAATGCATTTCCTTGTTCCTCTACTCCCTCTCTAGCAGGTGTCACTTTTCATAATTGGCAAAGGGTCAAGTACCCAGTTCTATCCACAAAAGTAAGTGTAATAGATCTGATTTCTGTCCCTCTTCCTTTCTTTTCTCTTCAGTAGTCTTTTGTTTTGCACTGCCCTCAAACCCAAGAGGATAAATGGTGCTGCTGATGTGGAACGATGTTATTTTGGGCAGATCTGGCAAGGCAGGAGCTACAGGAGCAGACTCAGCTAATTAGGCCATGCCACAATATGCACACTTGTTCACTTCTTGCACTTTTCCTGGCTGTAAAAGGATGAGTTGTTTGGATGTATAGCTCATTTTTTTATCCTGACTCCAGTGTTCTAGAGCGCAGTTGCTGTTAAACTATTTGTTTCCTTTCTCTTCCCTTCTCTTGGGTGGTGCATCCCCTTCATCTCTTTCTCAACTTTTAAAGTATTTGCGCAGTGTTCATCATAGTGGGAGGGTGTCTCCCCATGGAATAGTTTCTCCAGGGAGGAGATGAGCTGCTACAGAGTCACTGCAGTGGAGTGGAGCAGAGGGTGAAGATGGAAGGAGGTAGCTGGGATAGTTTGAGGTAGGCAGCATCTCTGTGTTCCTTTTCAGCATTACTGTGTAGCCGAGCCCTGTCCACATCCCATACATGTCCTACAATACCTCATTCCAGTCCTGATGCCTCCCTGGCAGTGCAGTCTTCTGCCTCTCCAGAATAAATTTCCCTCTAGCGGATGCACATGGCAGAACTGAAATAATTGCCTCTTCTCAGACATATACTAGGGAAAATCTAATTTTATAGTCTACTGATGATGAGGAAGAGAATTCAACTACTTTTAAAAATGGTTAAAAATTAACAGATCTTTTATGAATTTTAAAGCCAGTGGAGCTTTAATTTGCATAACCAGCGCCCCATTCTATCCCTAAGCTGTAGCCTTTTTCCCCATCCCCATTAAAACAAATGACTTTCGAGGCTGGAGGGGTGGGCACCAGAAAGAAGGCTACAAGTAAAACAAGAAAAAGTAATTTTGTGCTCAGAGAACCTCCAGAGTGTACTTGCTGGACTTAGGCAATTGTGTTTGGCAAATGGACAAGCCTTTGGTTCCTTTTTTAAAGAAAGCTACATGTGAACTGGATCCATCCTGTTTCTCAACTGGATTAAATGCTTTAAACCAGCCAGTCTTGAACCATTTCTCTGCCCTTCTGCCAAGCATAAGCTATAGCGTGTGCTATTTTAGTGCTACCATTCCAGTTTGTGAATGTCGCTAGCTTGGACACGTAACTTGAGTTGTGCTTTCTGGAGTGTGCTGTTTGTACTTCTCTTGATTTGAATATTATCTCAAGGTCAGCAACGAGAAGTAGTTAAAGCAGGGAGTTTTACAGTGTTGTTCACACTGTCTGTGTCTACCCTGTACATTGCACTGTAGGTGTGACACAGTTCATTATAAGTTCTTGATGCAGTGTGCTTGTCTTTCTGCCTCTCGAGGAGGCTTCACTGCTGCTTTAAATATGTATATTGCAAAGCTTATTATAGGACTTCAGGACTGACATGTCCAGGATCACTATTACTAAAATTGTCACCTGCCTAAACCCAGGATTAAACATTACATGAGAAACTGCAAAGGGTGATTCCATGAGTAGAATCACATGTGTGGTTATACCAGGAAACTTTAACACCATCAGGGTGTGATTCATAATGAGTCAAAGGTTACATACTTCCAGTGTTTTGAACAGACTCGCTAATTCCTGTACCACTTCATTTCTTTGACCTGTTATTGATTGTACAGAGAATTTGTCTTGTTTTAAAGATCTGAGAATAACTGGTTGCACAGCACCAGCCCACTAAGCTGTGTGAGATGTATTGAATGGAATATATTGATCAAAGTACCAACTTAATTCTGGATACATAGATTCTTCTCTTGGCTTTGCTACAGAGCCCTTGGCTGGTCTTGGGAGCGAGGGTAGTGATAGTAAAATTATTATTTAATAGCTGCTTCTATCTCAGGTTATACACACACACACACACACACACACACACGACATGTTTTGCAAAAGAGATGACTGATTCTTGAATGCTCCTATGTTTGGATGTACAGCTTAATTTATTTGAAAAGGACCTGGTTTGGAAGAGAGGGGGAAGACCCTGCTGTTACTGCTTCAGAGAACCTGAAATGGTGCACCCTGAAACTAAGGCATGCCCAACAGGGGCACTTTGCAAAAGGAGGTGTGAACGTTGTGAGAGGTATTGGGGAGGAGAACTATTGACTTGTGAATTTGCAGGATGAGATGCTGGAGTTCCTTCGGGTGGACCAAAAGAGCAGACTAAGCAATTTTAGACTGTGTTGACAAAGAAACTTAATTGCTGCTTTACCCAGAGGAATGGAGAGGAGGAAGCATATTCTAGAGCACACTAGAAAAAAACCCCAAATTTTCCTGTCATTTTATGGTAATATTAAACACCAACAATATATAATATTATTATATTAATATATAATATGATATTAAAGTGGGCAGGAGCCCTAATTTGTTTTTCAGAAACAGTCCTTCTGCCATGGAGCCCTTTTCCGTGGATTTTGCAGCACGTATGAGAGAGTGCTGATATGTAGCAGCTGCTTACTTATAAAAAGGCCACGCTGCTTTCACTCTGTCAATGCCTTGACTTGCTGAGCTGTGTGTCAGTTCACACAGAGTCTGTTTTTAATTATCTCCCTTTTCTGACAGGATTTCAGTGGTAAGCCAAACTGAATAATTATTGTGCTTCTTTGGAAATATTTTTATCTTTTTTCCTCCCCAAATGTTTGCTTTCACATTAAAAATTGATCAGAGTCTTGAGTTGGTTGCTTTGCTAGCAATTTCTTACATTCTTGAGGATTTATTACTGCAGTTGAGTGAGAGGCAAAGTCTCTTCATTTTACGTATGGCTATAAGAATGTGCTTTTCCTTGAGCAAATATTCACTCTTCACTTAATCCTTCCTGCTGCATTTTATGTTTGTTTCTTCAGTTCATCAGAAGAGGCACAATGAAGAGAAATACCATAGTGGTATTAATGCTGTGACTGGAACGCTGTCCGGATGTATGGCCAAGTTTGTAATTAGAAGTAGAGTCTGTTGTTATCCAGATGGATGGCTGTGGTGGACAGGAGGACAGACAAGGTTCAGGCACTGAATCCTTCAGTCTGAAGCAGAGAAAACTGAACTAAGAGCCATTGTTCTGTGTTAATTATCTTGAAGTATTAGGCAATTATTTTTTACTGGTGATTTGAGAGGAAAAAGAGAGTTAGCTGTTATGGGACAGAGAGAGAGATGTGATTATGGCCTGTTGAAATACTGAGGATTAGCTGGAGGAACAGGATGCAGAAACTTGTGATGCATGCTAACACCAATATCCCTTTTGGATCCCTGAACTATTCCCAGTTAGGTACATCAGCTTCCAGGCTGTTGGAGTGTCACTTAAGAATTGCAAATGGATTGACTGAATGGTTTGTGAAAAGATATTCTTCCATTGCTTTTGTAGTGTCCATTTCACATATTCATGTAAATTCTGTCTAGTGCATGGTGGTTGCCTGCTTTGCTCCCAAGGCTTCTGAGCTGCTTCTGGTGAGTGAAGTAGGATATGTGAAGTCTGATACTTTCGTTCAGAACAGGGTGGGAGCATTTATGGTGATAGCTGAAGGAATGGCTTGGCAGATCTTGCTCTGGTTGCTCTGGTGTGGTTCTAGTTATCACATGTTGGTTTGTGGGAAGCAGTTTAGCTCCCTTCTCAAAGAAAACCACAGGGAGCACAGTGTGCTCCCAACAGATGAGAAAACAGCAATTGGGGAACTGAAGCAGTCTCTGTAGATAAATGGGAGGTTGAAAGACACAGCAGGACAGATGGAGATGGAGAAGAGTAAATCATAGTTTTGCTCTTATCTACCCATACTTTCCCCTCTCCACAACTAATTATTTCCTTCTACTTCCCTAGCTGTCATTCCACTGTCCTAGCTCTGCTCTACTTCCAAACAAACCCTAATTTTCCCTGGTTTTTTTTCCCCTCCCCTTGCTTCCTTCCTTCCTACTCTGTTAGATGTGTCCCAAACACGGAACCCTGTATTCTAAATAACCTCGGTTATGGACTTCCAGGCACACTGTTCTCCTTTCACAAGAAACTAATTTCCCACCTACCCTCAAATCTGAATCCTTTTTTTTCCTAATTTCATATACCTGTCTTAGTTTCTTGCATTTTTTTTGTCCTTTCACTTCATTAGGCTGTGGAGAAGCTCCTGAGAGCATGGCCAGAATGTTTGTAAAAATTTGGAAACAAAGGGGCCAAGAAACAAATACTGGTTTTGTCAGTTTTCTCCTTTCCCTGAAATCAGGGGATGGGAATCCAGTCCTCAGCACTCAAATTCCTCCTGAATATCACCTTACAAAACACTGATTTTCCTACCTTCCTACCCTTATTACCAGGAAAACTCTGGAAGTGAACAAAGCTTGATTAACAAAGAAGTCAAATGATCTGCAAGCATCACAAGTCTATTCCAAAAAAGACTTCTTGGTACATCATCAAATAGCTACTAATCACAAAGAAGGCAGTTTAGAGATTGTGGTTCCTTAAGAATGGCACAAGTTTCTGGTGTTTGGGTTTTGTTTAAAGCTCAGGGATATTGGTTATTTGATATATAACAGAAATGACTTGTGAATTACTAAATGAAGAAAAATGTGTAACAAAATTCATGTTAAAGAGGACCTGAAGTCCTCTTCCCCTTGAAAGCATCTGGAGCTTTTGCTGGTAACTTTGGTTGAGCTGAGATTTCTCACCACCTGCTTTATTCCTTTCTTCCCATCCAGGTGAAGTCAAAAAGTAACTCCAGTTCCAAAAGGATTCACAGTGTTTTTAAGGAAGCAATAAAGATGCTACAAGAAAAAGGAGTGGTTTTCCAGAAACCTAGTAGCTCCAAGGACTTGTACCATGTAAGGAACTGAGCTGTGGTTGCAAGCAAGTTCAGTGGTATGGCTTTCATAATCAGTAAAAACAGTAAAAATATTGCAGAAATAGTAGAAATGTTTCAGAAAGAGAAGCTGGATATCCAGGTGCTCTCAGTTTACTCAAAAGTCTTATCTGCAGTTTGCTTCACTGGTGGTTTTATCTCTGTATCGCCCACCAAGTTGTTCCAAGTTCTGTCTGTATTCACTGGGTAGCCAAACTGCTCTGATCCAGCTGAGCTCACTGAAACCTGGGGCCTGGGACAGTTCTCCTTATCAAAGTGGGTTCAAGCTTGGTGTTCTGCTGAGTCAGTCACCCTCCTTTGGGTCAGACTTAGTTGTATCATGTTCTCCACCTAACTCATGGATGCTGCTAATAGTAGTAAAAATAATGCCTGAAGGTTTGACGTTCTTTATTAGCCTTGGAGACAGCATAAAATGCAGAGTGTAGTTATGACAGTGTTATGACCATGGCATTGGATTGTTTTTCAACAGCAAGGCCAGTTTCTTATTTTTTCTTCAGGTGACTGACCATGATAAGGAGCTGTTTAAAGTGACCCTTGATGTGATTAAAGAAGACTGTCGAAAACCCAGGCGTAAGTAGCAGAGTGATCAAGCTCTGATGAGCTGGTGCTGATGTACTGATGACAATATCTCCTCCTGCTGCTGGATTGGATATGCTGCTTGTCCTTACCCTCGAACTCGAGCTGTTGCTGGTGTAGCTAATCAGTATAGCTACAAGCATGAGTGCAGGAGCAGCTTCCTGTGAGCGTGGAGAGAGAAAGAGCAGGTGTGCCCAGCAGGAAGCAAAACCTCTCCGATCTGAAATAAGCAGCCATCATCTTAGATCTATATCTTTTGAGAATACTTGGATTTTGGGAGGAACCAAATGTAATGAAGTCAGGTCACCACCTAGCAGTTGTTGCTTTGCACTCTGGAGAAGTAGCAAATCTTGCTGGTTCAGTTTGTACAGGGGAGTTGACACAAAAGTGACCGTGCAGAAAGGTGAAATCCCCGCCTCCTTTAAGTCAACAATAAAACTTGCTTAAGTCAGTAGGATATTCCCTGTAGATTTTAGGCTCAGGTAGAGCTCAGGTGGTTTTTCTTTGTAGTTAAGGATTTCAGTCAAACAAATTCTACTTCTTTTCAGATAATGTGCCTCAGGTGGCTTCTGAGTTATCCCTGTCCTTCAAATCTATTGTGTCTTATTGCCATAGTGATAACTTGTTCTTGACTTGAATGTCTGCTAATTACACAAGTACATTGCTACAGAGTGTCTTTCAATTAATGGGATAGAATGTGTCAGCAGGGATCACTTGCTGCCGGAGTGCAGCTATTTGTGGGATAGAACGTGCTTTAGTACAGAATAAATGACTGACTGGAACATAAGGCATAAAATCTTAAATTGCTCATATCCCTATACTATCATATCTACAATAGCACTTGTAGGACCTGGTGTATGATGATTATCCTGCAGTGAAAAAAACGGCTGAGGCAATATCGAGTTCAACTGTCTCTTAAGAAGTGGTACAATTGTAGACAAGGTCTTGGGAGTAGAGGTTACTACTGGGCTTGTTTGCCTGAGGCTGTTTCAGTGCAACAAATTACTGTATCACATTGTTTTATTGCCTTTAATCCAATTAACAAATACAAACATAATTTCTCTAAGAGTCGAATCATTCGTTTGCTCATTTTATACCTCAGCTAGTTCTCCTGGTAGCCTGCTTTTCTGATATAACTGTGCCACAATTAAGGCCAGAACCTCTATAGAGTTGACAGAGGCACTCAGTGACTGCCTCCTGCTTGTTCCCTTCTTGTGCACTGTCACACTGGCAAAGTACTCTCTGATCCATGAGAAGCTGGGAAGTTCTTTAGGTCAGGAAAAGTCAACAGCAGAGAGTAATTTGTAGATCAGTCACAGAAATTACTTTGAAGAGTCCTGAGTCCTCAAAGTCGTGTTTAAAATTAGCAACTGTTTTACAAACTCTCTTGTTCTCCTTGAAGCTTTCCCGCTACTTAGTTTCCTGCTCTAAAGAGGACAATTTCCAGGTCAGTGTCCTTTTGCTATATTCCAGAAGGACCATGTCAATGTCCTGGTCATTGGCAGTAGAAGCAAAGCCAAGAAACTTCAACCGAAACCAGCAGGGCACGGCGGGTATTTGTTGTCAGGGGATGATGCAAGAGCGCGCAGCTCAGCGCGGCTGCCGGCCCCCCTCTGCTGGCGGGAGCGCGCTCCCAGCCGCCCGCGTGGCTCCCAGGGAGAAAACAAGGACATGGGCACTCACCTCTAGGGCTTCTGCTTGTTTGTTGCAAGAAATTCCTATCCGTTTTCCTCCAAGAGTAATAGTAATCTTCCATGACAAGAAGGATGATTTATGATAAATCAAACTCTTCTCTCCAATGAGTTACTTCTCTGCCAGTTTTGCAGGCAACGCCTTGCCCCACTGCTGTAGTTGTGCCACATTCCCAGGCCCAACCCTGAAAGTTTCAGCAGTCTGAAACTATTGTACAAATTAAAAAAAACCAGAACTTAAGTGTGCCTAGTCAGAGCTGTGCAAGCCCTGATCTGTAATGTGCTCACATGAAAATCCTAGTCTTTAGCGCCACTTATAATTCCTGATCTTAAATGCACTCATGAGAGACCACTGTGGGTCCATCTAGAAACTTAATATAGCCAGACAGCACATTTTGACTCCAGACTGAACTTAAAAATGCACTTGGTTTCTGTTTTGTTTGTTTCTTCGTTTGTTTTATAAATTTGCTCTCGTTTTAGGCTTAGATCAGGCTAATTAATGGTAGAGAGGACAAAAACCAGAACCACTTGAAGTTAAATTTGTCAGAATGTACCCTCTATGAGACATCTGCAGTGGGCAAATGGTAGTTGTTCTGTAAGTCTGTCCCCTCTGATGTTGGTTGTCAGGCAGGACAGTTAATCACAGCCTGGCTTCCCTCAGCTGCTGGACAAAAGCAAGAACCCAGGATGTCAGTGAAAGAGGGATAGGAGTGTTTTGGGGTTACTTAATCATTGTACACATCTGCAGCTACCCCAAAGTGCCATTTTCCACCAGCATCTAGGGGAAAAGTACTCATTGTACTGTTAGGTAACACTTGAGTCATTAATGTAATTCATTGAGACTTAAGTTACTCTAGATCAGGGATGGGCAATTTGATCTCCTTATGACAAACCTATGACAAATGCAAAGTGCAGCTACCCATTTTGTTTGCAACAACAGTCACTATGACCAGGTAGAGGCATTGTTCTGTTCTCTGCAGTTACCTCTCCCAGGGTGGCGGACACATTTCTGGCTATCGGCCACAAAGGTCTTTTTATCATGCTGGATACTTCTGAAGAAGTATTTCTGCCTGACTCACAGCCTAATCAGAATTAGGCTGAACTGTTTATTTACCACTATCTACCAGTGATTTTTCTCAGCAGGTTCTAAGGCAGCTCTGGGGCTCAGCAGATACTAGAGTAGAGAATAACTAAAAAAAGCAAAGGCAGCCACAACAAAATATAGGGCCCTCTCTGGCCCATGGCAATTTCTCAGTACCCTTTTCAAACTTGTCTTACCTCATGTGAGCTAAGGAGAAGGAAAATAATTTGTGCTGATGTATCTGATCTATGCCTGTTTTCTGTTGTTAGCCACTGAGGAGAAATGTGGTGTGAACTTCAGCACTTGGGGGACTGGGAGCTTGCAGCACTGATGATTAGTGGGTTACAGGATCTTTTGGAGGAAATGATGACTGGGACAGCTTCAAACAATGCTCCACGTGGCACAGAATAGCTGTGTGCAGCCATGAGGGACCTTTGCTAGGTGCTTCCCTCTAGCAAAGGGGGCTATTTTAAACTTCTGTTATCTTGTACATTGCAGGGCTAATTCCACTTAAAAGGAGATAAAATCTGATACTGATGTTCCGTGACTTTCTACTCCCGTAGTTGCCTGAGTGTTCTGAGGGACAGGAATGGGATCGCACTGCGAGGGGAATGCAGTTGCAGTGCAGCAGTTACTCCACAAGATGCCAGCGTTGGGCCAGTGGTTACAGGCCCTGGCCATGCACTTCTGCTGTGCTAGAGGGTGGTGAAGTTGGGTCTCAGAACAATGACTTTCATTTGATTCCTTCTGAAGTTGCAAAAACTGGATGGCCTGCACAGGTGGACAGTGGAGGTACCCTTACATTATTAACCTCTTCATCGAGTTGTACTGAATGAGCCTTGTATGTTAAGAGTTGGCAAGACTGAATTATCTTCCACCCTCATTACTACTGTTACAGCCCTGACACTTCCCAGAAAAGTCACAGGGAACAGTTGATAGTTGGAGAACTGTAGGCACAGACAGGATCTCTTTCTTCTGAATACACACACATCTGCTTTAGTACCTAGGGCTCTGGGATTTTCATGACTGATCTGTATTATGATAGTTCAAAAGAGACAGTTAGACTGAAGTCTTTCTTCCATGCCTGGCTGCATTTTCCTTTTTTCTGCAGATGCTGAAAAAGGCTGCCATTTCCTTCATATCCTGAGTTGTGTTCGGCAGAGCTACCACCCCTCTCTGGATGAAGCGGTGATGCACCGTGTCTTGGAACTACTGGAGAGTAACAGTGATGTTGTCAGCACTATGGAAGGATATTTTATGGTATTTTAAAGAGAAAAGACAAGAAGGGGAGGTTGAGAGACTGTGAGAAGATGTCATTAGCTGTTATGATCTAGATAGCGGATAAAAAAGAGCCTTCCGATTCTCCAAAAGCTGTTTTTGTCCAGCTTCAGAGAAGCTGTTCAAATACTTGTTTTAATATTCTTGCTGACTTCCTTGCTATTCCTAGTGAAAGTTGTATCAAACTGATTCTGGACATACTAATCTAGCAGGGGAACTGGAAAAGAAACTGGGCTCTTTCCTTGGAGTAGGATCCTCACATCTGCATCCAGTGGGCCTAAAGAAAAGTCACTGCTCAAGATCACTGTTTACAGCAGTGGTCATCTTAGGAGATTTTTTTCTGGCTTAAAGACTGATCTTGCGAGCTTTCATATGGTAATAGCTGTGGATCTTTCTTTTTATGTGAACTTCATAACACCTAGAGAAAGGAGACACAAACAGAAGGATTTGCCTGTCCTTCCTGGCAGTGCTGGTGCACCTTTGTCTGTAAATATGTATTCCTCAATCTAGACAGCTTTCCCACTACTAAAGCAGTCCTCACCTTTCTCTGTAAAGTAATATTCAGGAATGGGGTCCTGCATCCCTTCCCCATCCTGCAACCTTGCCCACTGGTTGTCAAGCATGTCTGCATTCCTCTGCATTCCCATCTGTGCTACTGATGCCTGTCGTTGTGGTTTCTCTTCAGACCAGAATTCTCAAAATCAGCTACTGTTTTGCTGTTTCAATTGCTTCCTACATCACAAAAACATAAATTAGATGCTTTGGAAAAGAAAATACAGAAGCCCTTGAGACCCACTGTAACCTCCTCTGCCTGTTGCCTTTTGTGTCTTTTATTCTTTGTCACTTTTGTGGTAAAATACTACCCATATCTGTGCTTGCAGAAGAACCCAAGACATAGATGAAACAACATTGGCCTAAAGAAGGTTACCGTGTAAGATGTTTGATCTGGAATAATCACGACTCTGTTATGTGCAACAGTTAAAAAGCAAAGTTGTTCAATATTTATCCTTAGAGAGGGCTTGCTGCTGCAGAGGCTTGTCTGTTTAATTAATCTGTTTAATTTATGGTCTCGAGGTGAGACCTTTAACTTGAAAAGAGTACAAAAGATTGAATTTATCCTTCTTTCCTCTGCACCTTCCCTGTAACAGTTGAAACAGCAGACTCCCAGGAGGCAGCTGTAGTGGTAAAGCCCTATAAGGATTGACATAGCAGGGAAAAATAAACCATATGCATGAGGAAAGCCAGTGAGTAGCCCCATGTGTGCCAGCTCTCTGGTTTGTTATATTATCTGCCTCCCTCCAAGCCCTGGCTGCAGTGAGATATAGGCTAAGAGAAAGGCATGACAAAATACTTGGCATTTGCATTCAGAGGCCTGTGGAAAACTCTGGCCTTAAAGAGATGGTAAGTTTGTTCGTAGTAGAGAGCTACGTATGAATCATTCATTTGCTGTTTATTCCCTACTTGCTGCAGGACTCAAGAGTTGGTTTCCTTACACATTTCCCTACTCCTCACATTGCTGCTCTGCTCTGAGTCAGGTACCTTCTAGTCAGAGCTTAATATGGGCCCTGAACAGGTGCTGAAGGGATGTACCTGTGCAGAAGGAAATAGAAGAAGATTAAGGAAGAGTTGCAGAGTGTTTGTTCCCCACTCCCTCCCCATGCCCTGAATATCTCTGTAAATCAGGGAAAGAAGGCAGATTCTGAGTGAAGTGGTACTGAGGGGGATTGAAACTTGAATTTATGTTTCTGAGAAGATCTGGTTGGCCACTGGGGAGATTTGCTTTTTAAATTCCTGCTCCGATTATTGATCAGTTTGAAGTGATGCTTAAAAACAAGGGCTATCTATGGAAGAAGTAGCTTGGAATATTGATTCCTAAATTCAAATTCACTTCAGGAATTGCCCAAAATCAAGCAGTACCTACAGTTAAGTTGCTTATTTTACATGAATTTAAGGATATTTTAAACAAAAGTACAAGGTGTTTTCAGGCCATGTGGAAGAGCATGGCATCTAATTTAAGAGACTGGTTTGGCCATTTTCTTGAAATGTTCTGTATTAGAAGCTTATTTTGCTGAGAAAGGGTTAAAGGAACAGTGCTAGCTCAGTGGGAAAGGTGATCTCCTCTCTTAAGTTAGAAGAAAGACCCTGGTTCTCCTGAGGATGACAGCTGAGTGTGTGGGCTGGATGAGTTCTGGGAGGAAAAGAGAGTTTGGAGATCATGTTGCTCTTTAGGATATCTCTTTAAAATAAATTCATACCAAAATAGGATTACATCTTTGGGCTTTGCAGTTTGTATAGTTACACGTACAAATTCTGTTGCCTCCAAATATGAGGCTGCATTTCCTGTGTTTTAGATGTGTTTCTTTGTGTAAAGTTTGCCTAAAATCCCTGCCCACTGATTTTCTATGCTTGGAGGGAGAAAGGGCAGACACTTGTGTCTGCATCAGTCCTGCCCCTGTTGCAGTTCAAAAGCACTGAACAACTGCATTGGAGATGAGGTGGAAGGAACTTATCTCAGGAAACACAGGTAAGTTATTCAGGAAAGAACCTGTCCTTGGAAGTTTTTAAGTTGATCCTTGCTGGGAGTGCTCCACTCTTGTGATGGAGGGTGTGTTCCAATGGTGTTCGCTCCCCAAGAACAGGAAAAAGGGATTTTTCTCAGATGAGTTGTCTCAGGGAAGCAAGATGAATAAACACAAGGGAGCCTACAGTTTTTACAAGAGTGAAAGGTTAAGCTGAAGTTAATGGAGGAGCCTAGATTTAAGCTACACAGATTCTGACTATCTGTGCAGAATAGTTGTGTCTTAAGCTTGCATGCTTTATTTTTTCCACAGTAGCCACCCAGCCCAGGTTAACACGTACTCTGGCTGAGAGCATTCCCTCCTGCACCTACAGGGAATACAACATGCACATGCACAGCAGTACCCCGAGGAGCTGGGGGAGCACAGAGCTCACTGTAGGCTGATTTACCCATTCGCTCAGTATCTCTACAGTGTGCTTCTGTGACAGCAGTCTAGACATACCCATGTTGGTATAAGTCACCTTTATGTAAGTCTAACTACACACACTAGGGCTTTTACTGCAAGTAAACTGTCTCTCTGTTTAAAGATCATATCCTTAACCAACAGAGTCATATCATGCACACTGTTAAAATTCTTAGACCACACCTACAAAATATTGTGCAGAGCATTCAGTGAAAGCATGCTTTCTTGTTTTGTTTAATTTGAAAACTCGTTAGGCAACACAATTATTACTGGTTTATTAAAGGACTTAGAAGGTGGGACTTTCATGTAAAACTGACAAGTGAGAATTCATGTTGTAGAACTGCTTCATGGCCAGTTCCAGTTTCTATAGCAACAGTTACGGCAGTAAAAGGTAGGTAAGGGAAATGGAATTTTTAAAAGCAATTGGCATTTCTATGTTACCTTAAAAAGGTAAGTTTCCATAGAAATGCAGCACCTGAGAACAAAAATTACCTAAGAATCTCAATAGTCTATTCTAGCAAAATGCACGGTGATTGCTTTTCTGGTGAGGAAACAAAGGAACAGCTTTACTTTCAGTTCCTGCCCTCTGCTTATGTGAGAGAGGAGATGAGGTTGCTTCATGCCTCAGTTTCCCCCTTTTGTAAATTGGGGATAATACAGCTCCCTGTGTAGGCATAAGCCTCATTTTTTTTGTAATCCTAGTCATTAAAAGTTCTATGGGAGCAATTAGAGAAGAACTCTGTGGCTGTGTGGGAGAGTGAAAGGATAGATGCTGGACTGGGACTTAGAAGAAGTTGCTCTTGTATTAGTACAAATAGCTTTATATTTTTCTGCCTCTCTTTCCATGCATATTGCTTTGCTTGTCTTGTCATCTTGCTCTCCAAGGCCTATGAGGCAAAGACGGTCTCCTTGTTTTTATTTGTATTATATTTTTCCTGGAATCCTGTTTCCTCTTATGACTTCTTAGATGACTTCATAAAAATAGAAATCCAGATAACTGAGTTCTGAGTATTCTTGTTCCGAAATCTTTGGACCCATGAGGGCATGCATTTTACACAACCTACTTGGGAAATGAAGCTTTACTTTCAAAGTAATAAATGACAAGATTAAATACTGGCTACATGACTAAAAGCCGTTACTGTTTTGGATCTGTGTATACTTGTGTATTCCAGTGATGAACACCATAAATAGGAGTTGCTATTTCATTATTCAAAGTGGGAATTCATCAATGAGCAGCCAGTGAGGCATGGAGCCACACAGAGAATTACGAGACAAAGTACTGGAAATCTGTTTGTCAAAGAAATGCAGTTTGGTTTACTTTGAGAGTAAGCTGATCCTGTGGGGAAAAGATGTGCCTAGCAAAGATTTGTATCTTTATACTTACCTCTAAATGGGAAGGGAGCAAGTTCAGATCCCATGGGCACCCTGAATTTTGAAACTTCCTGTCAGTGCAGCGCTATGTTCTTTATTGCTGTCTTTCAGCACAGTCTCCAGTCCTCCTGCCCCAACCCTCCAGGCTAGAGCAAAAAAAAAGTTCAGCCACAAAGATAAAAGAATAGTTATAATAATTGGTTACCATCCTTCAGGAGTTCCAGCATTACAGCAACATTTTTGTGGATCCTTGTGGGCAGCAGGGAAATGCTGAGCCAGGGATCTTGAGTTTCATTCCCAGCAATATACCCTGCCAGGCACAGAGACTTTCCCCCTAATTTATTTCATCTAGCCCTGAACTCCACTCTCCCCTCTAACTCATTTCTCGGGCCCTTCATTTCATTCGCAGCACAGATCCTGTCAAACCCCCTTCTTCTATTTTGTTCCCTTTATCTTTCCTAACTCAAATATCCTTGTCAACATCTGGCAATTGAAACTTTCAGAATAATCCCTTGCCTAACTGACCTGGCACTGTTCACAGCCTGTTCTGATTCCAGCAGGCTGTCCTTTGCTCCTTGTCTAGGCAATGTTCTTCCCGGGGTGGTTTGCAGCAGGAAAGAGCTGCTATTTCAGGAAAACAACGCACTTTCCACCCCACTCTCACAAAGATTCAGTAGCACCCTAAATATTCTAGTGGTGGGTTTTTTGCATATATCCAAGTACAAAATAAATATAACTAAAAAATAAGAGTCGTGTCTTGCCCAAACCTGAACAAGCAGAAGTCACGCCCCAACAGAAGCTATCTGCCTCTCCCTGCCACTTTCATGTCCTTGCAGATCTCATTGCAGACATGATCTGTAACGTTGATGTGCACTTCTAGCTTGTGTCTCCCAGTTAGTATGGCTCCTTTTGGCCTGTTTTTTTCTGAGAAAGTGTGATTCTACTCTGATATGATTATACTGTGTGTCTGGGCATTTGTCAACCTCTGTCCCACCACCCCAAGTTACCTTGGCTAGTTAAGAGGTGTGAAGGACCCTGAACAGTTATGGTCTGGCACATTTTTAGGAAATGGATGCACTGCTAGAAGAGGGAAGCCCGAATCAGTGCCTCAGTCAAAGGGAAGGAAGTCATACAACACCAGAAAAACCACACACAGGACAGTCCCAAGGAACCTGTTCCTGTAACTTCAGCTGCCACAAGAAGTACTTGTTCTGCAAGTGCTCTTTTAAGTAATGATTGGACAGTTTTTCCTGAAGTTTCCTCATAGAGATTGCCCTAAGACAGTCACGATGGCCAACTGCAAATCCATTAAAATCTGGTAAAGCTGCATTGTGGTACAAAGTTGAGCAACTGATTGTTAATGATGCCACCAGCCCATTCCCACTAATATCTTTTAAATGTGCAGTGGAGGCTATACTAATCTAGTCACAGCAATTTACAAGTTGAAACCAGCCCAGATTAACAAGATTGCCTGAGAATAACACAACCAGGAATTTGCCAGTGAAAGAAATAACCTAAAGGAACAATTTTCAGTAAGTGTTGAACTGCTGAACGCTGCAGTGCCAATTAACCTGGCACAACATGTCCTACAGCTCTTGTTTTAGCTTGCTTTTTTGTTATTCACTGGAAGAATGCACACTCCTTCCCTACCAGCTAGAACTGGAGCTCTCTGCCACCTTCACATCGCTCTGCTGGGAACAAGGTAAGATAAATAGCAAATGTATGTCACTGCATAGCAACCAACATGATTAAATGCAGTATGTGCCAAGTCTGTTATTGGCCTGGAAAGTTCATGGCTCCTCCCAGGAATGGAGACTTCAGCCAAATATTACAGTGATACTTGGAAATAGGAGGGAGGAATCTATTCCCTCAAATGTCTTCCCCAACAATGGAGTCCTGCAAGTCCTGCAGGCCTGACTGATTCTAACATGTGCTCTTGGGAAGGTATGAAGGTGGTACAGAAATGAAAAGGGTTTTTCTCTCTTTTGGTGTGTTTTGGGGCTGGGTTTTTCTCTTGTTGACAGTATTGGTTATTTGCATTGAGAGTGTAGGGGCTGTCCTTGTGTTTATGTAAAACTCTTCTTTACTATATTGTCCACAAAAAAACCTCTGAGCTGTAACAAGCCAGCTGGTGTTCTGAACTACTTCCTACACTGCTGACTAATACTCTCTCACTATTTTCTGTCCTCACCTTGTCTTTTTTTCCCCAATAAAAATCTCTTGAACTTAATCCCTGGTTCAAAGAAGTTGTAGTCTCTGTCTTTCTGTGAGTACAGTGATCCAGGACAAACATAACAAGAGCAAACTGATACAGAGAAGAGTTTTTGTTGGAACTCTCAATGTAAGAAAGGATGAGGAATACAGAGGAAGCTGAAGGAGGAGGATTTAGCACAAAGACATTTGAAATGAGTCCTACTGAAAAAGGCTAAAGAAATAATTGCCTAGTGATGCTGTAGACATCTGTTTCAGAACAGGCAGCAGGTGTTGCATGTAATGAAAGCAAGGACTTGTACTGTTTTATTTTGTGTAATTAGAAAGCAGGGGAGGAAATGAGGTCAGGAAAAATGGAGTAAAAGAACATTTAGCATAAACAGCTGGGCAAATTTACATAGACCACAGCAGTATTTATATGCTCTTCCTCTGCTTTTCTTACACTATCCTTGAACAGTTCTGTTCTGCAGAGTATTTTGTCCTTCCTAAAAGACCAATGCCTTGGGTGCTCGAAGTTGGATGCTAAAGTGAAAGTTGGCCACCAACATGCCTTTGAGGACCAAAACGTTCAGGATAATGTAATTGACACACAGATATTGTCATAAACTGATGAGAATAATCCTGAAAGTAAAGCTGCCCTCGTCTCACAGGTGGTTTGTGTGCCTCAGTCACCAGAAAAGTGGCTGAGAAAGAGACCATTAGTGAGATGGTTCTTTAGGCTTGCATTCCTGGTGCTGCACGGCCAGGGCTTAACACATGTCTGGATCCAAATAAATGCCTGGAATTATGTGGATGGTGTGTCCACTGCTCCAAGCTGAAAAGCACACCTGCATCAGGCCCTGCTAAAGGAACTGTAACTTCGCTTTCCACGGGGCATTTTTTGTTTTGGGATGATCTCATTTCTTGTTACAAGCAATTAACATCCTACAGGGCATTTTATTTCTCAAGCATCTCCACTGCTGCCCTACAAAGACTAATCCCAGTCTAATGACTGGGGAAAGAAACACAAACTCTTTGTGTCTACCCATGGGATGATGTTGCTGTTGAGGAGATCCAAAAGTGCTCTTCCTGTAGGAGTCTCTCAGTTGGGAAAACCACTTTGCTTTTGCAGGTAGGTAACAAAACAAAACGAAAAAAATCAATGCACTCCACTGCTGAGTGGTAGAAGTTGGATGTTACAGATTCTCCTTACAGTGCCAAGCTTGTGTGCTCGCCACCTATGTTCAAACTGCAGTTCCACGAGCCACTTTTCATAAGGTTTTATTTGTACATTTTTATAGTTCACAGTCTGTCAGTCAAATGTTTTCTAGTTTGGATATTGGCAGATAAATTCTTCTACTTTCTCTAGGGACTGTGCAGCCAAATAAAATTACTGTTTGGTCTCAGAAGGGATTGAATGAGTAAAAATAGTAAACAAGGAAATTCAAATTTTAAAAGGAGTTGGTGGAAATTTTAAATCTAGGTGTCCATGTATGTATACATAGAGGTAACATGGGAAGAAAATGCAAAGAAAGACTATTTCTTTCTAGACTGAATTTATTTTAACAAGCCCATGTTTTCAATAATGTAGATCACATTATTTGATGTTTTTTGCAGAGGGGAAGGCAGAAACCAGTCTCAAAATGTGCTATTTTGAGAACAGTGAGAGTGACTGAAGTCAGGGGTAGCATCCAGGAAGAAACCCGAGGAACCCCACTCCAAACCTGTGATCAGTTTGGTAAACTTCAGCTGTCCCAAATGTAAGCCTGACATGTATATCATAAACAAAGAAAAGTGTGGCTTGGGCTTGCTTTATTTTTTTTAAGCACTTCAAGAGATATCTACAAAGCCTCTGTAAAAATGGAAAAGGACAAGGTGTATATGGATGAAAAGCAGTGTGCAATTATGCTGCTACCACCCTAAACAGCATGAAGGGCACATACCACTGAAATCCTTCATCCACAACTGCAAAGAGAGGACTGAAAAATAACGTTGGTCATGAAAGGGTTAAACTGTAAGATAGCTGCTTCAAGGAAAGGATAATCTATAATTTAAGTCCAGAGGGTGAAGGAGCTCTTTCATAATGTAAGTAAAAGCTGTTCTGCCGTTGGAAAAGCATGTACACTGCCTGCAGAAGGAATGATTATTTTGGTTTTTCCATTATACTTGACTGCACAGAGGGGCTGACAAAGCAGCACTCTCTGGTGAGGAGGCTGGGAGGGGAAGGGGCACGAAGATACTGTGCTAGAGGAGGGGGGAGTTGCTCTGCCAGCACTGCTGCTAGTTCCTTCAGCTGCCTTCTGCCACATTAGCTGGGCCTATTTATCTCCAGAGTGAATTTCATTTGAAAAGCAGTAATCTCCCAAGAAGATGAAATGCAATTTGCTTTAAAAAAAAAAAAAAAGAGAAAAAAAGATCACACCGTGCTTTGTTTCAGAGTTTGAGATTTGAATGCCAGACAGGCTCTACCATTCCTGTCATTCCTATCAAAAGCCGTGTATGCTGAAATGCTGAAGTGGAAGGACTGCATGGAAAGCAGCCTTTTTAAGAAGCTGAGGTTTTGTAAGTACAGAAGCTGAGATGGGAGTGTAACAAAGGCTCTGTGTTGTGCTGTTGCACATCAGAGCCAATAAAACCCTAAGGGGCACATCTCTAGTACCATGTCTAGCAGATTATGCATGCAACTCCAGTTGCCAGTAATGAGTTGTGTGGCTAATCTGTCATGCACAGCACTGCACAGTTCCCCTTCCCCCAAGGGGCTGAGCTCATGGCATTTTACCTCCCCCCAGGGTGCTGAGCACCATTAGAGCCTCTTCAGTTAGTGGGACAGGACAACACTGTGTTCCACCTGGCTGCCCAGCCAGAAAAGAGAAAGGAAAATCATCTTTAACAACAGCTCCAGCCACCACAGACATGGTTAACATTCAGGGGCAGTTACCTATCTACAGTGACATGCCATGAATTAATAAGAGGTATTAGAAATGGCCCTAATAGAGACAGAAAAGCCTGTCCCTTGTTTTATTTTCTCACTGATTTAACAATCCAAGTGTTTTCAATTTACAACTCAAATGCTTATTTACAAAAAATTTGCCAGCATGACAGAGTCCTCTTGAAATATGAAAACTCAAGTCATGCTCCAGCTCTGACAACATCACACACACACATTCTGTCACGCATCAGCTTTTGCTGTAATTGGAGCAGAGTCCAGGCTGCCGGGCTGTAGCTGCACTAGGTCTGTGAGGCTAATGTGATTACCTGTTTGTTCAAAAAAAGGCAAAAGGAGAATCTTTGCCCAAATACCCACCTAGCAAAAGAGTAGAAAAAAGCTTTTAAAAATAGCTGGTTTATTTCAGCCTTCAGAATTTGAATTTCCCAGGGTGTTCCTCAGGTGAATTCTATCGGAAGCATGAATCTTTGAAGGTGAGTTATTAAATCAGCAGTTAATACTTACATTAATATATGTGTTAAAATTGTTAAAATAGCAATAATATTCCCATGCAATGATAGGACTTTGGTAATGGGGGCTTTAAGGGGAAAAAAAAAAGTAAATGCTAGGAGTTTTAGCACTAAAATCTCCAGAGTTAGTTATTTCTCTATAAATTCACAGTGTCTTGGCCTCGTGTTCATGGCCCTGGTCAGGTACAGGCTGTTCTGCACGTGGGGCTGGCCAGGCACCCAGCCTGCCGTGCTCCTCACTGCATACCCAGGCTCGCTTTCATTCAGTCCCAGCAGCCGGAGCCCAGCTCTCCACACAAGGCTGGGAAGTGCCGTCAGCTTCAATTTCCCAGCTGCTGCCTAAGACAGGAGCAGATTTTCCCAAGCCTGCAGCATAATAAGGGGTTTTGGTTATTTTTCTGCCAGCTTTGCAATACTCGGGGATTGGACTCCCACTAGACTGGGTGTTGTACATGTTTTAAAAGAACTATCCATGCCCCTGGCAACACACATTTTTCCTACGTGCATGGACAGATGCAGCAAGCAAACAAGGAGAGCAGGAGGTGGCCGTGAGCACAAACCCGTCAGGTGATGGAGGAGGAGGGGGACAGAGGTACAAAGGCTGGCCAGGCTTCACAGGTGGGGACGGTTGTCTGGAGCAGAGGAGAATCACATCGTGTTGAATAGAGGAAAGCTGAACAGAGGACCAGATGGCATGAAAGAATGGGGTAGGCACCAAAGGGGCACAAACCCCAAGGCAACAGGTTTGGTTGAAAATAGAAGCTCCTTCCCTACGAGAGCAGATGAGAAGAGTATCAGTAAAAAAGATGCCAATTAGTAAGAATGTCAGGAAGGACTGGGCAGGGTGTTTGGAGAACGATGTATTTTGTCTCTCCCTCACAATGACATGTTTTGAAAGCTGTTTTAAAACAAACCCTGAGTGTTTTCAACAATCGAAGGGACCCTTTATTCTTTTTTTTGGACAGGGTGATAGGAGAAGGGGATGGAATGTGTGATGTATATTGATAATGGTTTACAGGGAAGAGGCATCCAAAACCCAAAAGACTGGCCATGCCAGGAATATTTTTATCAATGGGTTATTTGAATATTTACATTTTGAAGAAAGAATCTTCTTTGTTTGCTCTGCACACCAGGGACTTCTTGGCCAGTCTAAACAGCAAAGGTTTCTAATGTAAATAATTGTTCTTCTGCCTTGTGTCATGTATGGGGATTAGAGGTCGAAGTCCCTCAAAGAAGAGAAGAGAGTGCCTTGAAGAAGATAAGACAAGCCTCAAAAGTGCCAATGGAAGTGGGTACATGAGGTTTTCCCCTCTGTCGCCCTCCTTGTCTCATGTATACCCGTGCACCTCTTGGGGTGGGATGCTGGGATTTTAGCATTTTATGTCAGGTAATTTATTTTGGTAAACTGTGTCTATTAGCTGAGGAGGGAGGAGAAGGCTGGCTCAGAGCATCTGTCCTTGTCATTATGCCAGCAGATACCTGGTTCCCACCTGGCAGTAGCTGATATCTTGTGCACTGATGGGGCTGCTCCTGTTTTTTTTTTTTTGTTTTTTTTCCCCTTAAGCTGCTTGTGGAAACCTGCTATGGTTTGCAAACAGCCACTGTTTAATGCCAGCCTTCTGGCCCAAATACCTACGGCTTTGTGACTCCGGTGTCTGTCTCATGATTGTTGTTTCGGGGCCAGTAACATTGTAAAAGTTCTGATTCAGAAATTGTGCCTAGAGCACGTCAAAGGAAATCACATCGAGATGGACTGTTCTGACTGTAAATGAAGAGCTTATTTTGCCAGGAGCTGGTCCTCTTTGCACTCCTGGGCTGGCAGGTCTTGAGCCGTCAGCAGCACTCTGGAATCTTACTGGAAAATCTGCACGGGCTGCTATTCAAGAGACTTCAGAGGAAAGAGAGATCTTAGTAACATCAGTGAATTTGGTAAATAGCTAATGAATGTCATGAAACAAGCTGAGGGCTGGAAGATCACACTGAAGTTCCCATTTCTAAAGTAACTTTAAAATAATCATATGCAAAGTAATGACGCATTATTGAATAGGAAAAAAAAAAACCAAAACACCTGAAATTTCTGGGGCAAGCTCTTCTTGGAGCAGGACGGAGGAAGATGATACCCATTTACCTGTGCATGTATATACAAGGAGCCGAAATAGTTTTATAGCTCTGAAAGCCCTCATAACAGAGGGTCTATGCAACCTTCATCCAGCTCTGACCCCTGTGTGTCCCTGCGGGACAGGGCAGTGTGGACCTTCCCCAGCGGTGGCCGGCCTTGAGCTCCCAGCTGGAGCCTGGTGGGAGCGGGATCGGCCCTTCACTCGCGGGTTTCCGGCATGACCTTGGCCGGCCGCTCGGGGAGGGCATTTCGGACCCTTTCTGCAGTGATGGAGGGCCCTGGGACATGCCGCGCTCCCCCCTTCCCCCGGGCTCTCCTCGGGGCCGGGCCGCGGTGTCCCAGCAGAGAGCGGGGGCTCTGCCCGGGCCTCGGGGCGCTCCGGGAGGGAGCAGGCACCCCGCGGAAGGCGCCCGCCATCTCCGGCACACGGGGGCGGTGGCTCCCG
>VWZT01001561.1:344828-525261 GCA_013397055.1 Pachycephala philippinensis
CGGAGCGGTGCCCGGAGCCGTGTCCAGAGCGGTGTCCAGAGCGGCGTCCGGAGCGGTGCCCGGAGCGGTGTCCGGAGCGGTGTCCGGAGCGGTGCCCGGAGCGGTGCCCGGAGCCGTGTCCGGAGCAGTGTCCAGAGCCGTGTCCAGAGCAGTGTCCAGAGCGGTGCCCGGAGCGGTGTCCGGAGCGGTGCCTGGAGCCGTGTCCGGAGCCGTCCCTCGCCTGACCGTGGGCGAGACGCCGGCCCCAGGTGAGGCGCCCGCCGGGCTCCCCGCGGCCTCTTGCTGTGGAGGTGCGGCTCTTCTTCCTCACCCTCTTTCACCCCGTTTGGTTCTTGGCTCGTTTTAATGTTACCATTCTGAAGTTTTCTTCCCCTCGGAAGGTGGATCTTCCCTTCTTCCTCCAAGTCGGGGCGCAGGAGGGGGCAGGTCTCCCGGATCCCCGGGCTGTCCCCGTCCTGGCGGGGTGCTCGGTGGGGAGCGGAGCAAGGCTCAGCTGCTGGCGGGGTCGCGGAGCCGGCGGTGCTGAGCGCATCTTTGCTCTTTCTCACCTCTAAGTTACATTCAGACCTTTTTTGAGGGGGCAGCCGGTCTGCATGGTTACCACGGCCGACTCAGCGTTTGGATCTCTTTTATCTCTCTTTCACCTTCTTCCTTTCACACCTTCCTGCCAATAGCACAGCATTAGAGGAGAGTTTCTGACAATCTTCCCGGACTCCTGTGTTGCAGCCTGTCATGTGGAGGTGTCTTTGCCTGAAGGAGTTTGCAGCATAGTCAGTAGCTTTTTCCTCTCCACATTAGTAGAAAAGTACTTTTTTTCTCTCTCTGGCTGTTTCTGGGTTTTAGTGGCACCAAATACTTTAACTGTTTCTCAAGATATAACATGTATTCTAAAACACAGAAAGTTGGATTTTGTCTATAGAGAAGGTAAATCTTCCAGCTTTGGGAAGGAAAAGCCTGAGGGGGTACTGTGTCTGGTGCGAAATTGCTCTGAGTATACTGTGTTTCCTGGCATTGTGTGTCTGCCAGATTTCTCCAGAGCTGATCAGCAGCTGAATGGATGGTTGAAACGATAAGGCCAAAGATTGGACTTAAACCTTTATATTAGTATTGCATATCACTGAGCTTTTTCCTCTGAGGCTTAAACCGTAATCCAGTTTAAGGCTAGAGGGCACTATGTTGCTGGGAGATGCAGACTAGTAAAGCTGAAGCTCTCCTCTACCATGGAATTAAGCATCTTGTGCCCAAGTCATAGGAGTGGCACTTTTAGGTCTTATGTCCTCTCAGGCTGCAGCTGGACCTGTGCGTTCAGTCTATTATGCACTCACTGCTTCCAGGTGGGAAAGGCTTCTTTAGTTTTTGCAGGCTGCTGCTGTGGACTGTGGCTCACACAGCTGCAGGGTGTTATCTCACATGAAAGGTGGTGGCAATTCAGCATCAGAGAAGGAAATCTGCCAAGCACCAAAATATACAAAAGAACTGGTAACAATACCTTCCAAGAGGTTCCAATTTCTTCCAGTCTCTTGGGTTGTCAAGAGAAATTGACACTGTTCATTTCTTATTTGCTGGGAAATGACCAGAAAACAAGGATTTAAACCCTGTGTTTACAAGATTTGAAAGAAAATATTTCCTGTGTTTACCGTAGAAACACATCTTTTTCCTTGATGATGATTGTCATTGCGTTTTAATAAACAGGAACCTAGACTATTCCAAGAAAGTCTCTTTAATGCTTCTAGTGGCAAATTTGTTTCTTTCCCTTCACCCTCCTCATTGTACGCCTTTACTAATATTGTCTTCTGGACAGTTCCTCACATCCCTGTGTCCAGTTCTCAGCCAAAACCCCACAAACTAAATGTTTTGTTTGGGTGACTAATGGCGTGTCTGCCTTTTGTCCCACTTGGTTTCCATTTGTGGCTGTACAGTTTTCAGCACAATTGGATTATCTGGCTTTGGCTGGAGTAACTCACTGAGGGTGAACCCAGAATTTAATTCCCTGTGTCTGACCCATTGATCGCTATTACTTTGGTTCTGTGTTCTTTTTATAACATGAAACAACTATTTCCTTCTAAGATTAATATAAGCATCACTTAGGATTTAGCTCTCTCCATTGCCTGTTGGCAGTTTGGAGAGTGAAAAGCTTTATGCTCTATGTCCTATGTGGTTTTGAAATATCAAAAAGCTTTTCTATTTCCAGCATCCATAAATGTCTTCATGCCAAGCCTTCAGGCCATGCAAACGTGCCTTGGCATCAGATTAATGATGTGTTTCTCTGGTGGATGGTGACCTAAGTATTGCAGGTGTTTTAACATGACTCTCTCTCCTTTTAATTGTGATCTTTCAGGACCATAGTGGAACGTGGAGAGATGAAGGCACACCTTAGGCATTGTGAGCACGTGGAGAGGGCTAAATGTGAGTAGCACATAAGCCCCTGCACTGCTTGGCTTAGCTGCCAGGAATCATTGCCTGGAGCAGGTGTCTTTCATGACACGAGCACAGCTTTTGTGGCCTTGACTCAAGAAAGTTTAAGAAAGGAGACAGCTTTACATATCCTCTGCTATGATCCTGTGTGTGTGAAACTTCTGAAGAGTTTAATATCTCACTGGAAGTTGAATTGGGCTCTGCCTGTGGGAATAGATTAAAATCTTGGCTCCGGTGCTACTTGATAGGAACCCAGCCAGCTCTCTTCTGGGAAATCCTTACTAGGGAAGGAGTCTGCAGTGCTTCCCTCTGCATCCCTGTTAGCGACTGGGTAGCACAACACCACCTGGCTGGCTGGGGGCCCTGGCTGGCGGCATGTGAAAGGATAAACAGAGGGTTGGATCAATAACCACATGCCTCTTGTATGCTATATCCCCAACACAAGCTACTGCTGCTCTTAGAGCTTTTGACTCTCCAAATTAATTTCCTATTTCTCCATACTGACGATCTTTTAAAAATTGATTTGCACTTGATAATACTTTAAAAATGTTAAATCTCCTTGCTTTCCCCCTTCCCTTTTCTTTTAACAAGAACAATGTCAGGAAGGTCAAGTCTGGGTTTGTTGGAAAGACCCCTGATGCAACAGGGGTCACACATTGGCTGAGCAGTGCTGCAGGGAAGCTGGGTGGATTAGGACAGTGCAGTTAATGGTTGAAGGTGCCAGTTAATCATTCTGAAGAGAAAAAGCTGGTAGCAAAATCCAAATCCCTTTCCCGGCCCCTGCTAAGCATTAAACAGTCTGAAACTCTCTTTTCTCAGTTGATGAGGTTTGATCTGTTTATGGGGTAGCTTCTCTGGCTTTTGGTCTGAAACTGTGATTGTCTGAACTAAGCATGAAATGATCCCACACCAGAAGTGTGTTCTGTGTCTAAAAGTATCCTCTGTTGATGCTCACCTCCTCTAGCCATCCATCGTGGAGCTTAAAGAAGACACCTCCCCTCGCCTCTCTCTGCTCCCAGGTTATCTTTAGGCAGATAGCTTACCCTTTACCCAAATGTCTGGCTCCTTTAGCATGCTGCAGGGAGCCTCTGCCTACCAGATGTGCTTGATCTTGCTCCCAGGGAGATGAGATTGGGTTAGCACCTTCACCTGTTCACTGCTTTGCAGACCTGGGCAATGGTAAACATTCATTAGAAGCCAGATGAACAGGATCCCCCACCCCCCTCTCTTACCACTTGCTTTTCTGCTGAGGACTGAGCAGTTACTGATGTGCGTTATCTCACCAGACGTTTATATGCTTGAGGTCATTTCTGTGGTCTCTTGAGTGTGCCTGTGTCATCCCAAGGGCAGGAATGGATTCAACAGAGATTTTCTCTTTCAGCACTGCTCTTCTCCTGTTGCAGTTGGGCTTTGTGTGTTTTTCAGCTTTGTCCAGCATAGAAGTAAGGTAAAATGCTCTTGGCTTACAAGGGGCTGCTCTGTCTCCTTCCAGTTAGACTGAGGTGCATTGCTGATTTCAGTCATCTGAGATGCCTGTGTACTGTCCCAGTTCCTCCCCAGGGTAATTGTTTCCTAATGCCACCTCTGAATGTCTCGGGATCTCTTGTAGGAATCTCTCTGCTGCATGCATATGGTTGCTAACCTCCTCGGGGTACCGGCATTGCTGACTTTTAAGGGATTGAGTCCTGCTGTGTAGAGTTTCAGCACTGCTCCCAGGAGAACGTGAGTGCGCTTGTCACAAATGACCTATTGAAAAATGCCAGCATGCTTTGAAGAAAAATCTTGTACTGCTAGGGTCAAGCTCTGCTCCTTGTCTCTTGGCTGCTCCTGCTTTTCCTGCTCAGACTTGAGCAACTCTG
The DNA here is from genome assembly GCA_013397055.1 of Pachycephala philippinensis. Lineage (NCBI taxonomy): Eukaryota > Metazoa > Chordata > Aves > Passeriformes > Pachycephala > Pachycephala philippinensis. The sequence continues at coordinate 349,103 of VWZT01001561.1, forward strand.
ATGCGATCAGGCATCTTTGTGGCTTTATTCTCTTTGTTGCAAGCTGCTGGTTATACAGTGGCACTGATGGGGAGGGTCTGGATGTGGCTTAGTGGTAAGGATCTGTGTTCCTGTGTTAGTATATCTGGGAAGAAGGAGTTGCTGCCTTGGGAGAAGGAGCTGCATTCCCCGTGCTTGGCTCATCAAATGAGTTGTCCAGTGCAACTTGAGGCTGCTTCAACGCAGTCGGGGAGCCCAGCAGATCAAGGAGCACTCCCAGTTCTTTCTTCCAGCAGAGCTTTGGGCGAGTAACATTCAGCCAAGAGACAGTGGTATCTAAATTCAACAGTTTGCAAAGCAAGTGGCTGTCTCCAGCCTTTGGAATAGATTATCCATCAATAGACAAGGAGACAACGTGGTTGTCCTGATTTGTGATGGTCAGGGCAGGATGAAATAATCAGGAGGCTTTATGTCCCAGAAGGCTGCCTGCACTGGCTCCCCTGTGGTTGAGTGTGCTGGGAGGGCAGCCAAATGAAAGCTCAGGGAAAAGCTTTTAGTAAGTCCTTGAGCTGGGGGCAACAGCTCCAAAAGCCTCCAAGTTGCATTTTAAAAGCAATGAAGATGCTGCTATTGACTTTCACTGAGACTTGGTTGCCGGGGAGATGATGTCCTAGGAGACAGCACAAATGCTTTTGGCTGCTGACAGCTGCAAGTGACCCCTGGCTTCAGGAGAGCCCTGCCTGGGGTCAGTGTGTGGGTGCTGGAGCCCACTGGTGCAATCCAGCTTGATGGGTTGTAGTCAAAATTACACCAGTCTCACTGCTTTGAGTTAAAAGGGAGAGGAACTGAGACACCAAATCATGGAGATAGAGGGGAACAGACATCCTAAGGAAGCAATTGTTGGAACTGGAAAGGGAGCCCAGACTTCCTGCATCCCAGAGCAGCTTGTCTGTTCACCTCACCCACACCCCAGCCCTTAGAGAGCTGGGCAGCTCCAAGGCATTGCCTCCTCCCATCCCTGCAGGGCAGGATATGTGCTGGTACCCTCACTGGGAACATGAGGCAAGAAGTTAAGTGCTTGACCCAAAGCCACCTGTGAAGTGTGTGGCAGCATTTTATGTTATTTTCTTTGGCTTTCAAAGCAGTCTTGCAATTATCTGATAAAAAATACACAATCTGAAAAAATACTACTCTCGTATTCAATCATTGTCTTCCTCAAAACCCATTTCCCATTTTATATGGATTAAACAGGAAGAGGGATTCAGTGTGACCCTACCTGAGGCAGGAGGTGACGTACGAGCTCTCTAATTTAGTCATTTGGGAGGAAGCAGCTGGACCTTCTAATGTGAAATGGTTTTCTTTTTTTTTGATCTTCCTTTTTCATGCTGTATCCTCTTAATCTGTGCCTGCTCACGCAAAGGGAACTGGTCCCCAGAAGCCACGGGGAAGAGCAGGATCATGAGAGGGGCTGACAGCCCCATGTGGTGTGTGACACTGCGAGGCTGAATGCTTTCATGTAGCCAGAGCAGACACCTTCTCGCCTGGAGCGTGCTGTGTAAATATTGCATGGAGAAGGCAGAGAGCAGCACAGTAGCATAGTGTTTGAAATTGGTGGTGTCTGCTGTTTAATCAGGTAGTGTCAAAGCCAAATACAGGCAAGTTGATGGAAAAAACCCTCCTAGTAACTTCCCTGGGCTTTGGTTCACACCTCTAGTGAGGCTTTATTGAAACTTCTACTGAGAAGTTTTTAATTACTAAGTTTTTTTAATATAGTGCATTTTCCTTTGTCTTTACTTTAAAAGCAAAAATTCAGTCTCCAGGATCTGTTTGTTATTCTCTTCTGGGCAGGGACATTATCACATTTGGGGTGTGGGGGGTAAAGCAAAAGGAAACCAGGTGATTTTCTTCACCTCAAAGGATTTTAAAGTGGAATATCTTTCAGTTTAGTCAGAGCCTTCCCACTTTAGTGCTCTCACTCTTTGCTCCACCTTCGAGATAAATATACAGTAATATTAATAATAATAATANTTCATTCTGCCCAGCCTGTGTCTTCTGCTGCTTTCCCAGATGTCCCTGAGGTGTATGGCAGTAGCTCAGGTTGCTGAGCCTTGCTGTATGTTGTTCATAGCAGTGAGAGCTGTTGAGTCTCGACAGATGAAATCAGGAAGCACAGTGCATGCTGTGAGGAAGCGACCCTCCCATCATCACTACCAGCTCCCTCCTCTGCTCCATACACTTCTTTTTGGATCCCATCACATGTTTATGGGCTAGTGTTGCACATCTGGGCCTTGGCAGATTGCTTTCTGTTTCCCAGCCTTGGGTCAAGTGGCAGTTTATTTTGTTAGAGATACTACGTCTGGTTTTACTATTAATATATATTCAGGCTTTGTACTTATCTACTGCCTTTCATCCAAGGGTCCCCCAATGCTCTGTACATCAGCACCTCTTGGCAAGGTAGGCAGATCATACAGGGAGAGCATTGTGTTTGCAGCAGTGTGTCTGTCTCCTGCAGAAGTGCNCTCCTTGACGCTCATATTCACTAGATGTCAGTTATATGGTATTCTCATCGTATGTATTTATAAATATGGGACGAGGGTTGGAATGCATAAGAGCATTTATTACAAAGCAAGGAGGCTATTGCACTAAAACATGTGCAGACAGACCTGAAAGATGGTGTGTGCACTGGGCTGTCGGGGACAGGCGATGACACACAGGGACAGGCAGGTGGGAGCAGTGAGACAATCTCAACCAGCTGAGCAGGTGATTGTCCTGTCATAGTGGTAACCCAAGCTACTCTCTGATGAGCATTGAGGCCTTGTTGCAAAAAATGGGCATGAGGAAGGATAATAACCTTTAGATTGCCCTGGGGTGAAGGTAGAGCAAAGAAATGCTCTGTGCATTGTAGTACCTGTGAGTGCTTGAGTGTGGTGATGGTATTAATTGGTGCTCTCATGCTTTTTGATTTTAACAAAGCTGCTTCTTATTCCAGTTCTTGGAAGAGGAGCTGAATGTGTAGGTAACCAACCAAGTCCTTGGACTGGGAGCATTCTACTTTTGTGGGCAGAATACACGTCCCCAGATTTGTGTCTCCACCAAAATATCACATGTTGCACTGGTTTGCTGCAGTGTGTTTCTAATTGGTTGTAGCAGACACTGACTGCTCTGGGTGTACCACGGCTTCACAATAAGGCTGTAATTCTGTATTATCATAATGCAACTTCTTTAGTTCGTGAGAGTTGACTCATTGGATAGAATAAAATATTCATAGACTCTAAGTGTCCATAAATGTGTGTGTGGTCCCACACATGCCGCGTTTCAAACCTGACTGGCAATAATCATGTTTTGATACGTTGCTGGCACTGTTTCTCTGACCAATGGGGTGTGTTTTATTTTTCCTATAAACCACACTGGCTAAATGCAGGGATGCACTGGGCTCTGATGCTCTCAGTAGTCAGCAGCATGGTTTTATAGGCTTGATGCAAACTTGTTTACAAGGAAAACACCCCTATCTCTGTTCATAGGGAGAAACAAGCCAAATCTCTACCGACCATGGCTGTGTTTAAACAGGAGCTCCACACTGCCATTCTGTCTCCTTTACAGAAGTCTTCCAAGCTGCCCCAGAAATACTGTAAGCGTGGTTCTCCACTGTCCAGGTCATGCCTATAAATGCAAACTTTAACACATGAAGTTCATAAATCACCCAGAAGGGTTTGAACAAACGTCCAGTGTGATACACACAGGACATGGTGCAGTGTGGTAGAAGAGTGTGGCAGTGTGGCCTTGAGGCTCTCTGGATCTCGGTGTGCTCTGCTGCAAAGCCAACAGGATTTGCTCACCTTTTATAAAGTGTAAAGATGCAGGTGTTACCTCAGGGCTGGCTGCTGGCATCAGTTTTGAAACCCCCAAGTTTGGGTCCTCTTCCTCTGCTGGCAGGGCCGCCCCAGGAGCAGAGGCTGCGGGATGGCCGAGGTCAGGTTGTCATCTGGAAACGGGAGCAAGGCCTTGCTTCCCTGGCGGTGCTCAGCCAACATGGGAGTGAATGGGGTGACCTAACAGCTACATTCCCCGCTGAGGAAACACACATCCAGGATGCCAGCCATGCTTGTCAACTCTGAGCCTGTTCCCCAGGGGCATTCCTCCCTGTCCTGGAGCCCCAGGGTCTGTGGAAGTATTTGACGTGCAGTGTGGAGTATGGTCTTTCTGGGAGTAGCCCTTGGCAGCAGGCTAGTGGCTGCTGCTGTCTGATCTCTCTCTGGTGTCTCCGTATTACCTGTCAGGAAAGCTCCCTGGCACAGGTGAAGTCTTCTTGCCAAGCATTCTTGTACCCTCGGGGGCTTGATGCAACAGAGAACATCTCAATTACTGCTTTCCCAGCTCTGTGAAGATGAGATTTCTAATTGCTCCCTCAGCATCCTGTGAGATTTTCCTGCTCTTTGACTAAGGTTATTTATTATTTAAACATTAACTTATGCATGTATTTTTTGTGCCTAGAAGGTTATTCCTGATTTTCCCCTCTCCAGCAGGTGCAAGCCTGCTAGTAAACCCCTCTGACCCCAAGCAAAATACTTTGAAAATCAGTTTTAAGTGTTTTTCAGTTCCCATGCCCTGCAAGTGCTTTGCTGCTCTGAGCTCAGTATACTTCCTTTGCTTGAAAATTTGATGCTCTGATACCTGCCTCATCTTGAGCAGCCTGAGCTGAGGGATGGTTTTCCCTGGGACGGATGCTAGAAGAGGCAGCTGAGCTCTTGGAGTTCAGCAGAATCAGGGCAGCTGGCACAGCCCCTGCTAGTGCCTAAGTGGGAGGCCTGTAGTTTCCCAGAGCTATCACTCCAGCAACTTTCACTGGCATTAAAATTGCTTAGAATTTAAAAACAAACAAACAAGGATATGTGAAGTATTTTTCTGGAAGAAAGCCATGGAGAGCAGATCAAGTGCATGCCCCTCCTCCCATCTCCCAGACATGTCACAGGAAGACAGTTCAGCATTTTCCTCAGTGGGATTCAAATAGGCTCTGGAGCTGGCTTCTGGGATGGCACAGAGGAAAGCCAGCAATAGGAAGGAAGCTCTCTGTGTGTGTTTTATAAATGTATCTGTATCAGGTGAAACTGTCTAGAGTCCCTGAAGCATCACTGATGGTAATATCACTTTAACAACTAAAGTTAATCACACTTATTAACAAAAGGGCTGCTTATTTTCTGTTAATAACAAGATACTCTTAGAGAAGAATAAAAAGTGACTGGTTCTAGAGGAACATCCATGCTGGTTTTCCATGTACCAAAAGGTAGCAATCCTGTACCTCATGCATTTTACAAGCCCTGGATGTCCTTAACAAGCTCAGTTTTTTTCCCCCCCTGAATTCAGATGAGTTTTCCTCTAACCTTTCAGCAAAAAGTGTTTTATAAAGACAACGCAGGATGTTTTACTCAAAAGGAATCTAGTGCAGAAGCCAGCCTCTGCAATACTCTACGTGAAGCATATGGAAGAGTCTTTTGGCTGTTATTGCTCAAGAAGCAATTTTCTGTTTAAACTTTTGCTGCTGTCTTTGTGATTGTAGCAGTCTGTGTCAAAACTCTGGACTGTTTTGGAGAAGCAGCTTTCCACCTGTTTCTGAGCTGGGCAGCTGTAGCTTGCATTTCATCCTTTAATACAGACATCCCCAGTATAAATAGTTCCATTGAAACTAAAAATATTGTCAGTGAATTTTCCATGGGTAATAACCCTTTGGAGATTGCAGGCGTGGTCTGTGCAGGAGAGTCTGTCTGTCCTCAAACCTCCCTCTGTCCCCTTGCTGTAAGGACCAGTGGCATTTTGAACAGCAGTGGCGATTTGCTGGTGGCACTGGAGGGTGACAGTGTACGGGTGTGTGAGAGGCACTGCTGTCTTGGAGGGATCTCCTGTTTTGAAAGAACTCAGGCTCTGGCCCAAGGGAGTGGGGTCTGAGAGCTCACAGCTGGGGATGGGAGCAAGGCACTGCTGCTCAGCCCTTTGGCTTCCCTGCTGATGGTGTTGGCCAGATGGCTTGGCTGTGATGGTGTTGGGCTTTCTACCACCCCTTTGGCTGTAAGACTGTACATCTGCGTGCCCTGGTGTTGGCCAGAATGACCCTTGGGGTTGCTGTTTTACAGAATTCTTCTCGTTACATTGGGGGAGTGTGCAGGTGTTTGGTAGGGATTGGGGTTTTGATGTGAGGTCTTTGTCTGTCTGTGCACACATATGCTTTGCTTTGTTTTGACTTGTGATTGCTCTGCATTGGAGCAAGAGGAGGGCATGGTCAAAGAAACGAGGTGGAAAGCAGTGGTTTGCAGTTGGTTCCATTAGAGCTGATGCCACACTCCTGGCCAGACCCTAAGAATACTCTTTTATTCTTCCATTTTTTTCTCCTTCTTCTGGCAAGCTCTAACACTGCCCACAGCATGGGGTTATTTCCCATTGTCTTAATTCTGGAGTTTTAGGTGCTCTGCCAAATGCAGTAGGGCTGGACTGAAGAGCATCTTGTGGGCAATCACCAGATGCGTCCTCTGGGATTTCAGGGTCTGTGGAAGCACTGAGCATAGCACTGAAGTTTTTACTGCTCCTGAGGAGAGGTGACCCAACACTTTCCCTGTGTGTCAAGGGCTTTGTGGGGCTCTGCCCATCACGTTATCTCTACAGTGGTTCTAAGCCATCAGGGACCTGATTCATCTGATAAAAGTGAGGTTGTTCTCTACCAGGCACTCTACCAGGCATTTGTGGGGTTCCAGGTATCCTTTGTTGGGATCTTGTGTGGAGCTAAAACTTCTTGGTTGTTGTCTTACTGTGTGTGAGAGGCGTTGGCTGGGTTACGATAAAGACTTTGACTCAGATGAGGGTGAGGGTGCAACTGGCCATGTGATTTGCTTCACAGGTGACTTGAAAAGATCCTAAGGAGTCAAATGAAGAAATTATGTCCACTGTTTGTATTTGTAGAAAGAGAGAGACTTTAGTTAGTACTAGCAAAGGACAGTCCAGTCCTGATCAAATGTGTGTTTTATCTGCCAGGAGCCTGTCCTGCCTGGCCCTTTCTCAACCTTCTGCATCTGGTTAACACGAGCTGTAGCAGATCTGGGTCAAACCTCTATTGCCAAAAGGCCAATATGTTCCCTACTGCACGTTGTGACAGAAAGGGTTAAACAGAAAGTGGTGGTGGCTTCAGGCAGTAGCGCTGCAGCAAATGCTGAGGTGACATGGGAACGCTCTTCTGCTGACGTCCTTGTGAGCCTCTCGGTGACATCAAACTCCTGGACCCTTTCCAGTCGAGTTTGGCCTTGCCCCAGTGACAATAGATGTTAATCTGTTGGCTTGTCAAAAAAACGTGTTAGTGGTTTTTTTACAGATCCATTTCCAACCCTCAGATTTCCCTGCTAGTAAACACAGCATTATGTCATTGTTTTACCAGGAGCCAAGCACCAAAGCCAACTTTGCAGTGCTGTCATCAGCAAATGTCCATTCACTTTGGGGCTTTATCTGAGTTCCCAGGCTCTTTTCTCCCACTGTTGCCTGTATTCTGATCTCTGTGTCCATCAAAAACCTCTGATGCTTTATGGGAAACATGTAGGGTCTAGCAGTTGTGGGTAGCACTTTCCAACATATTTGTGTCAGATGGGACTCCTGTACCTGTTTAGCAAAAATGCCTTGGTCTGTAAACCTTGTTCTTCTGGTTACGTTAGCCAAGACAATCTTGGATCCTAGGTGTAAAACAAGGTGAAGGGTTTTGCAGCCCAGCCTTGCTTCTAGTTGATAAAATAATAACCAAGTCATACCCACAGGCAAGGTCCTGCCCATGCTAGATCCTGTTTGTTTCAAAACACAATAGCTGAGTTCCTAGTAAAAGGACTGGTTGTCAAATTGATAACATTATAAATTAACTTCCATAGCTTTCAGAAACAACACTCACCACAGATCAAATAAAACCATTTATAATATTCTTGTAACTCTTGTTCCTTGTTTTGCTTCTAGACTTACTTCCAGCTGTTTCTGTGAAGGATATGAAAGAAAAGAGTTGTAAAGTTACCTTCAGTGGTCAGGATCTAATCTGCTTAAAACAGACAATCCTTCCATCCCTTGGTCTTTCTGAGGCTGGGAACACTCCAGTTTTTCTCATACCAAACCTGTCTGAAATCATATCCCGCATCAGCTGAAGTGGTGTAGAAGCAGAGGAGAGAGGAGAAAGAGATGCTTATCTGAATGCAGAGCATGAATTTTTCTGAAACAGGCATGGGTAGATGATGAACGGGTTCAGGCTCTTGACAATAGTGAGGCATTACAGCATTCTTGGGTATGAGGTGGAATAAAATTAAATTTTATTTATGTGATTAGGTTTTTAACACCTTGTTGACAAGTGATACTAAGACTGAAAGGACAAGTGGTTCAAACAAAGAATTGACAAATTTCTGGGGTAAAGGCTGCTATTAAACACAGCAGTGAAGTTGTGGGTTTGGGTCAGAAAGTCTGTTACCTGCCAGCTGCTTAAGACTAAGCACACTGAGTTCTCTGTGCTTAGAGAATAATCTGCATTTTATGTAATAATAATTCTATTATTATNCCTCCCATCATCACTACCAGCTCCCTCCTCTGCTCCATACACTTCTTTTTGGATCCCATCACATGTTTATGGGCTAGTGTTGCACATCTGGGCCTTGGCAGATTGCTTTCTGTTTCCCAGCCTTGGGTCAAGTGGCAGTTTATTTTGTTAGAGATACTACGTCTGGTTTTACTATTAATATATATTCAGGCTTTGTACTTATCTACTGCCTTTCATCCAAGGGTCCCCCAATGCTCTGTACATCAGCACCTCTTGGCAAGGTAGGCAGATCATACAGGGAGAGCATTGTGTTTGCAGCAGTGTGTCTGTCTCCTGCAGAAGTGCCTTCTCAGAGCTGTCAAGAGATGAATGGATAATATGGGCTGGTGGAAAAAAGTGTGTCTTTTATGGCTGAAAGTACTGAGTGGATCATGGAACTGTAGAACAACACAGACATGGGACAGATCTAGGTCATTAGTGCTGTACAAGCATTTTGCATTCCCACATAAGAACATTCAGGGTGGTTGGGTTGGCTTGATTGGAAGCTTCAAATTTCTTCTGATGGTTAATGACTTCCAGTGCAGACCTTTTATTAGTCACAAGCATCCTGTTCTCACACCTGTTTTGTCCTTTTGCATAAGCAGGTTTCTTCACTCTGTTTGATTCGACCTCCTGTCTCGCTTCTCTCCACTACTTTGTACAGAATATTCATGTTCCTTCTTAGCCTTCATTCTGCCGAGCTGCTCTGGCTTCCACCCTCAAAGGTAGAGAGCAAACAGCTTTTCCTGCCTCAGACCTCCTGCCGTCGCTGCACACTGAATACAAGTGAGCTGTTTAGCCCCAGCACTGACAGCAGTTCAGTGTGGGCAGCCCAGCATGTGGTGGGTTACTCTGCACTGCTGGGCACAGCCCTGCTCATGTTGGCAGGGGCCAGAGGCAGCTGCCGAGGGTAAGTTTGACCTCGATGGGGTGGTTTTCCAGATGTAGCCAGGTGTGATTTGGAGTAGATGGGCTCCTGGGCCTGTCCTGTTCCTGAGCTGTGTTCTGTGTCAGCCTGAGGGAGGATGCCTGTGCCTTGGGGTTCTTCCACAGTTTCATTTTCCTCCCTTCAGGGAGTTTCAGAGCTAGTCCCAAAGCCTTGCAAGTGACACTCCACTGATTATGTTCTCATGTTAGCTTTAATGAAGGTAATTTTAAGCAGATAGTGTCTATTTAATGTTCTGATAGCACAGACAAACTAGTTTTCAGCAGGTCTTGGGAATGGAGTGGGGAGAGAAGGGCATGGTTTTGGAGGGGAGCAGCTTGCCTGATGACACTCCTGGCAGGGTTGCTGGAGCATTTGGGTGAAGCCCCCTCTCACTTGGACAACCTCTGCACGTCCTGCTTGGGTGAGAGGAGAGGTGGCCTGTGGTTTCTGTCTGAGCTTCAACAACAGTAAATAATTCCAGATTGACGCTGTGGAAGCGTGCTGGTTTTGTGAAGGGAGGACAAGGGGGGAGCCAAACATAACAAGAGCTTCTCAGTGCTTGGGGAAGGGAGCCAGGGTCACATTTGGAGCTTGTAGTGTTGGCAGACACAGAAGTGATGTGCCACATCTTACGTGTGTCGGCGGAGATAGCTGGGGCAATTATCAGCAAGCTTCTTTGTAGGCTGGTTTGTGATGCTGATGATCCAAAACTGATGCTGGGATGTTTCAGACACAAACACATTCTCTTTTCAGCTTCCATATCTGCTATTTTTTAATATTTTTGGCATTTGTCTCTGGGATAAGGAAAAGGCCATAGCAACCCCTGGGATTTCAATCCTCGTGAGTCTTAGTTGTGAGCTTATAGATCTGCTGCCATTAAAATTAGTGTCACTTGGAGTTGTCCCCTTCACAAAGCTGGGTGCTGACTTTGTTCCAAAGTACTGAGTTCCTTGTCCAAAGCTGTCCTTGACCCTGGCTGTTTGGCCAGCTATCCTCCCGGCTGGTGTCTCTCCACCCCCTGTGCTGGGGAACATTCCCAGGACCTGACACGAAGATTGTCCTCTCTGGCACGCTCAGTGCCTGTTTTTTAACAAATCAGTCCTACAAGATGTGTCAGTGAACTAAGGAGGCTTTAGGATGGCTGCAGCCTATTTTATCAGAGCAGCCTGAGACTCATTTGCCCTTCAGATGTTGAACTGTGTCTTAGAGGCTATTTTCTTTGGGAGACCCAGGAGGGGAACATGGTCCCTTATGTTTTAAGGCAGTTTTCACACTGAGCTTTGTGGTCTGTTTCAGAAGCACTGGTAGAAATAACACAGGCTTTCTTGGACTTAAATTCACTGTTCAGTGGATGAAAAATGTGTAGAGATCACTTGTTAAAATGATAGCTGGTATCTTTACACTTCTCCACAAACATCAGTGAAACTACAGAAGCACTTTGGAGCCTGTGCTTACTGTGACAGTGTCACCAGTAGGTAGCAGCTTGGGGGATCTTGAGGGAAGTTCTTGGAAGTCTTGAATGTAATTTGCTAAAGGCAAAACCAAAAGGTTACAAACCATCTTTCTGCATTGAGGGGGACATTTGAGCTGGGATAGTGATGATTGTTCGGTGGCAGGTCCTTTGTAAAGTTTCTGTCTAAAGGGTTCACGCGTAGAGAGACTAAAAATGGGTGGTGGGGAGGAGCCAGGGCTGGTGAGAGTGCAGTGATGCTTTGTGCTTCCAGCTAACTGCTTCTCCAAGGCTCGTGAAACACCCACACACCCCAGGTGAAACCCATGCAGTCCTGCAAGGTGGGAGACCTGGCACAACTTGCCTGTTGTCACTGAGCAGATCTTAGGAAAGAGCAGCCCCAAGAGAGTGGATTTGGGATTTGATGGGGGTTTTGTAGGCCTGTCTGAGACTGTTTTCTCAGGAGATGGTGATGTATTGGAAACTGCACTGTTTCTGGAAGTTTTTGAGCTGCCCATGCCAGCATCCTTTCAGCTGGTCCTGGCCAGTATCAGGTGTGACTCTGGTTTTCCACTGCTGCTCTGACTGCCTGAATATGTTCTGGGGCAAGAACAAGGATTGTCCTTAGTAGTGTTTTAGGTGATTGCTGAACTCATCAAGGAGCTCATCACTTCAGCTGCTGGCCTGAGGAACTGGGGTCAGCACTCCCCAGTGACCAGTCAGGAGGCAAAAAAGCATCTCCTGGGCAGTTGCATGGTTGGGACCTCGAGTGTAGAATGAGCCATGTTGTGTCGGGTGCAACTGCGAGCACCTGGGTCCAACAGCAGATGCCTGGCTCCCCCTCCAGCCTCCCCAGAGATGTGTCTGTGAAGGCACAGAAGCAAATTGTAAAGTAGGAAGGTGGGACAGCGTTAATGATAACGTGCCCGAGATACTGGGCCAGTTTCCTGAGGTCACATTGCCTCACTGGCAGATGGGGATTAGCAGGAGGAGTTGGGCTGGGGGGGTTGCCAACAGCTGTCACTCATCTTAGATAAAGAGAGGCTAACACTCAGCAGTGCTACTCTGGCTATAAAATACTTACTAGACTTTTTGTTACCCTAATACTTAAAGGTTATACAAAGGGGATTAAAATTAAGAACATTTATTGCAAAACTCTTTCCTCTGAAGTTTTTCCTCTGATGTGATTTTTCAAAAATTGGTTAGTTCTCTTTCACTGGGAGTGTGCAGCTGAGGAAGAAAACCGATTGACTCTCACCAGGTAACTCGGCCACATCTGAATTCCTGCTTGTGTCCATGGAGGTTTGCTGGGCTGAGGAATTGATGTTCCTCATGCTTGAGCAGTGAACTATAATAATGATTTTGACTCCACACGCTCAAAACTGATCTTGCAAAGAGATGCTGTTGCCAAAATTGCAGGGGCAGGATTTGGTCTCCCTTTGATCTCTGTTTAAATCTCATGGGCCATTTACTGCAACTTAATAGGTAACAGTGCATGAGTAGTGGGCTGCTCACCCTGCCTCGAACTCAGTCTCCTCCAATACATGGTGGAGCAAACTTGCTTTCTTTGTAGATAAACTGAGTCAAATGGTCTTGCAGTGCAGGTCAAGGTTTATGCAAAGATGCCAAGAATTTACTAATGCATGTAATAAGATAAATCACAGCACTTTGCTAATGTGTGTGATCAATGTTGCGTGGTTTAGCGAGCCAACTGAAGTGGCTTCAGGGATTGGGAGCTTTTGGTTGCATCTCTTTCGTGTGGTTTGATGTTTGCTCAATATTAAATGATTCATCTTGTGAATTAAGGGTGAATCAAAGGCCTCTTTTGCAACTCCCACTGCTTCACTGTTTTTTGTGGTGGGGAAATCTTTTCATTCTGCCCTGGTTTAATAGATCTTTGTAAAGAAACATGCCAATGATGATTCTGGCCATGGAGTGCTAAGGATTTGCCAGCAAGAGAGTCTGTTATCACAATGTGAGATACCTCCCTCTCTCAAATTACATCTTCTAATTTGATTTATTTTGAGCATCTTTGTATTTCTACAATCTGTGGTTTTATTATCCTGTGTTAGTTGCTGTTGTCTTAGACTGTAAGAGTTTTCCTTCATGCTGGCAGGAGGAGAAACAGGATATAAAAACTATTATCATTACTCTTAATTGCTATAGGCCAAATTTCCAACACACTAAGTGTCTTTCAGTCTTATTTAGAGATACAGTAATATTCCTTAGGATGCCCTAAAACTCCTCTAGTGAAATATATTGTTAACCCACTAAAAAAGTAATTTCCTAATAAATACAAATTTTTAAATCAGAATTCAGCTGCATGCTTAGCATTCCCCAGGGAGCACAAACCCCTGATGATAGAAATTACTTGGGCTGTCCTGTGCTGGGGGAGAGTTGTGCATGTAGGGGCAAGAAACAGAAATTGCTGCAGCAACTGTTGCTGACACTTTTGCAGAATGCAGTGGCTCAGTTTTCCCTGGGCTCTCAGCTGGCCTTGCAGCCGTGAGGGCTTCTTTGGCACATCCCAGCTCCTGGGTGCCTCAGCTGTCAGAGGACAGCACTGAGACAGAGAGTAGCCCCTTTCTGGCACTGTGAATGTAGGGGGCTGTCCCAGCAACAAAATTCAGTCTATTTTTATTTTTGGAAACTGGCTGGGTAGAATTCTGCTCTGTGCAGTGCTAAATTAGAGAATGAAACTGTGGCTGAGGGGTGTGTGGGTCTCTTCTGCTCCCAGCAAGGAGGACAGTGGAGGGCCGTGGCTTTGTCTGCCCACCATTTCTCTAAGGGCAGGATGAGTGTGGCTCACACCTGGGCAGTGCCTTCCCCTGCCTCCCACTGGCTTGCCTGGCATGTCTTAGTGCTCATCCGTGCCTTTCTCTTTGGACCTCACTGGAGAAAGGCCAAGTAGAGCTTGGGAGGCCTCTGTCACTTGGGCAGGAGTCTGGGCTGCCTCAGACTGGGTCTGGCTCTGCAGCACCCTAACATGGGATAGAAAGGTTCTTTGAGTATGAAAATGAGCAACTTTGGGAAGCTGCTCTGCAGTGGGGCAAATACAAGGACAAAGAAGAAGGTATCAAATGAATGGGGGTAGAAATGGGTCAAAAATTCCAAAATTCTGCTAGAGAGGGGCCTAGAGACAGCTGCAGTCTTAGCCATCTCTATGTGTGTTGTCCAGAGCTTGCTGGCTGCTAACAGAGCTCAGGTGGGTGGTGAAGGAGTGCAGGAGAGGATCTTGGTCTAAGCCACAAAGCCATGAGAGCCCTGCCCCTCTGCAGGGCAGTAACACACCCAGCAAAGGCCACTTGCACTGCACCACTAAAGCAATGGCAGTGAAGGGCCTCTGCTGAAGTTTTGTGGATGTTGGAAGCTGTTTCCTTTGTTCCACTCCTCCCTGACTTGATTCAGACTTTCTCTAACCTGGGGAGCATTGCCCCATTGATCCTGACTCCAGCCAAAGTGTTGCTGATGCACTTTAACCCTTTAATTTTGTTGTTCTAGTTCAACCTCAATTAAACTTGCATTTCTTGAGAGTGGGGGTGTTTGGGAAGGTGTTTGTGTCCCTGTTCTTTCCCATGTGCTGGTGGTATGAGTGACTTCAGGTTGTTACTGCATATCTGGGGCATGGTGTGCACCCCCTTTTCTAACTCCCCATGCAGCTCCCACCACAGGACCAGATGGGCTCGGGTCCCAGAGCCAGTCAGGCTCCTGCTGTGTAGGGTGACAGTGCTGCTGAGACAGGGGCAGCCCTGATCCTCTTCCCTGCATCCTCTTTGTCTTGGTGCTTCTCTGAGACTGTGGTTAGCCAATTTGTGGAGCCAAAAGAGTCCCAAATTACTTCCTTTTTTGGAAGAGAAGCTCTGATGTCGGTTGGTGGAAGCCAGGAGCTGTGGTCAGGGATGCTATCCTGTGCTGGGGTGAAGTGTCATCTCTTCCAGCTACTCCCAGCCACAGGTCACATCCTCCCACAGATCCTCTCTCCTCCCAAACCAGTGGGGATTAACCAGAGCCCACTTCCTCTAGCGTTTTCCTCTCTGTACTTTCAAGGGGCGGCACAGCTGGCCCTTCTGGCAGATGGGTGGTGGTAACCACAGGAGGGAAGGGGCAGCACTGGGGCACGGTGAGCAGTGACCAGCTGCCTCCCACATCTGCCCAGCTGCAGCTCGAAGCACATCTGACCCCTCAGCCGGGCACTGGTTGTGCCTCTGACTCGCCAGTCTCCGTGACACACACGATGTTCAAAGTGCCTCTGCATATAGGAAGTGGTTTAATCATAGCTTTGCTCACTGTTTCAGCAAATTCGACCAGAGTCTGCATTGTTAAGTGTAAATGTCACACACGCAAATATAAAAACATCTGGTTTCAAGTGAAAAGAGTGAGGAAATGGGTGTTGTGCTTAAAGTAAAGTCTGCATCCTGAAGTCACTCCTCCGCAGCTAGGTTTTGTTTAGATAGATTCAGTGTAACCTGTAATATCAAGACTCAGACTGTACATGGAGAATTAGAGCAAAGGCTGAGTTTTTGCCGTAACCCTGAACTTTCTGCCCAGGCCATAAGCATTTTGGAGACATGTTTCCTGTCTCTGAACATCTTTTTAGCAAGTTCTCCTGCAAGCTTCACTACCTCTTATTCTGGTGAGCAGCCTGATGGGGATGTCCTTACTGACTTCAGATTCGGATTTACAGTTAGGCTAAATTGAATCACAGCCCACACTGAATGGGGCCCATTTGTTAAGGAAAGACCTTCTAACTGCAGGCAGCTGTAGAAAGCTGCTGTCCCAGTGCTCGTGGCCAGCTGCCTCTCGAGGAATTCGGTGCCATGTACGTGTAGCTGGGTCATCCTCCAGCTTTTCCTGTTACTGGAGCGCCGTGTGAAGGAACGTGCAAATATATTTTCTATAGATTACTCCAACTCTCAAAAAACTCCATCCTGTTCTTGGCAGCTTTCAAAGCTGTGTGCTTGCTCCAGATTTTTGGCTGTCTCTGGTGTCTGTGGGAAGTGGAGAGAGTTTTTGATTGTGTATTCTGTTCAGCAATGGATATGCTGTCACACTGTGCAAAGGATTAATGTCATTTTCATATGGCCTAGAAATTTTAACTTTGAAAACTAAAATGAGAAACAAGTAAACTTCGTTTTCATGCCTTCAGGACAAGAAAGTTTTGGGTGCTTGCATCTTTCTTATTAGAAACCATTTGATATCACTTTAAAGCACGCTGGACACGTACACCGATTACGTATTTATCATTTAGATTGAAGCCTTGCACTGCCCTGCAGGCCTTTTAAACTCAGCATTAGTTTGAAAACACAATATATGAAGCCCTATCAGTGCAGCCTATCAGGATAACTAAATATTATGCATGGAGCAAAATATTTCCCTTTCATTATGAAAATAAGTGTTCTCTGCAGTGTTATGCTTCAAGCGTGTTGTTCAAAAGATGTGATCAAGACATCAAAGAGAGGAAAATGATTAAGATAGCAGGAACTGAACCAGCTGCCTTTCCTTTGGTAATTAACAGACCATCTCATGCATTGCCCTGCTGAAATTGCAAACTTTCTTTTTTTCCCCTGAGAGCAGTGTTCTGAAGTGGGAGTCATTTTACTGCTTTTAAAATGAGCTGTTTAATTTTACTGTCAGAATAAGACTTAGCAAGACGCAAGAGTCAGCTTCAGCGCTGCTATAACCTGGCTCTTCAGTCATCAGAGCAATTCCAAGGGTCAGTGCTGTCTTCTCCTCTGTTTTAGGTGGGAGGATGGGACAAGTTGATCAGTGCCCTCGGTCTGTCTGACATGGCCGAGGTGTGCACACAGGTTTGTACCACTGGACGGTCTGAGTCTCTGTGAGAGATGCCTGGTGCCTAAAGTATGACTGCAGATCTCACCTGGCAGTCCCCACACCCTCCCTGGTTAGGAGAGCTGAGCTGTCAGAGATGCTGACCCATCCTGGGGTGGTTCTCAGTGTAGCTGCAGTGCAAAGGTGTCAGCCTGGGAGCCACTTCTTTATAGCTTGGCCTCGTCTGCACTGCACCTGCTACAAACTCCATGGCTGTGGTCCAAGACGCAAGGAAAGAGAGTGCAAGTCCTGTATGGACAGTAATTCAGTGCATCCCTCAAGTTTGAAGGTCTCTGCCTTGGCATATTCATGGGGTGACCTTAAGCAGCTTTTTGGACTCTCACATCTCACTTTGTGAATGCTAAGCGTTAAAAATCATCACAGTAAACATGGGAAAAAACAATCTGCTTTCAATATTTTTTTACTTTTGTTTCTCCCTACTTTTTTTCTTATAAAGAAAGCGGGTCTGTGCCATCACAGGGCTTTGTGCAGCTGGAGCTGCTGTAGCCCTTGGTTTGTGCAGCTGGGACAGCACAGAGCTTGGGGTATTTACTTAATTTCTCATCATGGATGTTGGGGTTTGCACTGCAGTATCTGCCCTGCCTCTTCAAGGCCAGCTTGGATCTGGCTGGCTGTCACTGAGTGCCAGGGCTGTCTGTCCCCACGCCATGTCATTAAGGTATTACAGTCCTCCTTTCTCCAGGGTACACAAACTTGTCCATGGAACCAGAACTCTGTGCTCAAAGCCTGAAGTTGGCCAGCTACCCAAAATATGTTGCCTTTTCTGGAGTTTGGTCTGCTATGGACACATGAAACTGGCTCAAAACCAATGTCTTTGGTTTGTTATGTCCCCCCTTAAGACAGGCACAGTATCGTCTCCTCCAGGCAGCAAGGAGAACAACCTGAGGATGGGGTTGCATGGAAGGGCTCATCTGCTTTGAAATTTCAGCCGCTTGAAGTGAGGTATATTTGAGCTGCAGCTTCAGTGAGAGCAGTTTCTCAGGGGAAAAAGCTGTGGTGAAACATCTCTCACAGCGACTCAGGTATCAGGAGACATGGCTTCTGTCCTCACCCTTGCTGCAGGCTGCTGTTGGCAAATCAATCATCGTGTGGGGTTTTTCTCCCCCCTTTTATGGTGGCCACTGGTGTTTTTTAGCTTGATGCAAGCTGTTGTCTTTTCCTTGTCTTCTCCCTACTTCAGTTTTGGGGGATATAGGGGCGTTTTTCCATCTCTGTCAGTGTGTTCAGCTTAGCAAATGGCAGGTGCCTCCATAGGGTGGTACAAGTGATGTGTGCAGTCACAAGGAGAGACAGCACTTGCAAGTTTAGTTCTGTTCCCTGCCCAGCTGTCCTTGGCTGGGGATGTGACAGCAGTGACACCGGGGTTCTGGAGTCATGAGTTACAGCAGCCTTGGGATTTACGAGAGATGAAGTATATTTAAAGTATATTCTGGGGTAAGGCTACACCTTCTTTTTGGAGTGTGGTCAGACCTGTGTTCTTCCTGCTGATACCAGGTTCAGATAAAGGAGAAGGTCAAAAACTCTTGGTGGTTTTTTTTTTCTTAATTGCTTCATCAGACAAGTTGTAGCTGTAAACAAGGAAATTATTGCATATGCTGTTTGTGGCAGGCTGTTGATTTATGCCTGGAAAAAAGCTCATCTTTGCATTTTCTTCTCCCATATTGCTCTCTGCTTTTATGCAAGGGCATGATATAACCCCATCATCTGTCACAGAGTCACACTGCATCAGAAGAGGCATATTATTGTATAATGTTCTTTGAGTCTGGCCCCAGCCAAGCCCTGCAAGTCAGATGGTGTCAGGAAGGAGGGAAGACAACACCGTTAACTCTTTAAAAACCTGGTGAAGGGGGCAGAGAGATCAAAAGAAAAATTCGAGTGGGAGCTGAGACTGCTTGGGGGAGCTAGAAATTCTTCTTTAATCAAAATTACAGCTTGCCTGGGGCAGTCTAGAAGTGATATTTGGTGCCGTCTTGCTGTGTTTTTGGGGCTAAGTTGCAGCCCCAAATCCACCCAGCCTTGATGATGGAGAGAGGTGTGTGGGAGTAGAGCATGCTCAGCACTTCGTAGAATGAGAGCTTTTTGTCAGCTTGTGTGAAATAAAGTCAGAGCTTAGGGACAGAAGTGATGGGTGGTAAACAGCTTGAACAAAGGAGACCAGACTTTTCTCTTTGTGTTCACAGTTCTTTCCTCCCTCAGTGCTTTCCTCCAGCTGTAATTTTGTCATTGTGTGCAAATTGGTCACAGTGACATGTACTTATCAAAAACCTCCATTGTGCACGTGTAGTCCCCAAATTGTCCTTAATTCCCATTGTAAGAGAGTTTCTGTCTGCAATTGAAGCAACTGGCTAGAAAAGTGCATTTTAAACTTTCAGTGAAATAACACAAACTTGAGAACTGTCATTGCAGTTAATGCTCAATAAAAAAAAGATGGTTTTCCTGCTGAAAGAGAGGTGGAAAAAGGCTTTTATTTGAATTTTCATCCTCTGGAATAAAATGCTGTGTCTTGTGCAGAAACTAAAAGCACTGCTGAAAAATGCTGAATGCTATAAATGAGTAATTTTATTTAGTTAAAAAGCTTTTTTGAAAGGAAATCACTCCCAGTTTTGCCCTAGAAAAGAAGAAATTATCTCTATCTGTAACATAAAAGGGAACTTAACCAATGGACAAAATAACCAAGCCATCCAGTGTTTAAAGCAAACAGCCCAAGCTTTAAGCTGCTCTCTGATCTATTACATTAAAATTCACTCTTGGAAATTATTAGATAGGGAAGCCTCCTGTGTCCTTGGATAAATGAGAAATTTAGCTGGAAGTCAAGGTCTCTGTTGGATGCCCTGGCTCCGTGGCCATGCAGAAGGAGGCTGCAGTGGGGGGATGTGGCACCATGTCCTGCTGGATCCGTCCAGCTCCTGCCAGGCAGCAGGGGACATGCCACCACCCCCTGCCCCATCCCTCTGTGCCTGTCACTGCTGCCGCCTGCCTTATCAGGACGAAGGTGAGGGAGGCACAGAGTACTGATACCCACAGGGTGAGAAGGTGTCTCTGATGGGTTTGAGTTCCAGGCATTTCAGCTCAGAGCTGCTGCAAACCCTTTGTTCTCTGAGCTGCAGCAGTGCCAGCAAGTAGCACCCCAGGTGTAAAGCCATCTTGTAACTCGGGGGTGACCATGCTGGCTTTTGGGAAACCAGCCACAGTCTAAGCAGGGCTCCCAAGTGTCTCCTTCAGTCTCAGCTGCTGGCAGTCATGGAGACAGTTTCCATGGGCTGAGATCTCCTGCTCTGCAATGAATTCCCTTTCTCAACGTGCAGTTTTTGATGTAGCATGAAAGGACCCCTTGGTCTTTCAGAATCTCTGATGCAGCTTCTTCTGTTAAATCCCTCAAGTTGGCTGATTCCTTATTCTGAAGAAATTAAAAATATCTAATTCTCCTTGTAAGAACTTGAGGTCTACTTAGAAGGGAACCCTGTTTTTGTTCTGATGCTTGCAGGCTTCACCTGTGAGCATGTCATACCATTAGTGCCTAATGCAGGGGTATTTGGAAATATTCCACTGCTGTGGGGAGCAGTCCTCGCAGGGGCAGTGTCTGCATTAGAGGACTGAAATAGCGACGAGGGAAGGGACAGTGTGCTCGGCTGGGTGATGTCTCAGTACGTGACTCGAGACAGCTGCAGGCTCTGCTGGTGCTTGTTGGTGGGGATGGTTTAGAGATTTTGCACAAAGCCCTCCCCACCTGAACGGGCTGAAGGAGAGGAATTTGACACACAGGTTTCAGGCATGACTGCTGTCTGTGTAGGAAAACAGACTTGTTTTAAGTGCCTGTGATCAGAGGATCCTGTTCAGACCCGGTGTCATGCTATTCACTTCAGCTGGTTACTAATCCCGGCACTGAGTTTGACCCTTAAGCTTTTTGTTTTTATCATGTGCTTTGATACAGTCATAAAAATACTGACTGGCTGGCAGAGCTCCAGGGCTTGGCTTTATATTTGAGCAACTGCGAAACGAATGTGCTTAACGTGGTTTTATGCTTCAGGATATTGTCCTTTCCCCCTGCCCGCCCCCCCAAGATTATTTTAAAGCTCACGTTCCATTTTCTGGGGACAACTATGTTGCCCTCTGCACGTTCTGCAGGGCAGGTTCATCCCAGTATTGCCTTTGCTCTGTGCCTCAAACCTGGGTCTATGGAAACATAGGACTTTAGTGGAAATACTGCCTCAGGCACCGTGGGAGAGATGGAGTTGGAGATGGGCTGGGGCCTGGGAGGCCCTCCTTCCCCATGATGCTGAAGCCTGTGCTCTCTCCCCAGCAGACGTGCCTGGTGTTTGAACTTTGTGAAGGATTTGGTACTGGGATATCCCATCCCTGATGGGCTGGGGGCTGTGTGTGTCCGTGTGCCTGCACACGGAGTGAGACGAGAAGCGTTCCAAGAGAAAATCCCTGTGCGTGACTGAGCTGCTGTGCCCCATGCCAGCGAGTCAGCAGGCTTTTTATATCCCATAGGAATATCCCATAGGGTTTGAGTGTGCCACAGAGGGACTCCAGGGAGTTTATTCTGCTGCTGGAGGGGCAGCTTTGGTTGCATAGGGTGCACTGCACCACTGCATTTCAGTAACGTGCCCCCCGCCTTAGGTGTGAATTTAAATATAAATGTGCCCTTGATTCTTGCTTCACAAAGCTGTTCCCTCTTCATTTCTGTGAAAAACTGCCTTCCAACTCATGAATTTTAATCTCTGCTCTACAGTGCCCCTAGAATAGATTTTATCTGGGTTTAACTAGACCTTCCCTTACCATGCTGCTTCCCTACGGGCTGCAGAACAGTTCAGTCTCCAGGTACTGCATCCAGATTTATCTTCAGTTGCTGATAGAGAAATGGAAGGAATATACTTTTTTGTTTGCTTTGTATAGGGAAAATACAGCTACTGCTGTATTCCTGCCAAAGGGCAATTCCTTCATTGCAGAGGGACATTGCACCCTGTGAGAGCAAACTTACCTGTGCTGACATGGATAGACAGGACTACTCCTTGAGGGCAAGTACCCACGAGAGCATCTTGGCATTTCCTAAGCCAAGGTAGGACATAAAGTTGAGTCAGATGTTACTGACCTTGGGAATACATCATTCCCTAGAGCAGGCAGCTCCCCAGTAGACTTCTGCTTCTTCTGCTGTCTAGGATGAGGAGCTGAGATGGAGACCTCAGTCCTGGTCCTTCTCAGGCAGTGCATAAACAGCTGCTGGGCAGGGACTGAACCCTCTTGGATTCTGCCTGCGGTGTCTGTTTTGTTCCAAGTGCTGCTAATAATTAGTCAAATAAAATGATTACTAAGAAAAGGAATTTGGTTCATTGGAAGAATGTTCCAGGAGGGTTTTATAGCTCTGGAATAGTATCTTGCCAATCAAATAAGTATCACAGAGTGAAGAGAAACACAGTAGCCAGCTTGGCAGTCAGTAGGCCAGCAGTGCGTGTAGCACAAGGCTTGAAATTAACTTGGTATGAAAATGCATTATTTTATAGCCACGTTGCTCATTTTCCTGGAAAAAAAACTTGCCTCCAAGAAGTTTTTTCTTCTGTCTTGTGTCTGGCACTGTCAAGTTTACCTGTCCCATCTGTGTGTGCAGGTGCTGGTATTCTCGAGCTTGTGAATTCCTTCTGCATTTCGCCTCCTTGTTTCGTGGGTCTGTAAGACTGAAGCACAAGATTTTCTCCAAGAGTTCTTCTTTTGTTAGAAAAGCCTCTCCCATTCCCCTCACCTCTAGATTTGAGCCAGTGACAAGGTTGAGTTGGTTCCTGGACTGGAGCTTCCAAACAAGGCTCCATTTCAGTCGTGTAGCTTCAATTCAGTTTTCCTCTGGAAACACCGTGGTTCTTTTTAAGGCCGTGTTCTCATGTTTGAGAAACAACTCTTCAATGTTTCACAGTTCAGACTGGGCTTCTCACGAGCTCCATGCTCACATCAATACCACTGGCATCAGTGGCCCTTGGCCCTGTGCTCACTTGAGGGTAGGAGCTAAAGTCTTTATGCTGTTTGTCTTGGTCTGAGTCCTACCTTGTTTTGTTGTGAGGAGTTTGGTCAGGTTGCTGGAGCTGTGATAGATATCCAAGCCCATTTCCAAGGTTCCTTCTGGTGAAAAGATGGTTTCTTGGCAGCTGAAAAAAATCACAAAAACATGAAATTGGAAGAGAATTTCAGCTCGTGTCAACCTAAAAACAGGAGAGGTTGCCCAAGTATTTTCCACTGTTACCATGTTTGTTGGCTGCTAGGACAGAACAGTTGCTGGGAGCACAAGAGCTGCATCCCTCACACTGTGCTACTGATATCAGTGTTTGCTTCACCAGAGCAGTCCTGAAATTGCTTTTCTACAGCGCTCACAAAGGTACATGCAAGAGCCTGGACGTGGAGAAAGCTTTGCTTGAGTTAGTTTTAGGAACAGATCTACAGACTGTTTCTATAGATAGACACGTCCAGTCTGAGACACTTGTTTCTGGAGGGTTTTTCTGTGTGAGATGAGAGATGCTTTGCCTTCTTAAAGGGGGTTGTAGGTTCATTGCAATCTGTCACTGTCAGCTGCTGATTTTTATGTGGCAGTGACAGGAATGGTATTTCCATCCCCTTCCCAGCTACAGGCTGATTATAGCAGCTGTGTTTCTCCATGCGAGAAGGGAGAAGGGAATGGGAGTCCAACCAACTTGTTGGAAAAACGTTAGGAGCCATGCATTAACTGACTGCATCCCTTCCACTCCCTGGGTAGGGAAAAGAGACCATTGGAAAATGTGGCTGTTGGTTTTTCTGGGATGAGGGGAAAACCCAAGGTTTGCATGCCAGATGTCCTTTCAAGGGAAAAAAAGAATAAAGTGACATGGCTGGGATATTATTTGGATTGTTTTTTAATGTCACACCTCGATGGAGTCTGAGGTTGTTAACTGGGGGATTGACTCTCAATATTGTGGCCAGATGCAGGGGTTGGCTGAGCTCCCTCACTTCGGAGCTCACTTTTAAATCATGCTTCAGTAATTTACCCTGCCAAGGAGATTTGTAGTTTGGTGGTGTTTTGGAGTTAGTTTCTGAGCTAAGGAGGGCTCCCATGTCAGTGAGAAGGTAGCTGGGTCTCCAGTCAGCCTCTCAGGTGTTTCCAAGTGTTCTCGTGGACCTATTTGAGTGGCCAGATCTGCACATGGGAATTGGTACCCCTTTTCCATAGATGGGATTTCTCTGAACTCCTGAAAAAAACTTCAGCCTGTTTTGCCTGTCCTGCTCCTTAAATCCACAGGACTGCAATGGGGCTAATCAGCTAGAAGTGTGACATTTTTCTGTTTTCTGTGATTTCTTGCTGTGATAGTGGTTTGCTGACTTGGGGAGCTGGTGACATGCTTGCTGGCTGTGGCTCTTTGTGGTTTCAAGCTCAGAGGTGGTGCAGCTGACAGACCAAAGCCATGTGGCAGCCTCTCCACGGAGTCCTGGCTGCTGAGTGACTGCAGTCATGGCTTGGCTTTCTTGCCACCATGGAGAGGCTGCTTCAGATCCCTCCCTGGGCTGCACTACTGGCAGTATGGCATCCACAGCTAGTGTGGTTTAACAAGGGTTGGAAATGTGTGTAGGCTGCTGCAGCTGTGGCAAGAAGCGAGCCAAGATGGAGAGGATTCAGTCATCTCCAGCTGAAAGTTGGCAGGTTGTAAGAGATGTGTGAAATGAGGGTATTGGAGCAATTCATGTGTGCTGGAGTTGTGGAGATGTTGGGCTGGAGGGTTCCTGCTCACCTCTGCAAGGCTGGAAGAGCATTGTTGGTTAGGGCTGTAGAGCAACTGCATGGATTGTTTTTGGGAAAGCCCCAATTACAGTAAAAGGATGGGATTTTCAGAGAGCCCTCAAATCAACAGTTGTAGAAGTCCAGGCACTGTAATTTGTCACTTCTTTGGACAGAGTGACAGAGAGGAAGACCTTGACAGTCACAGGCTGAAAATCAGCAACAGAGTTAAGTGTAGGCGTAAATCCCATTGAAATCTCTGGAATTAAGGCCGTTTCCTGAAGTGTACCATCTCCTTCAGTGCCTTGGCAAGCTGAGTCTCCAAGGGATCGCTGTTATGATCTCCACAGGCTGTTCAGTCTTTGCCCTACACTTTCTAGGAAGATTTCCTCTCCTGAGGAGATGACATTTATCCATGGGACCAAAGCAAATCTCTCATCTCAGTGTTCAGAAAAGGGATTTTTTGTGACCATGAAGAACAGGAAAGATCTCACCATCAAGTGAGGTGTGCCTCCTTTTTTACAAGCGTTGAGGAACTTTTTGGCTGTCTTTGTGTTGCTTTGTGTTCTGGGGGAGCAGAAATCGTGTCCTCTGGAGCACAGTGTGGGACACAGCTCTGCAGTCCAAGCTGCACTCTTGTCTCTCCCATCCAGGGCAGTCCTGGGCTTGCTGAGACACTCCTGGAGCATGCTGATGGGGCTGTGGTTTTGCCCTGTGGTCAGCCATGTCTCAGGGCTGATGGTTATCCTCCACTGAAACTACCAGTCTGCTCTCCAACTGGCCTCCTTTGCGTACCCTCAGGAACAATTTGGATGGTTAACAGAGAGGACAGACTGTGGCAGCCTGGTGGTGTCTCTCTGGCACCCAAGCCTGTGGCTTTCTCGTCTGGTAGAGCTCCTGCCATCATTTTGTCCGACTTTGTCCCTTCCCTAAAATGAGGGCAGCCACAGTGGCTGTGTCAGACAGGATTTGGGATATCTTGTGGAAGACTTAGCCCTGCTTGCTGCTTCCAGTGGAATTTGGTTGACCTGTGAGCAGATTTCTGCCCCAGATTTTTTTTTTGTTTTGGTTTTTTTTTGGGTTTTTTTTTGGGTTTTTTTTTGGTTTTTTGTTTTTGGGTTCGGTTGGGTTTGGTTTGGTTTGGTTTTCTTTTTTCACCTTGGACTCTATCCTCCTGGCCCCTGGAGCGATGAATCACCCTGTCACTGCACCTAGGGGATGTCCAGGATGTCCATTCCTTCTGCCTGAGGCAGACCAGGGCGAATCCTGGAGCTAGTGGCCCAGTGGAATTGCTGAGGGCAGGCCCTCACATTTAACAGTCTACATCTGCTGGTGTGTGGGCAAGGACTTATTTTTACCTGTGAAGGTGCAGATGGAGAGCCAGCTCCCATCAGCAGCCTGCAAACAGAGCTGGGCCCAAGGAGAACAGGGGCCTGAACCCGAGACCTTCCTTTGCACCTCGTGGCAGCCCATCTGTCCCTGCCTCAGAGGGGTGCCTGGAAGCAGATAGAAAGGGAGGCACTCAGCTAGAGCATGGGATGCTTTCCTTTTCAGCAGAGCCCACTGACAGCACCCATTTGTGAATCCGGTGATTTTACATCCATCTTTGTGTTGTTCCAAGGCAACAAGTGGTTTATATTTAAAGAGTATTAATTTAGTATTACTGAAGCCTTAAGAAAAAGCACAGTGGGCCAAGTCCTGCTAGTTTTGCTTGCATTTCACAGGGCTGAGGAGGGTGAGATTTGATCCTCTTTGGATGTACCTCTACTGGAGGGGTGGTTGTGGGGGAGAGAGAAAAGACAGGGGAATTACAACATTGGAAATAAAAAATCCTACCTCTGCCCAGAGCCATTTTGCAATAAGACACTTCAGGGTGTGAGTTAAGATGCTGTAATTCACACCTTGTGCGTTTTGTGGCATTCAGCCGACTGCTTCGTGCCCTGCACATGGAGGGAAGTGATTTGGGCTCAGCTTGCCCCCTGGCTGGCTCAGCCCTCGAGCAGAGGTGGCTGCAGGGCTTGTGTCTCCCTGCACTTTGCATATCTGCCTCATGGTAAATTACAGTGGTGTCTCCAGCTCCTTCCTGTTTAGCGCTTCATAAATTAGAATTTAGAATCACTCTGGGGATCCAGGTTAAAAACTTTGAATCTTTTGAATGAGGGTTGGAGTCAATTCCTCATTTTTTAAAAAGGGTCAGGCACGTGGAAGTGTTACATCACTATCAGTGCTGCTGTGCCGGAGCTCATGTGCCCTGCAAAGATTTAGGGCTCTTCGTGTGAGTGAGCTGACCCAGCCAAGCTGCTTTTTTGACCACGTGGACTGATAGGGCTGCAGCACAGAGGAGATGCAGGTCAGTGTCAGTTTGGGCATCTCTGCCCCATGGAGGCCTTTCCTTACTGCACATCCACCTTAACCTCAGCCTTGTAGGCATTAGATGTCTGGCTGCATCCGTCTCTTCCTGCAGGCAGAGGAAGAGGCACCTCCAGAGATGGATGTGTACCCTTGCCACCTACCTAGAGAAGGATCTGAGATGAGTAGCTTTGGCCAGTTTGAGATCCCAGTGTAGGATTGCATAAAACTAGGACTTTTTCTCCAAATTCTGCCTAGCAAATTCCTGCTGTCTCTGGATGCTGATGTGTTGAGTGCAGCTGTATTAGTTCTTGAAAGCCTGCTGTCACAGGCAGTGATCTTTCTGGGCTTTGGGTGGACACTTAAGCAGATTTAATAGAGATTCTGTCTGTGCAACATTCATAATTCCCTTTTAGTGGCTGAGAGTGGGAGAGCATTCAGGCTTGGGGAGTGAAAGGAAGAGGTGTGTTTATTGTTGTAAGGCACTGTAAGCCCTGAATTTGACAGAAATGTAAACTTATACAGTCATTTTGCTGATTCATATTTTATTAGTGATTTTGATAGAACATATAATATGGGCATGGCCCTAAAAAGCTTATTTCTAATGGGACACATGCTGACTTGCAGCCACATACCCTCCTTCCAAAAATGAGTAACTCCCAGGGTATGTGAGGCTTGTGCCTGTGCTGTGGAACAAGAAGGAATTAAGTGTGGCCACTGCCTCTGCCATCCCTGGCAACTCTGATAGAAGCTGCAACCCCAAACAGCAGTGCATGTCTCCAGAGAAAATGTGGAGTTTTTTATGGGGGGAAGCTGTGCAAGTGACAAAGCCCAGCTCAGAGTGATTGGAAGTCCCTGGGAGTGTTCTTCACCCGCCCACTGGAGGAGTCCAGGCTTACAGCAGGAGCTCAGGTGGTGTCTTGTGCCAGTACATGAGCCAGGTATGGGGCTGGATTTGGTGATCAGGTCCTTTATATGGTTACAACTGCTGAAAATCACCACCTCCCCTAATTTTGCATTCTTTTAGGGACTCATCTCCTTTGTACCACATGTACAGACTGCAGAGAAGCAGCTGGGTTTGGTGGGCAGTGCAGGTCAGTAGGACAACTTTCTCCTCTGGCTGTAGTACAGCCTGGAGCCTCATCTCCCAGTTCCTCAGCTGGGGGTGAAGTAAGGCAGTGTGTCTGTCCTGTCCAGCAGCCACCCCTGTGCCCAGCAGTTAAACAGCCTTCCCTACCATTGGATCCTTATATTTGCAGGGTTTAAAGGGAGTGACATTTTGAGCAGAAATACCCCAAGCACGATATTGCTCCCGGCTGACAAAAACGTCTCTCCCATCTCTGTGCATCCTGGCAGGGCAGAGCACTGCTCGCTCCTCCCGGTGTGCTGGATTAAGGCGGTCTGGAAGCTGGTGAGGAGGGCTGGGTGTCCCTCTGCCTGCGTGTGGCCCAGGGTGCAAGTGCAGAGTTGGAGAGGGATGGGTTTGCGCTGCCTGGGACGGTCCTGCGCGGCCGGGGCGGGAGAGGGTGTTCCTGCAAGTGGGAAGGCAGGAAGCCAAGCGTGGGAAAAGGAGGGAAAAGGAGGATGATTGTGAGAAGAGTAGGAGGGAAGGAAAGGGCAGAGACAATAGTTCAACTTAGCAAAGAGGCAGTGATTGAGGGTGTGAGGATTTGGCACGGTATCTTCCTGAAAACCCTGAAGGTCCACAGGAAGAAGGTAATTTTGTGTTTAATTGAGTGCCGTGCCCTGCCGGGAGGGAATCCGTTCTGCACAGGACTCTTGCATCAGTTTTCCTGATTTGGCCAGAAGGCCGGGGGGTGAGGGCTGGAATAAGGAGGATGCTCCACGTTTGCCTCTGAGGCATTTTGCAGTGTAATTCAGACATTGTTTGTAAGACTAGGACACAAAATCATTTTCTTCTTTCACTCTTCTCCCCACAAGAAACATGGATTTCTCTAAAGCCTGAAGTCAAAGGTTACTACAGTGAAAGACATTTTTCCAGTGACTTCATCATTGCGTCTTTCTGGGGTTGTGGAAATTTGTTCCCTTTTTTCCAGGAATTGGTTTTACATTGTCAGGATTGTTCTGTAGAGAACAAGTACATTCATTCTTTTATATTTTTATAGATATATATAGATACAGTCATGCAGTATAATTAAAGATCTATGTGCATTGCACATTTTCTGAATGGTGTTTATGTTTTGAGGATAGCTCCTTTTTTCAGTTGCTCTTCTATAATTTTGCATTTAAAATGCAAATACAGTTTCTCTGCCCATGGCAGGGGGGTTGCATCTAGATGATCTTCAAGGTCCCTTCCAATCCACACCATTCTATGATCTGACAGCGTGTTATGCTGGCAGTTCTGGAATGCTTTACTGGTTGATGTTGATTTCACCTCAAGTTTTATCCTTTAGTCATGCATGAAAAATGTAGTTGCACAAAGGGGATACAAACTAGAAGTTTGTTTCAGAGTTGGTTTTTTTCACACTTAAAGTACTGCGCCCCTCAGGTCTGGCTTTGTGAATCTGAGGGTCTCTTGGTTTACATGAACTTTTTGTTTCCCTCTACTCAAAATGAGAAGGAAAAAAATCCCACTATTCTATGGCAAAATCCCAGGAGATTTCCATTATTTGGACTAAGAATGTCCCAGAGCTTTGTCATTGTTCTGGAAGGGCCTGGAGGAGTTTTGCTCGTTTTCCCAGGCCCTTGCTTTGCTTTTCCAACATTGCATCTGGGGGTCATACGTAAGGTTACAAATCAAAGCCGGAAGATTTGCATGCTAATATAAACTACATGCAAGTGTTGCTGCAGAGCAGGAATCCTGAATGCTGGAAGCCAGAAGGGAGGCTGGGTTGTAGCAACAACGCCTCTTTGCGACCGTAAGGCAGAGTGGGCAGCGAGCACTCGCTGTTTGTGCAAGTGAGGGTCCATAGCTACAGCAAAACCACTCTGGGACCGGGTGTGAAATGGGCTCGGCAGTACCATGGGTGCTGTGTCTGCATGTGGCCACAAGCTGTGCGTGCTCCAGCACCATATGTGAGCTCCAGAGCTGGGGAAATGCATCATTCCAAGCCTGCTGGTACAGTGTAGAAGGGTCCTTGTTCTCAGAGCAGAAAGGTGCTCCAAGAGATCTCCCACAGGCACAAATACCTCGGTGCAGAGGTGGGTGAGACTTGGTGTTAAGTGGAATACAGCAATTTCCAGGTTGCATTTTGTCTCTCTCTGTATCATGTCAATCTTGATGCACTTAACAGTAGCAAGCAGGTTTTTGTTAGTTCTCATTTGACCAAGCTATTCCTGTATCCCTGGCCCCAGGGCACTCGATGACAAAGATCCCTTTGCCTGAAATATGAGCAGAGCTCTACTCGTCCTATTTTGAACATCCCTCAAGTCAATTCCTCTTGTGCCAGAATTAATTCAGCTGCTTCTCTCGTAAGCCTCTTTGATTTGGCAGCATCCTTCTGATACTTTAGCGGTCTTGCTTTCATGTGAGGTTTGATCCAGCACCGTGAAGGGAATTAAACTCTTCCTGTTGGCTTCTGTGGGTCTAATGAGGCTGTAATGACAGTCAAAACCACATGCAGGTTGTACCCATTTGGACCAGGATTAGATTTAATATACAAACATTGCCCTCATCTGAATGATCATCATCACTGATGACAGCAGAGTGATCTCTTACAGCTGAAGATTGCAAGATGTGTTATAAACTGAGGAGTGATTTTAAAGACACTCATATCTGCCTCAATACTTTCCTGTTAAAACTCATTTCAGTTGAAGCAGGATGAAGCCAGTTTTGAGTCAATTTTTAAGATTTATTCCTGTGTAGAGAAGAAGGACAGGAGAATTAAGTAATTTCATATTGGAAAATAATTTTTTAAAGTGCTGTTTCCCCTTGGTGTCTATCCTTTTCCTTGCAACTGACATGATGACGTAGGAGCTGAGAAGTGATGGGCTTAGAGGGACCTGCACCTCACTTCCCCATCCAGCACTGGCACTGAGGATTTCTACATTAAGATGTACTCTTCGGGGGTGATATGTTTCATTTCAGAACAACTTCAATTGCATATCAATTTCTAAAAGTAGTTTAGTGAAATTGATGCAATTCCTATATTCAAAATTGGTCAGTGAAACTTGGAGGATTTAAAATTCAAGAGTCTATTTTGTCTGTTGATCATTTCTTTTTCCAATTCTCTTTTTTTGAATGGAGATTCTCTTCTTCCACCAGGACATGCTCATATTTTAGCGTCCTTATGAAACACCAACCATCTGCTGAGGAGAAGGACACAAGCATTGAGTTAAAGTACTTTAAAAGGTTTATGGCATCCAGATTTAGGAGGCAGTAAGCTGAAAAATCTTTACCTCCAAGTACAGCTGTAGTATTTTTGTTTGCTTGCCTTAGACAGCCTATTTCGGACCCAGGTAGGGTATTTGAGAAGGCCACAAGGGAGCCAGGTTTCACAGAGAGCCTGTATGTTCTTGTTTCCATTTTACATTTGTCACTCTACAATTCGAATGCTCTGTAGGCTTAGATGTTGTGTTTTCTAATAATCTGTCAACTCTTAAATGGCAGAAACTGAGT
The DNA here is from genome assembly GCA_013397055.1 of Pachycephala philippinensis. Lineage (NCBI taxonomy): Eukaryota > Metazoa > Chordata > Aves > Passeriformes > Pachycephala > Pachycephala philippinensis. The sequence continues at coordinate 380,548 of VWZT01001561.1, forward strand.
CTTGTGGTTATTCTGCTTCACAAATAGTTCCATCACACGTGGAAAGTAAATGCAGGTGGATTGAGACAGACTGGAAACAGAAATATGAGTCCCCATTGTGCTCTGCACAGATGCTCGCTCTCGCTCATGCACACATGTAAATGTAATGGGTGGATGTTGTCCACCTCCTTTGTCTCCTCCTCTTGCAGGGAAGCTGCTGATCTGCTTCTAGAAGCTGGGAAGTGGTAGTGGAGAACTGGCCAGTCTTTACTGGTCCTGCTTCTTACTCTCTTTCCATAAGCTGGAGCTGTTGGATATGCTGGAGTTAAGATAGCCTTGACAGGTCTTTGACATGACCCAGGATATCGGTTAAAAACAAACAAAACCCTGCTAATGCAGCACAGATACTGCGTGTCTGCAAGAATCAGACACATCATATTCTGCTCACACACCCCCAAGAATGAACTTAAATGAAGTAATCAAACAAGCCTGGCAAGAGGCTTGGAGGTGGTTTGTAACCAAGCTGCAGGGCTCCCAGCTGTTCCAGTTCTGCAGCTCTCTGGTCAAGTTACTGCCACAAATCATGGGTGCAGATTCCACTTTTTACCTTCTTATGCCTCTCATGGTCATTTGCATGGCCATGCAAAGAAATACAGGAGGGAGGATCTTCTGCTTTTGGCTTATTGCTCTGATTGTGTGGGACAACTTAACATCTTCTTAGCAGGAAGATGCTGGGAAGGCCTGAAGAAAATGTTTAGAAACTCAAGTTGGCAAATGCCAAAAACCTGAGGGGTGAAGTTGAGACCAAATCAGAATTTGAACTGTGGGCTTTAAAACCTCATCAGTGCATGAGAAAAATATGGGAGGCTAAGTATTGTCTTATTCTGCCTGTGTAAACACGACGAGCTGGATTCGTCATTCAGACACAACCCTGTTCTGTGTCTGGTCTGTCCCCCTGAAGCTAGGAAACCAGCAAAATCATCCAGCCAGGTGCCTCCATACTCAAATGAGTTCCTCTTCCTGTGTTCCAGGGATGTCTGCTGGCTGGCTTGAGGCAGTTGTTTGCTATTCTCATTTGTTTTTAAGTACTGGGATTTGGCAAAGAGAAATAGATTTCACCCTGGTTACTGCTCCACCAGAAGGAAGATCTGTGCCCATATAGGTTGCAGTAGTGGTGGGGTTTTCTAAACTAGAATTGACCCAGTTTGAGTCTTGAGAGTATGGCTAGATTTGGAGCTAGAAATTAGTTTATTTTTTTGTGTACTCAGAATAGATTTGGTGTGATATGGCTGAAAAGAGAAGTGGCATTAATCCAGCATTAATCCTTTTACAGTGTAGTTTAGAGATGAAACAAGATCCACCAAAGAAATCAGTGAAGAAAGGAAAAGTCTCGTATCCCCCCTCCCTGTTTTTTTTTCTCTCCTCTCACTTGTATGTTTATTTTGACTGTAAATTAGCTTGCAAATTATGATGGAAACTGGAATTGCTATGTCCTGCTTTAGTTGCCTGTGTGGTGGCTGCTCACAGACGAGAACTGGCAAATGCTTAAGTTTGCTCCCTCCCAGCATACTGTCACTCTGCTTTGCTTCCAAAACTTAGGTACGTGCAACATTTGTCCATGAGACCCCTGGGACATTTTGGCTTTTTCTCAGTTACATTTTCCCTGTTGGTAATGGAGACACGAGCTGGGTAGAGGGGTGTCCGTGAAACCACATCTGGTGCATGAGAAAGCCAGAGACCCCACACCTGCGTGCAGCCCACGTCACCCCCTCCTTGGGACTGCTCTGAGGCATCCTGCCCTGGCAGCAACCACCCTGCAAGGACCTTTCCTGTTTGGGGCTCCCTGGGTCTCATGTTTCTTCCAAGCCTCATCTCTGTTTCTCAGCTCAGTCTTCAAAATCCTGGAGTGAGAACAGCTCTGGAGTGGGTTTGAAAATCGCTCCTCCTTGCCCTGGCTGAGCTGCGGTACCTCGGAGACCATCGTGCTGAAAGGTGACTTCATTGCATGGCACCAGTGATGGACTTACCACTGGCTTGGGACTGAGGGTCTGACTTCATCTCTGTGGGAATTTCCCAGGTCTCACAGTGCTTTTTAGGGCCTTTGGATGCTGGTGAGTTGGGCAAGAAGCCCGTGCTGTGCTCACTGAATCCAGAGTCAGACGTGATCTGAGCCAAGTGAAGGCACAGGTGATGTGTGCGGGGGAAGGGCTTACATTCTCCATGCTTATTCCTGGAGCATTCCACTCTTCCTGTTGCCATGCTGGCTCTTGTATAGGGCAGGAATTGAGGACACTGGGGCCCCTCATCCTGGGAAAACCAGCGTCTTACGGGGTGGAAGAAGATACCTAAAATCAACCAAACCACATCAGGAAGCTGAACAGCTTTGCTGCTTTGGTGTTGTGGATACCAAAATTGCTGTCTGTGGGCTGTTAACACTTCAAATCTGGATCTGGGCCAGCACCAATTTGTGCTCATCAGCACATCTTTGACGTTAAAATGGTTATGCAAACAGTGAGTTGGTGCAGTGGCTGTACTCCGGTAATTTAGAACACAGATGTACGTTGACTTTGCTGCAGTTTGAGTTGTTTTAATGCAAACTCCACCAGGTAAATGAAGCAGCTGAAATTGCTGCAAGCCTTGCAGGAGCTGGGTTGACTTTGCATAGAAGTGGACCAGGGAGCATTCACATGCTGAGCTGTGCTGGTGGAAAGCTTCCAGCTCAAAGGCGGCGATAGCATCTGAATACAGGGGAGAAGATGCGTCTTTTCCAACTCAGTCCTGATTCACAGGAGGACAAACATTCAACACTTTAATAGGAGTCTTTGAAGAAGCTGACATTTTCCAGGATAAAAGGGGGATATCGTGATGGTATCTGCATACAAATTGCACCATAGCGTTGTCTTTTGCATTCATAGAACTCTCTTAATAGCTGGTGTTTACTGTAATTACTTATTAAAGGTTAACAACACCCTCTCTTATGTGTGCAGGGATATTTCTGGTTTCTGCTTTTCAGTCTTCCCTTTGCCAATAACTCTTTTATTTGTGTATATTCTTATCTTGGTCTCATCAGAGACCGGTTTTAGACATTTGTCTTCCACTCCAGCTCATCTGGCTGTAGACAACAAAACATTAGCCTCTAAAAAAAAATCGAAAAATCAGTCACATGAGAATAACCTGAATTTGTTACCTCTGGGGTTTGTGCTAGCTAGAACTGGATATTTTCCATTGAAAACAAGACAGTCAACGATAAGGTCATGCCCAGTGACGTTAGAGTGGATGTGATTTGTAGTAGGAAGTCATCTCTCCTCGTTGCTTGTGTAGGCAGTAAAGGGAGAGCAATGACTTCAGTTTACAATAAATTTTCTTCTCTGTGATGGGTAAAGTAGAAGTTTCCCAGAGCTAGAATTAAACAGAAATTGGTAGCTGATAAAATCCCCCTGGCACCCTGCACCTTCTTTCATAAGCCATGAATATTAAGAACTACTTATCAAGCTCAGTTCCTGATTAATATTCTACAGTCTTCAAAGGCCTGCTTCTTGTTTCTCTGAAGAAGGACTTATATGAAAATATAACAATAGACCAAAAGAAGAGTGGACTTGGCAAATTAAAACTTGAACATTCTTAGTGGCTGGAGCACCCAGTGATTGTGCAGTGAGTTGTTTGTCATTTGCACTTCAATTTTCGTTCATTGTTAAGGACCTTTTGTTAAGGATTTTTAAGGTGAAGCATTTGAATAGCATCTGTGTTTTGACTCCTTTATGGTAATAAACATGCCAGATACATAAAGCAGGTCTCTTTGCCTTTAGTAATTAATTACTGTAGTAATTTGGAATCTCGATTACAGTTTAGTTGTGTGTAGGTAAACACTGTACTTAAATGAAAGAGCTTGCTCCAAGACATGTAAGGTACTTTGATTTTATCTTCTTTTATCAAGACAGAATGTGCCAAGGAGCCGGGACTCTCTCGTGGGCAGGACCAGCTGCATGTTGGAGTGGTGGCTTGTGTGGCTCAGTTTTGGGGAGTTGTTGGATGCCACAGAAAGCCTCCCCTTGGCTCTGCAGGCGGCTGCGAGAGCGATGCTGGCTCTGCCGCGTGTTCGAGCGTGGGATGACTCTCCCTATTTTTCCGATATTTCCTGCTGCCTCCTTGTCCCGTTCCATTTGCATGACCCTGGGCTCCCCCAGGACTGCTTTTCTCCTTCTCTCTTGGGATATTGTTGATCACTTTCACAGCAACCCATTTTAAGGTCTGAGAAAAAAAATGGTGAGGTAAGCTGATGTAATGTTCGCTGCTCATGAAAAGGTTACGGGTCTGACCAAGGCAGCAGAAGCAAATAACTTCCAAACTCAGATCTCTAAGGGAGAGAAACGTGATATCTAAGGCTTTTTAAACCTCTAGACCTTGCGTTTATAATCTGGCATTTTACAAACCTTTTTCAACCAAACAGTTATACCCCATTATTTTAAATGGTGGCTTTTGAGAAGCAATTTGATTTGGGCAAATGACCAAAAAAGATCAATAGCTGTTTTAGGTTTTGCACCTGTCTCCCACCAAGCAGATTTTGAGCCCACTGGTTTCTCAGTTCACATAGCACCAGTTATGATTAAAGGCTTTTTTTGCTTGCTGCTGTAATCTTTCCATGAAATAGAAGTCAGTGTATCTGCATGCTGCCCCATCCATCACTTGCTGAGCTTGAGGAGACCTTAGGCTCAAAAAGATTTAATTGCTGTCCTAAATGTGCAGCAAAATCCTGGCTTGACTGAAGTCAGTGGCAGCTTCATTCCCACAGAGGCTGAATTTCAGATCTGGGGATGTATCTGCACCATGCAGTGGGGTGCTGCTCCTACACCTGTTCCCTGCACCAAATAAATGCAACCTCTTGCCCAGAATATCCCTGTGCACCCAGCTCAGCCCCTTCTTGTGTCATGGAGGTGTTGTGCCACTTACTGCACCACCAAACTGGAATCTTGAAGCAGGATTTACTCCTGCCTGGGTTAGATTTTGATCAAGTGGACTTGTAGGCTGTTAAAAATTTCAGGAACTGACATTTTTTGTGGGTTCTGAAGAGTAGCATGAAGGAGCCTAAAGTGCTATGAAATTCAAAGTTCCTGGATGTCTGTGGCATATGTGTTTTGTTTCTAGTTTCTGAAGAAAAGATGTATAATGAAAGAAAAATTATAATCTTTATTTGCATGTGCAATATGCTTCTCCTCCTGTCTCATCCCCTTTGTGAGAACTCAGGGCCAGAATTACAGTATCTGAAGTTGCTTTTGGATCCTATTCAGCTCCCATCTGTCATGATCTGTTTTTAATCAAATGGGTTTTCCATCTGAAAGTAGCTGTTGGATAGAGAATGAGTAGAAATATTTGTGTGTGAATTAGCTCAGAGTGAAGCTACAAACTTTTTTTTTTCCCACAACAAACACATGGAAAAATATTCTTCAGTGTAGTGTGGCCAGCCTGAAAATTGGCAACAGCAGCTTCCTTCCCAGGCTCTGACTCCTCTGCCTTGAGTGCATGGGTAAGATCTTTAAAGGGGAGCTGAAATCTTCATGTTACACAGTGTTATCTCCCCTCCATGAAGCAGGGCAGTGCTGGTGTCACCCTTGTGTGTATGGGCATTGCAGGAGGGCGCTCAGGTGGTTTGGCTATCCAGGAGAATTACGAGATGCAGCAGAGGAGTACCCTGGGTTTGCTGAGACTCATGCCCATGCTCCTACCCCTGGGCAGTCTTCCCTTTGCCAGCCTTGATGGCCTCTGCCCTCAGTGGGAAGAGCAGATATGTTTAATACAATCATGAGGAAGGCCCCAGATCTTCTGAACAGCCTATGCTCAGCATCTCCAGTTCTTGAGTGTCATGAAACTGGGCTGCAGGAGATGGGAAGCAGACTGCCTTGGGTACTGAATGTGGTTGTAACAAGCAGAGAGGAAAGTATGGCTGCAGGATCTCTGTGGTTTCTGGGAGGACACATCTCCTACTGGGAAAGAAGAAGAAAAAAAATCCGTTGGTGGTCCTTGGAAAAATGTTGTTAAGCCCAATATTCAACACCCCTCCTGGGATCTTTATGCAATAATTTTTATTGGTAAAAATACAGAAGCAATTGCATGAGTAGCTTGGAAGATGGTCTGGTGTCTTGGGGGAGATGGAGAAGAGGATGATGCTTATCCATCCCCCATTGCTGGAGACAGAGAGCTTCACTTCTGCATCCATGGCAAAAAGGGAGAGCTCCTGCTGCAGCGCTGTGGCTGAGGGAGGAGAAATGCTTTCCTGTTTCCTCTGCCAGATTGTTATCTCACTCTATATGTGAAACCTGGAAATGGCTTTAAAGGCCCAGGAGCTGTCCTAGCTGTGATTTCCATTATATTGATGTTGCATGGTAACCCTTGATAGCTCCATCCTGTGTTTGCTGAAGTCTTGTTGCGTATCTGTCATCAGGGCAGCAGGAGCAGCATTGGCCTGAAGGCAACTGTATGAGAGAGCAGAACCTAGCGCATTTTTAACTTTTTAAAAAAGAGTTTTGGAGGTAGCAGAGTCAAAAGGAAACATTTTTGTGTTTTGTGTGTGTATATATATATAAAAATATGTATGTGCAAGTTCGTGTATGTGTGTTCATGTGCGTGCGAATCATTTTTTATCACAGCTTCTGGCAAAACGGGGTTTCTGTAAGATGATTGTTTTAGGTCTGGACTAGGGTTGGGCAAGGGAAATCCTGGGCTTATTCTGGGCTTCTGTTGCTGTTTCCCTCAATGTAAGGAAGCAGTGTCGCTCTCACTGTCCGGATTTGCATCACCTTCCACTGGGTGCCAAAGGTGCCGAGTGGTCCGATGTGACTCAGCAAGAGCTGTGTGCTGTGACAGGGTTGGGTTTCTGTCACACATGTATGGGTGTGAGCAAGCAACTGTGGTGCATGGCTGTGATTCCACAACACCTGTGGAGCTGCATTTCCTTTGAATTTCCTGTTGAACCAGAGCCACTCCTTGCTTGGGAAGGGTGGCAGCCACATCTCCATATACAAAGACACCCTGGAGCGTGGGGTTGGAGATCAGCACCCCATGATGAGCTGTTGCTTCAGGGGTGGAACAGCTCTCCCAGCCATGCCTGCAGCTGGCCCTGGGACCATCCAAAGAGGGTAGAAGGCAGGGTGTGCTACCACAGACCAGAAAATGTGGCATCACTCAATTAGAGCTTTTATCCCAGGCAGAGCAAAGTCGGTGGGAGCTGCTGATGGGGAAATGTGGGAGAGCACTGAGTACTCTCCTGAGATTTCTGCTGAAGGCTGCAACATGCTTCAGTTTAGGCTAGTCCTGCACCCAGGGCTATATTCCTAACTGTGAGCAGGAACAGCCAGTGAGATCTGAAATTAACCTAGGTTGACTGTTCAGCCTTTGGATGTATCCTGTGCTTCATGGCCCAGGCTGATTTATGTTTTCTTTTCCCTGAACAGGTCTATATCATCAACGTAACATGGTCTGACCTGACTTCCCAGATCATCTACCGGAGATACAGCAAGTTCTTTGACCTGCAGGTAAGTCTGTCCTGTCTAACATAAAATATTATTTCTACTCATGCTTCTAGTCATGTTTCCAGCTGGGTTAATAGTGCCTTTAAATAAGGCTTTGTGCTTGTTTGGTCTGTTACATGTCATGATCTTGAAACTTTTCAGACTCTGCCCTTGTAGGGTATAAGATAAGTGGGTGGTATGCTCACAGCGAGTAACTTGCACTGTAAAGACATTTAAAGCTGACATTTTCATGAATGGTTCCTATTGAAGAGGGGACCTAATTTTAAATACTTCAGATGCACTTAAAACAGAGAGAGCGCTACATTTTGGGCCCCCAGAAACTACTTACCCAAGTAACTGAAAACAACAGAGCTTTTGCACACTCCCACAGCAATTCAGGAATGGAGACTGTAGTGGAAACCTTCCAGGCTCTCCTCCTGACCATCTACCTAGCCAGCCAGCATCCTGGCTCCTGCTGTTTTGTACAGCTCCTTTGCTCTATTCTGTGCCTCTATATTTCGATTTCATCAAAAGCTTTCTTGCTGGATAGCTGCTGACCGAAGTATGAAACCAGGAATCAGCTGCTTCATTTCTGGTAGCGCTCCCAGGCACCTGCATGGGTAGGGGGAGCCTTTGGGGCTGGTGTTCTGTTTGGCAATAATCCAGATACACTGATATTTTTGTATCATTGTAGCTTTGTAGGCAGCAAAACTGTAATTGCCTGGGGTAAAAATAAAAGCTGTGGTTTAAGAGACTCTTGAACTTTGGGGAAAATGTTGATTTTTGGGCTGGAGCTTGTGTTTGGAGCTGGGCTGAGGTTGCAATATCAAGTGAGTCCTCACGGTCATTGTTGAGGATGTAGATGACTGCGCTGTGTCCTGAAAAGTAACACTGAGCCTTTTCGCATGATAAATTAGGAAAAAACGGGTTCTTGTTTGAAGTATCTGAAAGAGCTCTAGTTTCGTCTTTGCTCCCCTTTATGTTTCATTTCTGGTAGTTGGAAACCTGAAGTCGCTAGGCTGTTTTGTAAGCTGTATCAGTTTTTATGGCCTCCTGGCCTTTTGGGTGAAACGTGACCATTCCTACAGCCAGTCCTAATCTCTGTTTGCTGTGTGGCCGGCAGACAAGAGAGGGATGTTCTTAAGCTTCCTCTTGTGCCCATCTCTACTTCTTACTGGGCTGAAGTGCCAGGCCTGCCAGTCCCACTGCTGTAAGAGTATGTCAGCATCTTCTCTGTGTCTGCTGTACCTGCTAAAGATGCCCAGCTCCCTAGTCAAACATTTGCTGTCAGCATGCGAATTGTGGCCAAAACCGTTTCTTGCTTTTTCTCTCTTCTTTTTCTTTTCGGCCCAGTTCTGTTTTCATGTATGTGTTGTTCTGGGTCTCCCGGCCTTTCCTGGTAGGTTTGAAAAGTTCCCATCAAGTGTGGAGTTATCAATGGGGTTAGTGTGTTGGACAGGAAATGATGTCTCAATCAGGGAGTGAGTCCTGAAAGGTCCCATTGATAAGTGCAAAGGGGCCTAGCCAGTGGAAAACTCCCGCTTGCATGACGCTTCTCCCCCCACGAGAAAATACAACAAGAAAGTAACAAAATTCCCTTCTTTAACCCTTTTCTCTCTCAGGGATCTCTGTCAGGGCCAACATTCCATGGGCAGCGACAGCCCTCTCCAACAGCCTCTTTAGCTCTTGCAGTGTGAGGTGCAGAGTTACAGAAACAGAGGTCTTCACTTGAGATTTCCACAGCCCTGCCATGTTTCTGTACTAGGTCACTGTGTCCATCTGTGCCTCAGTTTCCCAGCTGTGAGATGGGGACAAGGCCCTGTGTGCTCAGGCTGCCATAATGTGCATTTAGACTCCCAGAGGTGATAGGTGATTTTTTTTTTCCTTCCTATTACTCTTTCTGGGTTTTTGATTATGCCTGAGCATCTGTTAGTTGAGGCAAACAAAACTGCTTTGGGTCTTGGATAGAAATTTATATTTCCAGCTTTAATGAGGCTTGCGAAGAGAGTGGGAAAAGCAAATGAACACTTAGGGACACTTTGGGTAACCCTTGCATTTTGGGAAACCTCTGGCTTGATGTGCAGAGATCATTGCTCAAAGAGAAATTTGCTCCAGATCTTGGGATGATTTGCACTTTCCAGATTTTTGCTGGAAGCTTGAACTTCTAACCTAGCACTGGTTGAATGTGGGGTTTGCAAGCTGATACCATGCATGGTAAAGTGGTCTTAGCATAATCAATCTACTTTGATAATGTCCCTGCTTTATTCCCATGTGGCCATTCCAGGAGAAAACCAAGCAAATGCTTAGGGAGTAATGCTCAGCCAGCTCACGGGCACCACTCATGTCCAAAACAGCTGGAGTCCACAGGCCTCTGCCAGCTCCACTCGCCCTGCTGTGTCAATGACAGAGCTGCACTTCAGGGCTTCCGAAGCCTGCACGTGTCTCATTTGCTCTTGACTGGAAGTGGAGGAACAAGGGCTGACTTGTAATGACTTAATCAGGGCTGCAGTGCCTGGCGTTGACAGTGAGACTGGATACGACCCATGGGGAAACGCAGGGGGCTGCCCAGGAGCAAGGAGGGAGAAATACAGATAATTAATTTCACTACTCCATGTTTCTTTAAAAAAGCGCTCACCCTTGCCCAAACGGCTGCCTCTATGGGAAGTGGCTCAGTGGTTTTGAGAGCTGTAGCATTAGTAGAAACTGTATTTTTAAAAATACTTCTTTGCAAATTCTATTAGGCACTGCAGGCGGTAAGAGGCTGCTCTGTCTCAAGGATTCAAATCCCAGGAGAGTTTGGCTGTGCTATTTCAGCAGTACATATGCTAGAATTGGGAATCAGGTTGTTTTTAAGTTGAGTAATAGAGCAGTAAGGCTGGTCATACCATAGGACTTGTTTGCCTCTCAAAGGTGTGAGAAGTACAGCAAACAGAACACAAAGCAGGAAACCAAGTGTCAGCCCTGTGCTGCTTCACTGAGGGCTGGATATCTGTAAACACAGATTTTAAATTAAATTAGGGCATTGCTGCATCATTTAATTGTGCAACCAAGTCACATCTGCTCCTGAGCATGGGTCAAATGATGGCAGCAGAATACATGTGGGTGCCAGTGTTTCAGTAAATAGGATTGAAAAGATTGAATTAACTCTGCAAAGATGAAAGCATTACTGTAAATTGCTTGTCAAATCCAATTATCTATTGCCTTTCACTCTGGGGAGACATTTGCACCTGAGCACCATGTGGGGTCAAAGCTACCTCCTGATGTAATATTTTGAATGTTGTTTTCTTGCACTTGCCTGCAGTGCAGAACAGAGGAGTGTGAGGAGAGTGATGTGCTCATCACCTGTCAGTAGTGCTGACCCTTGTGACAGGCTGGTGGCTCATGGGGGCACATTCCCTGGATGCTGTTTGAGGTCTCCCGTCATCATTGATGGATTTGCTGGGGGCGGTTGCAGAATCCTGTCCTGAGGGGATAGTTCAATAATACTCCCGTTGTCCCCAAACGAGCTGAGAAAGGACACTGTTTTATTGGGATAGCAGGGATAACTCCTGGCATTTCCACTGCGCAGTAAAAGACATCTACAGATGTAAGGCCTGTGGTTTTCTTGCTGGAAAGTGCTTTTGGAGGCTGTTAGCACGATGGGGATTTGTAGTTGAGTGTGTGCATAATTGCCCAAAGCATGAGGTGGAGAAGTGTGGAGATGCAGCCAGCTCTCACCCCTCCAGTGGCTATGCTGGGCTGGAAAGCAAGCACAAAGTTTGCAGCTGGCAAGAATGAAGGATGGATCTTTCTCCTCTCCCCATATCACCCTTGCAGTTGCTCAGTACCTACAGCTATTATGACCCCAGCTGGGTGCTGGTCCCACTGCTAAGAAATCGCCTCCCCAGCAAAGTGAGCAGGGAAAATGGGACCAAGGATTCATGCCTGGTCTCTCAGCTTCAATCACCAGTGGTCATCTGCATTTTATCCAGTGACTCCAAGTGTCCTGGTCTGATTCCATGGCGGTGTTACTCAGTGCCTGCAGTCAGAGCATGAACAGGACCAGCAGCTCAGCAGAGGGACCAAACCCTCTGTTCCGTGAGGATGGCTGGGTCTCTGTGTGTGGAGCTGGGGGAGGATCCTTCCTCACAACAGGTGACATGCAGCTTTATCCAAGGCAAAACCCAGCAGCTGGATTTAGCTGCATGCCACCATCCCACGTTGTGTGTTTGGCTGCGCGAGAGGCGAACAGGAATGTTAGGTAGGCAGATCTCAGTCTCTCCACACAATGACACACACAGGCGGTTTGGCTGCAAGGAGATGTCTGAAATGTCACAATTTTGAAAAGGCAAATAAACAAGGCTCTGTTCAAGCTCTGACTTTGTGTATCAGCAAAATATTATCTGCCCAACGTAGTTTGCTGATCTAAGCAGGTTTTCTTCAAAGTGGCACAGAAAGAGGAACTCACTAGCAGCCAATTAGAGCATTAAAAAGTAAAGACTATCAAGAACTTTATTAGGAAGAGGAAAGACATGTAAGGAGTTTTCATACTGATGACAAAACATCAAGAGCTTAATTTGTTATTGCTAGAGTCATCCTGATTGTTTATAGTACTATAATGGAGTAACTGAACGTTAAAGATGACATTAAACAAAAATGGTAGTATAAAAACCAGTAATTGCAGTCTGTACCTCTGCCTTTGCTGTTATCAATCATTCTCCTGTTACACTGTACTGTAACAACATCCCTTTCTCCATTCCCCAAGCTGTATCAAATAGTGTAATGTCCACTCTCATTCCCAGTTTGGTTGTAACTGTGCCATGTGCCTGAGCACTCTGGATTTCACTGGGTCACTATGATTTGAAACAGGACCTGGTGGCTTTGGCATGCAGGCTTTCTGGGGCAGAGCAAAGAGGGAATTCTGTGATTCTGATGGAATTGCGTATACTCACTCCAGTAGTTAGTTTGGGTTAATTGCCCAAGTGGAGACCCACAACCCTAATTCTAATGGTCCAGTGCAGTCTAACTCATTACTGAGCGTTTTTGTAGGGCCTCTGATATTTCATGTTGTTCATGCTTTGAGCTCTGCAGGAGTGGTGAATGGACAAGTTCGAGCATGCATTAAGTTTATCAGTGGTGAAGAGCGTAGGTAAGAATGCAATGGGGCAAGTGTTCTCCTGTGTTTGCAAATGCTGACTCCTAGCCCTCAACCTACCAGGCCCCTTTAGCAGGGTGAGCAGAGTCACCCACTGGTCTTCCCAGCCATCCAGAGCAGCAGGGTCACTCTGCAATGGCTGACCCTCTCTTCTGTGCAGAGCTCCTGGCTGGCACTGTGGGAAGGGAGGGAAGGAGGGCTGCTGCTGTGGCTCCACACGAGATGCAGCTTGCCCCTCTTGCGGCGTGGGAGGTTTGTGTTGAAAGGATTCCCAGCCTCTGACAAGCTCAGGGAGTGTTTCTGTTGGGCTGCGTGTGTGCATCTCAGGGTGCATAAGGAAAAGGGCAGGAAAGCTGGAGGAGAAGGTAGAATCGGGCAGGGGAGGAACAGCATGGCAGAGGTTGCTGCAGCAGGCTGTGGTGCAAGTGCACAGTGAGATTGCTGTTTCTCCTGCTGGGCTCTGCATGTGCCTCCCTCTGCTCTGGGCTCTGCTGGCCTTGGCCAGGATGGTCTGGGTTGCAGGGATCAAGTTTCCCCTGTTCCTGTTCCCTTGGTGTGGGATGTTGGGCCTCAGCATCCTGGCCCTGCTGTAAATGTTGAGAGCTGCTAGGAAATCCTTCTCCAGACCAGGGGCCTGGCTCCATATCTGACCCATGAGGTTCATACCCAGTGCTTGGCATCAGGGACATCCCTGATAATCTTGGAACTGTGGGGATGGAGTTACTGCAACAGCTGTAGGGTTTCATTTATAAACAGCTTCCTTAAGAGCATTACTGAAACTGAAACAAGACTGGGAAAATTCAGAGGAAATCTGAACGTGGGTCTGTCAACACCTCTGTTCCCAAAGGTCAGTGCTGGCTCCTTGGGGAGAAATGGCACATCCTTTCTTCAGAGTAAACACAGGCCAGTTGTTTGCTGCTGTTATCCTAGACAGTGAGTGGAGAGGCTGGCAGTGCAAGGTTTACAGGGGATGCAGAAAACCAGATTTCCAGGAGGAGCCCTGTTCCCCTGTCTGTGAGGGCTGACTGTGCCTCCTGTGTTTTGGCAGCTGTGCTGGAGCTCCTGGTGCAGCCATACTTGCAAGACTTGGCTTTCAGCAGGAGAGACCCCTAAATGCCTGCTCTCAGAAAAACAGCCCAGCAGCAAGCTTGTAACAGGCCTTCCCAGGGGAATTGAGATGCCCCTGGGAAAAAATTAATAGCTAACATGGTTATTGAGCTGAGAACGGTTGTCTCCACTGATATAAAAGCTATCTAAATACCATTTGTCCTTCTAGCTCTCAGTGCCTTAGGATACCAGCTGGCTTGGGGCAGTATCTTTGTGTTCAGTGAATTAATGGAATTGTTTATAATTCTTATTTCCATCATTATTTAAATGTTTGCTTGGCAAAACAATCTGTTCAGCTTCCAATATTTGTTTTTAAAGAGACTTTACACGTCAGACAAAGATGAGGGCCACGATGAGGAAATGGCAAAGTGCCTGCCAATCTACAACACAGATGTATTGAATATGACCATGGCAAAGAACCTGTGGTTGAGAAGGTGACCCAGCCTGTGGGAACCCTCCCCTTTGTACTTTTTCACTTGAGTTCTGTTGGAGCATAAAGCTGACACTTGAATATTGCCCTTATGCTGCAGCATGGGAATCTCCTGCAGGGTGGCTACGGGGCAATATTTGCTGCTCAGCACCAATCCGCCTCTCTGGCCAGGACATGGGTGACCTTAGAAAGTGAGGTGGTGGCTTAGCCAACTCCTCAGGGTGTGACAGCAGCAAGGCAAGAACAGAGGTGATGCCCATGCCACTCTGTCTCGGTGGTCTGGGCTCTATATGTAGTTAGGCAAATGAGTTTTGTTTGCTTCGGTTTTTTTAAAGAAATATTGGGAGTACCACAAAGAGGTTGTTGACTTGTTGGCTGTGTCCTTTTAGCTGTATGTGGTCTGCTTCTAACAGGCACAGAACATGGTGAAATTGGTCAAAAGTGTTATTTTCTGGAATTATTCCCTTGCTTTCTGGAGTTTTGGTTTGTGTAAGTTGTTCTTACCAGCAGTACGTACATCCCACCCTTACTGATGGCTTGGAGGCTGTGAGGATGTTAGAGACTCTGTATTATGGGAAGGACTCTCCTGGATACAGCCACAGAGAGGAAAAGCAACAAGTTCTTCCTAATGAACTGAAGTGACTTATATCAGCTGTGGAGGACTCAGACCTATTTTCATAGCTGTTGGTTGCTTTACATGTTAAAAATCCAATGTATCAGAAGCATGAGTCCCTGCAAGGTTGTGGTGCTACTGGAAATCTAAAAACGTGCCTGAAATTGCCAAAAATTCTGAATCATGATGGAAAGCTTTGGTATGGGGTCCAGACCTGCTGGTTTTGTGCCTGGACAGTATCTCATACAAGGGTTTATGCAGAATCATGGTAAAAACTGGGCTGAAAGCCTTTCTTCATCGGAGTGTGTCAAGGCTCAGTGTATACCTCCCGTGTTATCTCTCCTCCATCTCTATTATTTTGATGTTGAAAGCTCTCATCATAGATCTCCACAGCAGGACTTAAAGCTCAGCCTTGGGAGCAGCCCACTTGTTTGTTACCCTTGTTCCAGGTTTTGTGTGCTGGAACAATAAAACACGGGAGAGTGGTTTGGCTGTGGGACCGGCCCCAGCCAAAGCTACAACTCTGGGGCTGCTGGCCTCACACAGGCAGCAAATTCTCCAAGTGCCACTTTATTAGCATGTTTCCTCTTACCAGAGATCAAGATCAGCCTTTTTATTTTTTTGCTGGAATATCTCTGTGAAAATTAAATTCTTTAGCAGGATTTTTCCATGGCCTTTTTCTCCTCGAAGCACCCAAGCGTCGAAAGTTCAGGCGTGACAATTCCACCCCCTCCACTACGTTGTCACTCTCCCCTAATCGTACTCAGCTTTCAATTATTTATACTGCCAGAAAATTGCATGGAGTTCACACCCCCAGCCCTGAAACACAATTCCACTTTTGTGCAGGGAATACAATCCTTCACTTTCATTAAGTGTGCGGAGACCAAGATGAGAAGTGCCTGTTGTGTTCGCATCCCTTGGCTCACGATGAGAGGAGCTGGTTGTTTTCACAAATGTCCTAAATAGCCCTGGAAGGGTTATGGAGAGTTTATTTACATTATTGCATTTAAGTGCAAATAGAAAATTGCCCAGCCATAATGGAAAGTTTATGCAGGGCTCTGTCAGGGCTCTTTTCCATGTCACCTCACTCCTTCCGGCTTTCTGCTCTGACAGGCTCAGATGTGGGAAGGCCCTGTCTGGAAGGAGCAGTAGCTCTTGGTCCTGTCACACCATGGTTTGCTTACAGGACACAGAAAAGCATCAACTGGCGTCTCTTCCACTGTGGACTTTGTACAGTCCTGCCTACCATAGGAAAGGCTCCTGATCAGGCTCACCCCAGTCTGATTTATAAGCACTGGGTGCCATTTGCTTCTTCCCCATAGCATCTGAATGACTGATCTTTTCATTATCAATGTATGGAGCATAATGTCGGGAGTTTGTTTGCCCCCTATTCCCTTCCTGCTTGCCTCAAGTCACATCATGGTTCTCCTTTTCTGCAACCAGAGCAGTTTCATGTCTCGTGCAAATGTAAGTATTCCCACTGCAGAATTGTCTTTTGCAATTTCCCCTTCCCTCCCTTCAGGGGAAGCATTGAAGTGGAGTGGTCAGGGCAGTAAAACCCACAGAGCTGAGCAGACACACGGTGAAGTCACGCAAAAAAGCAGGAATAGTGATGCTCTGGGGGAAGCACAGCTTTGTGCACACTCCTTCCTGGGTGCCCTATTTGAACAGCATTCAGCCAAACTCTCTACCTTTTGCTGTTCCGTTTAAAAGGAGAGTTCCAGTCTGTCAGATCTGTGCAGGAAAGGGAGGACTTGAACTCTCATAGCACGTCAGATCCTTTGGCATTGCCCTGGCTGGCAGCCTGCTGAGTCCACAGCTGCCATTGAGCATTTACCCACACAAGTGCCCATAACTGAAGTATTTTTAAGCTATCCTATCTGGGACCCTGTGAGGGTGCAAAGGCAGCAGAGCAGGGAGTTGCAGTCCAGTGAGGAGGTTCCCACTTCAACAAGTTGCTGACAAGTTCTTGATGGCAGGAGCTGTGAACAAGCTCACAAAGGACTAAGCAGAGACTCAGAAAAGCATCCCAGTGTGTTTAAGATAATTTCTGTAATTCTACAGTACCAGCAGAGCTCTCTAGTGAAGCCATTCTTGAGGCATCAGTGTCGATCCAGGGGTGCCTCTGATTCACCAGGTCAGTCAAGGGCAGATCCTAATCGATTTAGTGGTGCTTTTGCAAACAGAGGAAACACCAGAGCCATGTGTCTGGGTCTTGATGCATTTGTTTTTTAAAGAGTGTGTTAAGAAAACCAGTGAGACTTGCTGAGCTGTTCCCTTCAGCCAGGTGTTTTGAGAGAGGTGAAGGACAAACCACGAAAACACTGTGAAAGAGAGGGGAAAATGCCAAACGGGAAGAAATTAGAAAGCAAACCAGAAAAAGACTAAGAAAAATTATAATAGGGAAAAAATTCTTTCAAAGGACTAGGATGAGTTTAATGATTGAAATTTTGTCTTAGAAGGGAATACACCTTATCCACCTGGTCCAAAAAATTATTTCACAGACATTTCATTTTATCTTGCTAATCTCTTGCTTTTGACGGCCCGGTGAGTTGGGACATTGTGGCCTCTCTGTTGTCTGGGGATCTTTGAAATCCAAGTCCAGGCTTCTCCTGGTCACTACAGTGATGTGCTGCTGCTTGAACAAAACTGTCGTGTGTTTTCCTGGTGAAGAGAATGTGTTGTGGGATGGCACATGATGAACACCTGTGTCCTTGTAACAAGTCAGTTTGTCTGGTAGCTTTTGGTGTGTTGGTAACTGTTGGTGCAGCTTTGGAAAAACCTCTGTTGCCTTGTGCAATGCTCCTTATGTTACTGTGCTGAGGGTTACAGGGTGCTGGCTGCTTGCACATAAGGGTGGGATTTAGCACTTGGTGCTTCAGGAGGTGGTAGAGATTCATTTGCCGTTGGATTCTGGGAATAAGGCAGATGGAGCAAGTGGTGTGCTCCATTAAGGTGATCCCAAGCTATCCTCATGTAAAAAGAAACGTTTGCAGAAGGTGTTTCCAAGGTAGAGAGGAGCCCTACAAAGTTTTGGGTTCATTCTGGATGTGGGAGAGCCCGGCATTATACAGCTGAGCAGGGGTGTGCTGTGAGCTGCAGGAGCACTCGGGCTGTCAGTTCCTGCCTGTTGTTGTTAGGAAACCTCATGCTGAAGCCTGTTCCACTCTTAGGTCAAAACATATTTCATCGCCTTAATGTGGAAATGTTTTTTGTGTAATTAGGAGCTCGGAGTCTGCGGTGTGGAAGAAGGAGGGGGGAACTTCTGGTGCGGCAGGAAGGTTATCTGGAAATATCCACCCATAAAATGGGGGCTGTAATCAGCCCTCCTGGAGAAAGTTTATTCATTAATGTTTGTAAAATGCTTTGAAGTCTTTGGCTTGGAGTGTTTTTAACAGAGCCAAATGTTAGCTGTATTACAGTAGCTAAGCCAGACCGTAATGACCACGTTCCCTCTCCTCCCCCTGAGCCCCCAGCCATTTCTGACAGGGTTTGGTGAAGAAGTGAAACATCAGCAGAGTGACCAAAGAGAAGTGAAGTGCTCAGCAGAAATATAAATAGTGCTTTTTGTTCTTGGGATTATGTCCTGGTCCCATGGAGTCTTGTGGTCGGAAATGGAATTTGTAGAAGGGATGAGGAATTTATTTCCAAGCTTGTACCATGTTATCCCAGTTGGTAACTGGTTTAGGGCCCCCCAGAGTTAGGACGCACTGGTGGCCTTTGGGTGATTATCCCGGCTTGTCTCCATGGGAAGTCACCTGAGTGAGACTGGCATGCTGGGATGGGCTGTTGATGGAGTGCATGGTGAGCGGGGGAAAGACTTTGCTGGGGTAAAACAAAGAAGTTCCAGAGCAGGACGCAGGGAGAGCTGGTTTGATGGGCTGCTCAGCTCTGGCTGCCCCTAAATGCCCCTTGCTCCACGTCTGACAGCATTGTGTCTGCCCTGTCAATAACAGAATAGCATTTGTCTTTTGTTTTGCTTGATTTCTGGTCTCAGGAGGTGAAACCTGCTGATGGCATTGGTGGCAGCAAGGATCATTCTTTTTCAAGTGAAGGAATTGCGGGGGGTTCAGTCCATGCTGTGTCCCTGGAGTACCTGTGGCTGAGATTGCAGCACAAAGGCAGCAGGTAAATGGATGTGCCAAGAGTCATGGGGTAAGGACACATCCCAAAGAGTGAGTTAGTCTTACAAAATTGTTCTCTGGGCTTGCAGGCATTTGCTCTGGGTGGCAACCAGGAACATCTCATTAGCATGACCTGGTGTGTCATGTGTTCAGACACAACCCATAGCTCTCCTGGCCAGCTCTGACACTCTGGCTTGTGATGTATCCATTCCCTGGCCTCACCCAGGGTTAGGCTGGGATGGCTTCCTGCCTCAGGGACTGCATTGCTAATCTTTCCCTGAAGATTTGAGGTGCCCAGACACGCCTTGGTATGGGGGAGGCTGCTCTGCATTGTTATGATGGGTCTCGGCTGGGTGAGAAAGGAGATGTCTCCAGCCCAGAGGCAGAGCACACTGTGTTGTGTGCACCCTGTAGCAAGGATGCTGGGAAGGTGGCTTGGCAAAACAGAGGAGCCAGCACCTTCCTCAGAGACCTGATTTCTAGTGATCCATCGTGCTTCGAAAGCACACTCTGATCGTGGAGCTCACAGCCAAAGAGTGACCCAGCCCTTCGCTCTAATCTCATCTTTCTTCCAAGAGTCCGGTCCCTGGAAAGATGCAGCTCTCCAAGAAGACATTCCAGGGGGGTTTAATCACTGCACTCGCTCCAGCCCTGCTGCGCTTGTGGTCTGAGCACCTGCTGTTTCATTTAATTAGCAACAAATGGGAGGCGTGGGTCGGGGGAAGAGAGAGCAGCACCCTGGTGAAGTATTTGCTGAGATGTAATGTATTTTATTTCGGGTCCAGAATGGAGGCCATGAGGAACATTTTCCAGAGGGCTCCATAAACCACCTCTGTTCACAGGGTGATTATTTGAGGAGGGAGGGGAGTGTGGATTTAAATCGGTGCCGCTAATTTCTGCAAACAACCACATTATTTTTAATTCATACTCCAGACTCCCTCCACCCATGGCTTGATGTTGCGAGCTGTGAATTTTCCACGTCATAACAAAGTCCCTCTATAAAAGAGAGCCCTTTAAATATATTTTAAAAAATTGATTTCAAATACATCAGGCTCTCAAGTAAGTCAATATTCAGAATGGAAAACTAACTCTTTCCTTCCCTCATAGTTGCCTGCTCATTTATTTGTATTTCAGTAGCACATACCAGCTCTGAGCAGAGGTATGTCTGTCTGGTGTTAAGGGCTAGAAAAGGCATGAGAAGCTGCAAGATAAATCGAAAGAAATAATGCCTTTGTTCACCATGATTAGTTAAGCTTGGGAGCTCTCTGTTGAAATCAGTGTGTTACGTTGCCAGCAACATTTTACCAATGTAAGGAAGGGAGATGGGGACAACGGGGAAGGCAGACTTCAAGGCTGAACCACTTGTGCTGGACAGTGGCTGTGTCCTGTCTTTGGGAGATCAGCAGCCAGAGCTCTGTGCAGGGAAAATTGCAGTCATAGCTTCCATGTGCTCCAGCCTGCCAGCACCAGGGGCTCTTTTTCTCCATGTGGGTGGCAAGTTTAACAATGATCTCTCCTATCTGCTGGTGCAAATTGTAATTCTTAGTCTAAAGGCACAAAATGTATATTGGCCTTTTGTCTGATTTTCTTCAGACAGGGAAAGCACCATAAGAGCTGCAAGACAGAACATTGTAGTTCTTCCCTGCCCTGACTAAAGCAGGAGAGCTGGGCTTGAGAGATTTGTCCTTTGGATTCCATGTTCTGAAAGAGTTAATCTCCCATGGATTTGAGAGGATAAATTAGCATGTGGCTGTCAGGTATCCAGATGCAGCAGTGACTGTGATCATGTCAAGAACTCAGACTGATAATTTTGTTCTCATGTGGAGTTTTAAATTCAGTCCTGGGTATTGGGTTCTGCTCTGAGGACAGTAAAAGTTCACAGAAAATTCTCTTCTTCTGAGATTGTCATAATCTTGAAATAGAGAAATTCTTGCTGTATGTCCATCTTACAGGCCTTCATTCTTAGAATAGAATATTCCAGTTGGAAGGGACATAAAATGATCATATAGTCCAGCTGCCTGGGCACTTCTGGGCTGACCAAAAATTAAAGCAAGTTAAGGGCATTGTCTAAATGCCTCTTAACTACTGAGAGGCTTAGGGCATTAACCACTCCTTTAGGTAGCCAGTTGCAGTCTTTCACCACCCTCACAATAAAGAATAAGCCAGTTTGTAGGTACTCAATGCCTTCATAATCATCGTATTCTCACTGCTGTCAGTGTGGCACCATAATAGCTGCTGGCTCCAAGTGTGAGAGAGGTTTCCCTGGGAAGGGAATTTGGTTGTGCCTGAAAATTCAGTGGCATCATGAAAAAAACCTTGCCTTTACATGAGTTCCAAAGCATGGACAAGTGCCCTCTGCATCCTAGAATTCATTGATTTTGCAGAATTTGGCTCTTTTTCTTGCTTTTTGGAGTAGTTTAATTGATTTTTTTTATCTGCTTGCAGGCACACAGGGCACCTGCACGTCCCAGAACTGTCAGACTCCAGCAAGTCAGCATTACACTCAGAATCAACCCCATAACCCCCCAGCAGTATCTCTTCCTCATCTTACTTTTTCCATCTTTCTCTATGTTCCTATCTGATGATAGAAATAAGTTCTTTCTGCATGGATCAAATATGGAAGCAATACCTCGAGGGACTCATTCAGAGTCAGGATATGAAGTCTGGAGTTCTTTTTCTACCTTTGACATTTGAGAGATGCTTTTAAGTAGACGAGATACTATTACAGTGTCAGCCCATCTGTCAGCAGAATTGGTGTTTGAATCCTATTCCTTTGCTCAGTTTTAACAGAAAGGCAAGTGAAGCTGTCTGGCAGTTTACCTTGCTGCATATCTCAGTATGGTTAGGAAGGGAAATCTGTTTTTGTTTTCAAGCCTCTGTTGCGCTTGCAGTGTTTCATGCTGTTCAGTCCCACATCCAGGCAAGGGGATCACCTGCCCAAGCTGCTCTTGCAGTTTCTCTTGTAATGGAGAACAGCCCCTTTGCCTCCCCTTTCCCCTGCTGGCGCTTGCTTTCGAAACATGAGCATCTTCCTCCGGCTTCAAATCCTTCTCCGGGTCGATACTGATCTGCAGGGTTCAAAGCAGGGGTGGGATTTCAAAGCCTCCTTGACCGTGTTGGATCTGCAGTGTGATGCTCAGGCCATGTTGAAAGCCTCGGTTTTGAGGCACATTTAATCACATCTCTGCACCTGTTAGCATGGAAAAAATTTCTTCTGAGTTCTGTTTCTGTTGTTCCTAAGCCACTCTCAGGTTTTCCTTCGTTCTTGGCCAGCGCAGTGTTCTCTGGCATCTGACCTCATGGAGAGACGTGCACCAGTCCCAGATGAAGGGCTAGAAACAATTGTCTGCACCTGGCTCAGCAAAATAGTTATTTGTGTGTATGTGTGTGTCTGCTAGTGTAATTTATTTGGTCAGTTCCTTGAGCCAAAGGAAGCCCTAATTAAGAAAGATAACTTTCCATCTGGGTTGCTGGCAGAGAGCAGTTCTCTGTGCTGGCCATGGGAGTGTAGTTGCTGCCTTCCCATGCCTTTTCTGCCCATGTTTGATGATCAAGGGAGGTTGGCAGTAGCTGTGCTTTGATGAGGCTGGTGTCTTGCTTTCTGATGGAAAATGGGCCATTCTGTGCTCTGATATTTTTCCTACTCTCAGCAGGGTGCATACGTGGAACCTAATTTTTGAAGTTGCTTGTACCCAGTAGAAAGCAGCTGATGTGTCATTCCTCCTCCCACCTCCTACTCACTTCACTTCTTTCGTGATATATTTTTCTTTATTTAATTGAACTTTTAGTGCTAGGTTCTACAGATGGCAGTTCTCTAGACCCGATTCCTTACAGCCATAATGCTGAGGTGCTAAAGGTAGATAACCCTATGGAGGACACAAGGATCACGTGGGCTTTCAAAACCAGCAGCCAGGTCTCATACTGCACTGCCATCAGACAGCTTGACTGCTGCTCGTACGGGAATTACAGGGCCTGGATATGGCCTGAATCTCTTTGATGCAAGTTCGTGTCTTCCTGGATACTTTCTGTGACAAAATATGATAATGTAATTTCAGAGGGAGTCTGTGAAATGTTAATTTCCTACCTGAGCCAGGGGCTAGGGCAGAAGAGAGCCATGTGATACCTGCAGCTTGTTGGCCTTTTCAACACATTTTTGAGGATGTTTCCACAATCTGGACATCTTTCTCATGTTTCTTTATTGTGGCTTTGTGTGATGGAGAGGAGAAGAGAACAGACAAGTGCAAATCCACAGGGAGGATGAGAAAGAGCCCTGGATGCCTGCACAGTGCCCAGCAGGGCACAAATGACTGTTGTGCTTGTTTGCCCTGCCTGTCTGCCCCATCCAGCTTCTAAAGCTGGTCACAAGATGTGGAAGGGCCTAAAAATCTACATCATCACTGCTCTTGTCCTGGATGGACATCAGCCTGCCCATGAAAGTAATTTGTAGGTCACGTCCTTCCCCTCAGAAATGTTTGGATGGAGCTGCTGGATGTGATGAGTTGTTGGGGTGACAATTTCCTTGCTTTCCCCAGCACCCTTTCCTTGAATCACCCAAGCACAGCTTGCATCAGTGCACACCCAGTGTGTGCCCTTCCCATGGTTTGCATGTGTGGCCAGGCAGGCTGGAGAACACCTGTGTTTTTGTTCCATGACTGAGAACATGCCTAGTTAAGTACAAACTGTTCCTGGTGCTGCATTGCTCCTCGTGTTACTGGAGGAGCACCTGCCAGAGGAGAGCAGGCATGGATGCTCACTGGCAAGTTGGACATGTACCCAACTGCCTATGAATCCATGGCTGCTGCTGCCCAGCCCCCACCCTTGGCTTAAAACTCTGCTGCTGC
Organism: Pachycephala philippinensis; assembly: GCA_013397055.1. Classification (NCBI taxonomy): domain Eukaryota; kingdom Metazoa; phylum Chordata; class Aves; order Passeriformes; genus Pachycephala; species Pachycephala philippinensis. The sequence goes on from VWZT01001561.1 coordinate 404,278, forward strand.
CCTGACAGGGATGGAATACCAGCTCTGCCTTTGAAGGCAGCACTGTGCTGCCTGTGGTGGGTAACAATGTGCTGGGTACCTCTTGCACCTGGTACTGCTGACCATGGTCTCACCATCAGGTCTTGCAAATGCTACCAGGCAGGGATATAGGCTGGAAACCTCCTGTGGAAGGACAGAGCTGGATGGAGTCCCTCTCCTCCTGGATGCAAGCATCTGCCTCCATGTGCTCTTTCTCCCTCACAACTTGTAGCAGTTTTCTCATCTGGAAGTTTGGAAAAGTCACAGCCCTGACAGTATTTCTTGACAGCGTGCCTGTGCCACTTAAAAGCTACTGAGATAAAAAAAAGACCAAAATAACCCCCACCGTTGTCAAAGACCTCCATCGATGCTTTTCATACCCTGCCAAATATTACATGTGATTAGTTGGTATGATACACAGAATAGCATCTGGTCTGCAAGGAATGTGTCCAAAGATGGATGATTATTATCTGAATGGAAATCCCAGAGTAGAGCTCGAGCCTGTGGAGCGTAACACAGAGGCCCTGTAAACACTTGGAGTGCCCACCCGGCTCTGAGCAGCACACGCAGCCGCCGTGGCCGCCGTCCAAGCCCGTCTACTTTCCCAGGGTTTGCTTTCGTTCTCAATTAAATTAATGAAAGTCCTCAGGCAGACTTGTACTTAAAAAAATAAGATTTCAGTCCTAGCCTCCCTTCTTAGGGTGCTGGGTTGTGTTTGTCCTGCAGGACATGCTGTCCCTCCTCCCATTGCCATCATGCATCATGTTTTGCTCCATCTACAAGGTCCTTTGGGGCAGCTCTGGTCCCAGGTCCCCAGGGATTCTCCTTCTGGGCATGGACTTTATGAACTCAGATGTTACCCAAATTCCCCTTTTGCTTTTAAAGAGAGAACATTGTCCATGCTGCATGTTGGGACAGGGACCAGAAGATGCTGGTGTAGGTCTGAGTGTGCAGCTAAAGTGCCTGTGTTGTGTGGTTGTGCTAGCGATGGGAGGGCTCTTTAAAACAGGTTTTCTGATACCCGTGAACTTTGTCCTCCCTGTCCAGAAATAAATCTACAGAGAGAAACCAATCTCTGAGATGCCATTACAGTAGGCACCACTAAGGACTGATTGTTGCAAACCTAGGTTTATTCTCACATTGTATTCTAGCATGCAAATCCTTTCCTCCCTGCCCAAGCCCAACTGGACAGCCAATGCTTTTGGAGTCTGCTCTTCCCAGGCACTGACCACCTCTGCTGTCCCTATGTGCCAGATGAACATCCTGGGGAGATGCCAGCACGGCGCCCAAGGCTGGGCAGTGCCTGAGCTGAAGGGCCTGTGCTGGGGCTGGGGTGTAAGGCTGGCAGCTGGCTCCGAGCTCTTGGAAACCTCCTGTCCTGCTGGGTGCTCGTTACCTCCCTGGAGGCCCGCAGCAAGGTATCTGTTACATGTGCAGCTCTCTCTGCCCGCTCGGGTGGTGGGATTTGTTGTCTGTACTCCTTGCTAAATCCCCCCAAAGACGAGATACACATGTGTTTGGAACCAGATACACAGGCAAAACATCTCGGGGTTTGGAGGTAGGGAGAGAGGAAGAAAAGAAGACAAAGGAGTCTCCTCCCAGCGTGGAGTTAAAACCTGTGGTTATGTTGTGCTTGGCACAGTTTCCTCATTGTACTGCGCTGGGCGGTCGCTCTCCTCTGGCAGATGCTCTCCCCAGAGCTATGAGAAGTGTCCTACAGAGTTGAGTAGATACCATTTCAGATGGAGTTTGTGAAGTAAAATGTACCATTGTGTTCGGAGCTATTGTTTCTGTTTTCAATATTGAAGTTACTCATGGTTTCCAGGGGACAATATATCAAGCAAGGCTAACAGGCTGTAGAGAAGATGTAGATTATGAAAACAGAGGGATTAAGTTTCATACGTTTGGAGCTAAAGTCTCATCTCTCTCTTAGCAGTGAGAGCAGGGAAGTAGTCTTGCAGACTCACAAAACTCTACCAATTTAAGTGAGGGTGTGTTTTTAACAGGCTTTAGTTAAAACTGTGGTCAGCACTGTGTGAACAACTTAGAAGACTTTCTAAGGAAGGGGAAGGATTCTGTGGGTGCAAGTTCAATGAGCATCCAATGTATAAATTTGGTTTCAGAGAGTTTCTGTGGCAGGCTTTGCACCAGTTCAAACAAAATCAGTTTGCAAAGATGGGGTCTGGCTGGCTGGGTAGTGCCTGCCTAAAACACCCATGAAAATCCACTGTTACCTCTTTATGAGAGAGGAGTAAGGAAGGATAGAAGAGGGCATTGCATGACAGATGTGATTCTCCAACTCTTGACATCCCTTTTGGGGACTGCCTGAACCCAGGAGGAGTCACACTGGCAAAGAAGAGGACCAATTAATGAAGAGCCAGCCCCTATTCCCATGAGGTGCCATCCTAAATCTGTCATGTTACAGAGCAGATCAGGAGTTTGGTTCCCTGGATGATCTGACAGCACTGAACAAAACAGAAGTAAGACCAAAACAGCCTGTAAATCATGCTGACAATATCTGGTGTGTGGTTTTGCTAACAGTAAGGATGCAATTAATACCAGCACCCTGCTAATGGCCCTGTGCTGCTTTTGGGATGCACCCTCCAGCACCCTGCTTTTAGCTGCAATGCAGTGTTTGATTCTGCTGCCAGGGTTTTTTTTTAAGGACCAGAGGGTTTTTTGAAGCCCTGCAGCCTCCTACCAACCCGTCCAGCCTTTGTGCGGGGCTGACCTGAGTTGAGCTGTTCCTACTCGCACGAGTTTAGGGCAGGCACTCTAAGTTTTTGCGTTGTGAGGCCTTTAGAGTGGCTTGGTAAGGTTAAACTGATAAACCCTAAAATCTTAGTGGGGCTACCCTGTATTTCAATAATTGGCTTGAAAGGGTTGAAATTTAAAGATGGGTGGAGAGTAAATATTTTTTTAAATGCCCAAGTGATGTAGGAAGCAGTGATTAATGGAAGTGACCTTGGTGCTTTGCTCCCTTTCAGTGAAGCTCTTAGACTTGCCCTTGTGTTTAAAACTGGAACCTCTGCACTGTCAGTGCTGTCAGATGCAGTTCTGCTGTCTGAAGGCCAGAGCTGAGTGTCCAAGGGCACCATTACTGCAGTGTCTCTCACTGGGACATGCTGGTCTCTTGCTGCTTATGTGCAATCTGAAAGAACACTTAAAGCCTGTGGGTTTTGTAAGGATAAAAAATTTCAGGATGTAAGGAAAGATGCTCTTCTTTTGAAGTTAGCTCTTCTTCCATACAGGATTTTTATTGTGACCTGCAGTGAGTCTTTTAGAACATTCCTAGGTTGTGCAGCCCGAGTACCTGGGCTGGCTCTGGATGTGCCAACTCTCGAAAAAAATCCAGCAAATTGCTTGCAGCCCATCACAAAATTAGGAGCTTTCCCCAGAAGCTAATTGACCTGATGGGCATGGCATCAGCATGGCTCTGACATCTCTGCATGACCCTGTGGTGCCACATAACTGCAGCATTCATCTCTCTAAAACAGGCATTGTGGTGTGGCCTTACTTCCCAGGGATGCTGTCGGGACAAATCCTCTGTAGATACCAGAGTAACAGGGGACATATAATCACCATGGATAGATGGAAAAGTATGAAGTAGCCTTTGTCCAAGCATCTTCCAGTGTGGTTAAGTTGGATGAGGCCAGTTTAATTTAGCACTGGGGAAAGAAAATGCTTCTGGCAGGAGACTTCAATAGCTGCTCTGTGAAAGGACAGTGTGGGCTTTCTGAGAAGCTCTTCAGAGATGCACCAAGTGCCTCTGTCATCCCAAACCAGCACCTCAGAATGTTTTGCCAGTCTGTGTTAGCCACAAACGCTGGGCTCATTCTGCGGAGCCTTTAGAGAAAGCTGCGTTTCTTTATGAAAAATACCAAATGTCTCAGCTGGGAAACAGCATTCCCTCTTTTGATGGATCATGTTGGGGAAAGACCCCCAGTCTCTGCTCCCCGCCTTCTCCTCCCCTGGATGTTTTAGTTGGATACTGAGAGGTTTGTAAGATTTCCAAGACTTCTTGTGGAAATTTTCAGACCTGAGAAAGGCATTTTCCCTTTGGGGATTACACCATGCTGTAAATGTCTGTTCTCTTTATTTTATATGCATTTTCCCGCTTTTGTTTGACTTTCTCACGGATTGCACTATATTTAATTCAGAACATATCCTATAATGCTGTAATTGTCAGGCATGTCAGCTGGTTATCCAGATGACTTTCTGCTGTAATTTTTTTTTTTTCAAAATAAAAGGAAAGCAGTTGCTGCTGCTTCTCAGGGATTGAATTATTGCACTCCTCTTGCATGCTGTGGCATCATGTAACACCACAAGGGAGCCAGTGTCACTAGCTGCCTGATATAGTTATTCCTGCTGCATTGTGGAACCCGTTACAGCTTTAGGAAGAGATGGAGTTTCACCTCCTTCTGCTGTGTTAGATGTCAGTTCTACGTGTGAGTGGCTAACAGATGAGCTCCCTGGGCTCAGTCTGTTCCACGTCCTCACCCAAAGATCTTTTGCAAACTTTTCCTAGTTGGTGTTATGCGCAGGAACAGCTCTGCTCTGGCCAGTTTTGAAGGGGTGGGAGTTAAGCAGACTTCCTGCTGTCTTGTGTCTGTGCAAGTGGACTGGTTTGTTGTTCCTGTGAGCGGGAGAAGCAGAGGAGAAATAAAAAGAAGCTCAGAGAAATCTAGAAAATGTTATCTAACAGCTGTGTGCTGTGGAGGGATCTGCCCCAGTGACAGAGGTTTCATTCCCTGCCTTGCATCTCCTTCTGTCATTGATCTCAGCAGGTATGGTCCTGAGCTGGAGTAAATCAGGTCCTTCCACTTACATCATGGATGCTCCACTGATTAACCTTAGCAGAAAACCTGTTCTAAAACCAAACAATTGATGAAATTATCTTCTCTAGACCAGTATGTAGAAGGTGAATCTGTGGAGATGGGCTCTTGTGTTCTCCACTCTCTTGCTTGTTTTCACCTGCTGACATTTAAATGTTGATATGTTACCTATTAGCATGAGATCCACTCTCTGGAAATGGTGGCTAACCATCTTCCTTAAGTGAAAGACCCCCTTGGATTCCCTGGTTAACCAGGATTTGGAATATGCTATAGATGGACAAGCCCACAAATGAGAGGATAATCGTATCTGAAAACCACCGATAATACTTCTTCCATTTGCTTCTGTCCTGCTGGGTTTAGATGAGTGTAGTTCCTCTGAATTCAGTCTCTGACTCCTGCTCTGCAGCATGAGGCTCAGAGCCTGTGATGGCTCTTGATTAAATCTCATGCCACCTACCTGAGATCCGTCTCACATTTTGCAGGTGCAAAAGCAGAGATAGGACCAGAGAGGTTTATCTACAGGAAAACTCTGGCAGATGACAGAATTCAAACCCATCCTGGCCATTCCCTGTCTTGCAGATCACGTGGTTTATAATTCAAAATATAGCTGATGATGCTGAAACCATCAATCGTGTCAGCAAGCAGCACAGCTGGTTTCCAACTTCAAAATGAAAGGAAATTACTGCAGCTCCTCAGGGGTTTAATTAATAACTCCTATTCTGGTATCTTACCTCTCCTTCTCATCTAAACTTGTGTTATCTGCATTAGGAACTTTCAGTCTTTTCTGGTTTGCAGATGCCTTTAACCCCTCTTGCTGAGGATGTGAATTCCATCATCACTAGTTTCAGATCCCTGGCAGTATCTTTGCTTTTCTTCCATTTTCTTTGTCAGACTCTCTCAGAAGTGTGCACACAACCCCATACATGTACAGATGCCTCCTCTCCTCTTCCCTGTCTCCCAGTTGGCTGTAGCTCTTCTTTCCTCCTTGGGACTCTGAGATCAGATCAGCCTTGTGAGAAGGGATGTGCCTGATGCCTGACTGTCCTCATGTACTTTACCTTTCAAGTCCAGCAGTGTCTAAATTAAAGTTATTGTCAGCTTGCCTCATTTTTAATGAAAAATGCATTTTCTGATGAGCGCTTAGAAAAAGGGAAGCTGATGTGCTTCTTGGCATTCAGTGTAGGAAGGATTGTAGTCTTGGCCATTTGAGTGGCCAAGAGTAAGGTGGCAAGCTGAGGTTTCCAGGGACACCTTGCAAAAACTCTGCTGCTCTTGGTCATGGTTTGATTTTCAACTGCTCTTTCTCTGGGACACAAGTAAATTATACCCTGGAAAGGAAGTGAGGCCTCATCTCTCTCTGTAGAAGGTCAGAATCCTTCATCATTTTGCAAAGGTGGATGTTGTTTTGCTTGCCAAAGTAAGGGGCTTGCATGGAAGTCATCCTCAGGATCTTTGTGTTATAAATAAATCTCCCCATGACTGCAGTGCTGACCTCCTGCAGAGCTTTGATTTTATCTGTGCACATGGCAAACCTGCATCCACTTGAAAAGGAACCAGAAAGATTTCCACATTAAGAGATTATGTGGGTGTCCTCATTTGCTCATTTTAAGAGAACTTCAGTCTTCTGACCGGAGGAGTTAAAACTGCTGCAAGGAAGGAAGGGGAGGAACCAGGAGCCCAGCAGGAACCCATCTATAGTCTGTGGTGTAAGATGTAGGTGGAGGTCAGGTGACCTTCTCAGTGGATTAATTTCAGGGAGTTGGATTTGGACACAAACTTCCAAAACCTCAAAACCAAACCTGGAACAAAGTTCCTGCTGGCAAATGCCACAGGGTCAAGCCATTGAACAGTTTATATGTTCATGTCCCCTGCACTGGTTGGTTTGTAGCAGAGTAAAAGCCTCTCCTGCAAAAGAGAAGTTGCCTCTTAGTCTTGGGTGCTGTAAGTCCTTATGTCTGCAGCAGCAAGAAATGTTGTTTCATGAAAATTTAACCAAGGTAGGTAAAATGTAGTAAGTAAATGATCAGGAAGATGCTTGGCTTTTCAGCCTCAGAGATGCTACTTGCAGAATCTCAAAGGGCGCTTGTTTTTCTTTATTAAGATTTGTAATCAGGTGTTACCATTGCAAAGCAGACAGGGCAGAATCTTATTTTCACAGCAGGGCTGATGTGAAATGACCAGAGATGGTGTTACCGGGCAAACACAAATGGTTCTTGTGTGCAGCAGCATCTCTTTCTTCATGGCATATTGGCATTTTAGGTAAAGGTGGCCTGAAGCAGAAGAGAAGGAAGATGCCTGGAGAAGTGGTTGAGTTGATACTCTGAAATCTTCCTATTTCATTCTTGCAAGTCAAGTGATTTCATGGTTATGTACAAATAAGAAAGGAGTGGAGTGGGCTGCTGCTCTTGAGTCTGCTTTCATTTTAATGAGCAGCAACTCACATGAGTAATTCCCTTGATTTTTAATGAGATTAATTCCATGATCGTTTGCTGACCACTGCAAGAAAGTCGTAATCTGGATGACAAGGTTTTATAGCAGGTCTTCTAAAGGAGTTTTGGGCAGAAGCAAGAAGGAAGGTGCTCAGAACAGAAGGCAGGACTGTGCAGGACTTGGGTAGGAAAGATGTCAGCAAACCCAGAGCAGTTTGGAGAGACAAAGCCTGGAAAGGTAATTTTGGTGGTGAGTTATTCATGGACATGCATCTGTTGTGCCAGAAGTGAGAGAGGGATGTGTTTGTTCAGCCTGACTCCAGACACGCTGCCTGAATGGATGGAAAGCTCACTTCCTGGTTTCCATATACCCTCCCTGTTTCCAAACGGATCCTCCACCCTGTGATACAGGGACCCGGTAACAGGTTTCTTTCTGCTCATTATACCAGTCATGCAATTGGAGGCTCCTCCTCATTGTAAGCAAATGAACTGAGCTCCTCCAGGTGTGGTTTTTTTGTCTGCCCAACGCCACCTACATCCCTAATTCAGTTCTTTGGGCCTCTGCATCCAGACTTCCCTTTGCCTTCTTACTGGGATGATTTTACTCCAGGTGACAGAATTGCTTTCTGATTTAGCACACTTTGTTCCTAAGTTAACTGTCACATACCAAAGATGTGAGCAACAACTTGTGGAGACTGCCCATGTCTGAGCAGAATAACCTGGGGCATTAAGTGAAGGGTTTTTTTCATCAGTCGTATGTGTATTTGCAGTTATAACAAGAATAACTTCCTTTAATGGAAAATCATTTGCCACAAACAAAGGAGTTTTTGACTTTCAGATGCTCTGCAGACATCTAATTAAGAGAACTGAAAATCTGTTTATTGGTCTTTGTCTGTTAATCATGTGAGGAAAGGGCTGTGCCTACCAGGAGGAGTTTTGGTAGTTCAGCCCTTAACTTTCTTCATTCCCGGCTACTGCATTTGTCTCCTCTTACCAGAGCTGGGCTGAGTGGGGATGTTAAGCAGTGGCTCAGGACACCCCATCAGCTTTGGAAGATTTGGGATGTTTCATTCAGGTCCACTGATGTTTTTTTTCGCCTGTATACATCTCTTCCTCAGCCTCCCCCAGCTCCCTGCCATCCAGACCCTCCCAGTGGAGGCAGGAGCTGGGGTGGAAAGTGTAGTCTAGGAAAGTTTAGCCAAACTCTTCCAGCTGCAGTTTATTGTATCTATTTTGCTGATATCCACCCTTTAGATAAATAGCACTAAGTTATACACGTTGTGACTCTCTTGATGTGGTTAAAAAATCTAACTCCAAGAATAACCATGGGAATTTGACTGTATCAGTTCCAGCTTCAATCAGTCACCGCATAGTAAAGTGAGAATTGCCTTCCTGGCTAAAAGTGTAGCAACAGTGAAACTTCAAGTCAGTAGGTGGGGATTCCCCCCCCCTCCTTTTTTTTTTCCCTCTTCTTTGAAGGAAACTCCTGCCCATGCCTGACCTCAGAGCTCTACCTACAAGAAAACAAAATTTCCCATTTTCAATAAAAAACGTGTCTCCGTAGGCAGAAAAGCGAGTTAGCGAACAATCCGCAAAGCTACGGTCTATTTATTTACCAGGCTGACTCCCTGATGGGGAAACATGTGGGATCTTTTAAGTTCTTCTCCTGCACAGATGTTCCTTCTACTCCCGAGTTTCCTCTTGATCTTTGGTTTGCTGTGCCATATGGTGAAAACGCTGGAGATGTTGTGTGTGGTGGAAGACGAGAAGGATTCTGCGTGCTTAGAACAAAACCAGTAAAAATAAAAAAAAATAATTCTGACTGTTTTTCCCCCAAGTTAGCAAAAAAATATTTTTAAAAGGAAATCTGTCGAGCTAGCAAAACCCCTGTTAACTCGCTGGCTCCCTGTTGGACACGTAGCACTGATGAGATTAAATGCTGATTGATGAGTGACCCCTCCCTTCCCCCAGCTCTTGCTGCCACTTTGGGTATTTGTATTGAGCTGTAGATCCAGTTCAGGTGAGGAGATAGGGGTTCTGCAAGGGCAGGTAACATGACTGCTTGCTTTTCCTTCCTTGCTTTCTCTCTTCCTCAGAGATCACAGGGGCTGTGGACTGCGAGTTGAAAGACGTCTTTCCTGGTCTGTTGGAAAGGAGCCCTGGGGCTGACAGGAGCTTTGGAGTTCCCCCTGCCTGAGGGAGCCAGGGCTTCTGAGCAGGGAGGGGACATAGAGCATCATAGACGCATCATGCATATGAAATATGGGGAAAACTGAAACAGAATGTGAAGATTTGGGTCTCTGTCTTGGTAGCACCACATGCTGAATGAGAGCAAAAGGTTGCAGAGGGTGAATGGGAGAGATGAGAGGCTCTGGTAGTTTTCAAGGCTGGAGTTGCTCTCTTTTGGGCAAGTCCATGATGGTGTCACTAGAGCAGGTGCATCTTTCTGTCTGAGGCCTTTCAGCTGGTCTTCAGCCTCAGTGGCACTGGTCCATCAGGTCTCATCACCCAAGGATATATTGTAGGGCTCCTTTAGGAATGTCAGATCAGCATGCAGCTTTCCTAGGCTAGGAAACCATGTGCTGAAGGGTACTTGGCTGAGAGCACACCCACCCTGAGCTGTGCTTTCAGGCCAGCCGTGGGGCTGGTGTTCTGTGAGATGCTTTGCTCTCTGAGGCCTCCTTGCCTGCTGTCCTCCATGTAGGGACTGCAGTGGAAGATATTCCCCAAAACCCCATCTCTGTCTCCCTGGGAGAACAGGAATGCTTTGTCTTACTGGACCAGGGCAGTGGGTCTTTCTGCCATAAAAGCAGAGCAGGTGTTTTATTAGATGTGCTTTAATCTGGTTGCTTGAACAGCATTTGTAGCCAGGAGGCTGGTCTGTCAGATGGACAGGTAAAACTTGTTGCTCCACCAGCACAGGCAGGCTGTGTATTAGAGACAAGGCGTGTGTTTTGTAGCAAAAACTGGGAGCCTAATTTTAGAATGGCAGCAAGGCCAGGCTCAGCTGTCTGCCTGGGCCCTGTCCCAGCTCCTCTGTGCTGCCAGAAACTTGCCCTCCCTTTCTTGGAGTGAACTGTATCATACCTTTTTAAGTACAGGCTCCTCTCCAACAAGACAAAGTAATTCCTGCAGTTGATTTTGTCTTAAACCACACACAAACCAAGGGATCCCTTGGTCCCTATGCAGGTGGTCCACGTTTCCCCCTAAGACGTTTGTTGTGCTTCCTTTGCAGATGCAGCTTCTGGACAAGTTCCCTATTGAAGGAGGCCAGAAAGATCCCAAGCAAAGAATTATTCCTTTTCTACCAGGTAATGCTGTGGGGAAAGCCCTAAATAAGATGGGTGAGAGCAGCTGGAGGCTGCAGTTCCCCAGCTACTGTCTCTAGTACTTTTTGTGACCATTCTTTTAAATGCCTTTTCCCTGGGAGCTCATACACCCAGCCTTGTGATACCGACCTCCACCTCCTCCTAAAATAGCTGGCATGGTGTTTAGGGCTCTCAAGGGATCTTGCATCAGCTGTTCAGATTCAGGTTGGCTTGTGCCCTGTCACACAAAAGGATTTGATGGCTTCTGGGGGGCTGTGTCTGTGGGGTGCAACCAGGCAGCCTGAGCTCCTGCCACCACTTGGGAGACCACTGGGGACCAGAGTCAGTCTTTGTCATTTCTGGATGCTATGGCTCTGCAGACACTGTTATTGTACAATAAGGAATGAATAACTGGAGCTGCCACTGGGATAGAAAGGAAACTGAAGGAAGGTTAAATGCAAATAGCATCTGCAATGCTGGCCAGAAAGATATTTACTTATCTTTTTGGCCTGAGCCAGTGTCCCTCTGACAGCTTTCGTAGAGGGCCTGGACATGATGGATATCCTGTCCTCAGGGTAACAGCACACACTTCCACGCAGCTTCTTCCAGCAGCGGCTGCAGGAATGGCATGGGGGAGGTGAGCCAGACCACAGTGTGCTCTTGGAAGTGCAGGCTCTGGCCAGCTCCCTATTGTCTGACTGCACGATTCTGGCTGTTGGCTTAAAGTTTGGCTCGTTGCACTGCCTGCCAGGATAAATGGAGTATTTTCAGCCTGTTAAAAGGTCTGTTCTGTCTCCCGCTATAAAAAGGAGATCCCAGCTCTTCCCTTAAAGTCTGTGAAGAGAAGCTGGGATGGGAGGGTTTAATCCTCTCCAGGAACGTGCTGCGCTCCCAAACGCTGTTTGCAGGCAAAGCAGCTGCTCCAGATGTGTGGTGAGCACAGCTCCAGGGTTACTGGGGAGTAGGGACTTAGAAAGCAGCAGCACAAATACGTGACACAAACATCAGAGCCACAGCAGGGCAGCACAGCCGCCTGGCACCGTGCTGGCAGCCTCCATCGACCTTGTGGAAAGCAGTCCCAGGCTCGGGGTTTGCTCTCTGCAGTGTTCTGTGCTGCACCCAGCCTCTGCAGCCAGAGGAAGGTGGTGTTGCCATCCATTTCCTATCTGGGATGAGGAGAGAAGTCCAAGAGTGGACTTTCTTTTTAGCTGTATCACCAACAAAGTCAAAGACAAATCACTTTATGAAACCTGTTTGTGATAAGAATGGATACTGCTGGCCTGCCTTTCTTACTGGAAAGCATTTTGAGGTCCTTGAAAGCACTGTACAGGAGTGCAGATGGCTTCACATGAGGTGCTGTAGGAAAATCCCGTCTGCAGGTAGCATTTGTTCCTCCTGTATTGACTGTCACTGGCCTATCTGTTTTATTTTCTCCTAGAAAAATGTTGGCTGACTGCAGGTGGCTGCTGCTCAGCCTTTGTGCAGATCTTAGTGATGGATTTCCTGATACATGGGTGCGTGATATTTGCAGAGGGTGAGATAAACCCCATATGCCCATTACAACACTTCCTACCCTTCCCACCCTCCAGGAACATGAGGGAGATGGTAGTGCCACATGTCCTTGAGGGGAAGAGTTATATCTGGAAAACATTTGGGTTGACTTAGTGTCCCAAAGAAAGAAGCTGCTAGAACAGAATAGACCTCAGCTGTATTTAATTTAAAATTTCTGTGATATATGTTCTACTTTTGATATCGAATCTCTGCCTCTTTCTTGTTGAACTGCTGAACAGCCCTTGTTGCCTTACCCAGGAACAAGGTGACTCAGCTAAATGTCAAACAATGTCAAACTCCGTTAAATAAACTAGCTGCCATAATTAGAATACGCATGGCATTTCTGCAGCTGGAGCCGTGGATTACGGAAACGAATACCTAGCTATAAACTCCCTTAATTAAAAAATGGCAAGGCAGATGTTTGTACTTAAATCCTACTTTATGAAGATGTTATGGTCCTGCTTGCTTATAATGGGCCTGATTCAGCCAAGCTGGAGTGGCTCTGCATGCTGGGTTCTTGCTGTGCCACTTGCAGGGTAGGACAAATTCCCCCATCAGGTCTGGCTTAGGAAGTGGGCATATTCCATCCTGCAACTCCTGTTTGTCGGTGCTCTCCTGAAATAATAATTAGTGCTTGACTGTGCTGGAAACCTTTTACCTATAAAACCAAGGGAAGTGTATTGGAGTTCAGAGCCTTGCCCCCCAAGGAGAGACCGTACTGGGTTCAGCAGCAGGAAAGTGCAGTTCTTCTTTCCTCTAGACATCTTTATCTTATGTTCATCAATTTCTTCCTTCAAATATATTTACCCTCACTTCTCCCTTACACAAATAAGGACTCTACGGGTTTCAGTGCCATGAAGAGGTGCAAGGAAATTATTAAGCAGTGCCAGATAGTCCTGTAGAAAATGTCCTGTGGACAATTTTGTAGTTTAGTTTTACTTTTTGAGAGTCACTTCTTAGCCCACAATTTTTTTGTGAATTTTTTTAACCATACTGAGAGGGCAAAAGTGGTATCTTCATCTCTTTTCCTCATTTTGTCTTCTTCCCATGAGCTTTTCCATTTTTCTCTCTGATTTCCCTTTTTAATGTTGGAAAATTCTGCATCAGGAGGGGTTGTACAGAAGAAACCTCTGTGGATGGAGAGCATTTTCATAGTTGGTGGTATGAATTTTTTTCTTTGGAGGGAGACTGTGGAAGAGTTAGAATAAAATTTGCTGCAAAACCCCCTCTGTAGACAGAAGACGGTTTGTTGCTCTAAGGAGACATGGATGGAAAATGCTGTTTGAATGTGCCAGTGAGGCTGTTGGTTGAGCCCATTTGCAATACACTGATTTCTCCATCACCCCTGCTGCATATCTGAAGAACAATCTTTGGAGTGTGGATGAGTAGTTTTGCTCCCTCCCTGTCAGGTACTTTTACATCTACGACAGCAGAGAAAAGGGGTTATGGATTTGGGCTCCCTATTTCAGGGATCTTGAGGTAATTAATGAAGGAATTTCAGCTGGAAGGAGAAGACTCATCTGCCGAGCTTCTGGAGACCACAGTGGCAAATTAAATGGCAGAGACAGGGCAATGCAACTCTGGGATTAACAGTTTTGCAGCGGTTGACCCAACACTCCAGGGCTTGCATTGTTTTTCGTTTCTCTTGGCACTAAGTGGGAGAGCCATCTGGAGACAAAGCTGAAGCTGGAGGGATGTCAGCTCTTCTTACTCCACTGTGTCTTCCAAAGTGCAGCCCTGGGGAAAACGAGCTGCATGGCATGAAATCATCATGTCGTTCTGGCTGCTGGGCTGCAGATCCCTGCCTTGGAGAGAGGCTTGGGCTTGCCATGGCATGGAGGGCTGGCCATTGATGATGGCAGCCCCTTGCACTTCCCACACAGATTCCAGCTGATCCCTGCTGGACTTCAAACCACTTTTGACCCCCACTGAAGAAACAGGAGGTTTTTGCATAGGATGTGCCAGAAGGGGAAAATCCTCACTGGGTGCCTGCTCTGCATCTTGCATGCTGCCTGGAGAGGGAGACATCCTGTTCGAGGAGTCTGCTTTGTGTGCCTGGTTTTCCTAACTCTTGGGAAGCGGAGTCCAATCCCAGGGAAGCAGGGTGATCAGTGCAGGCTGCCCTACCAGCTTGGTCAGGCAGCTGGAGGAACAACAGCCCAGCCTGGCTCCAGTTCCTGCCTCCAGTGCTTGGGAGCCTCCACCAGTGCGGCACCTTCTCTCTTCCTTCTTTTCCCACTCAGGCTTTCCTTCTCCCTTGACTAGGGCGAGGAAAGAGGAAACCATCTATTCTAGGGTGCGTGCTGCCAGTGTAGCTTGGTGGCCGTGTCCCAGGGTGCTGGGAGGGATGCCAGCATGGGGGATGAGATGTCACCCAGCTGCTGTCACCCCGCTGTGCCCCGCTGACCTGCTTTGCCCCTGAGAAGAGAATCTCTCCAGCATCACCTCAGAGGGGTCTCTGGGCCTTTCTCCTTCGTGGGCCCTGGGGCAGCGGGAGCGCACAATGTGCCTGCTGAGGCGTTTTAGGGACAGGCAGCAAATTCAGGGCGGCAGAGATCCCTGCTGGGAGTGCGAGTTGGGTCCTGTTCTCTGCTCCAGAGCTGTGGCACGTTGCTCCTGCCAGGAACAGTGGTGGGAGTGGGGTGAGCTGATCCCTGCCGGGAGGGCCTTGCCTGCCTGACTGCTTAATCTCTGGGCAAGGCTCCCGGTTCCCCAGTGTCTCCCAGCCCGAGGCGCGCTGGAGGCTGTTCCTGCAGCACAGGGGAGTCGGAGGAGCGAGCCCCAGCCGAGGGCAGAGCCATGTGTGAGTCAGGAGGGCCGCGGGAAGGGAGAGGTTCGCTCGGAGAGGGCGCGGGCGGGCGGCCCAGCACCGCCCAGATACCTGGGGCTGCTGAGGGGTGCCGGCGGGAGCCTCCCCGATTTGCACAATGCAGGAGGATGGGGAATAACTTCTCCCCAATGCCGGCTGGGACCTTCCTCACCTCTGTTTCTGCCACTCCCGGGCTGCAGTGGGGAAGGAGATCTGCCGATGAACTGCATCCCAGGTGCTTATGTCTGATTTTTTGGTTTCGGTTTGAGGTGTTGGGTTTGGTTTTTTCCCCTCCCCTTTCCAGTGCCGTTTTTTGGGCAAGATGAAGCTGAGGAAAAGGGCTTCAGTAGGTTTGCAACAGCAGGATTTCGTCCACGGTGATGAGAGCAGGGTTTGGTTTTTTTTTTTTCCTTTCAGCTTTGTATATTTCAGCTTTTCGCCTTTTGTTTCGCTCCGGGCTGGAGGAGAAGCAGTATTTTGTTCGGAGATCATGTGCTGGAGCACAGATGATGGGCTCGTCCTCACAGCCGGCATCGCAATGACCCTCAGATCCAGCCATTCATGTTCCACCTGTGCAAATCGTAAATCGAGAGCAGGATCAGCAAAATTAGGATGTGGCCATGTGTAATTTTGTCAAAGGTGCTGCATTTCAGCAGGGTACAGCGCATGGAAAGTGTTTTCAACATTTATTCTGCCCACCTTGGGAGGAAGAGGAATGATGACTGTAAGGCACACACTGGCCAAGGAGGAGCCTTAGAACTTTTAGAGATATTTTTATTGCAGGCTGTTTTCTCCCTTGGAGAGCTGGTTGCTAGCAGAGCATTTAAAAAGGAATTGCGTTCCCTGTCCTGATTCTTAGCTGTTTTTTATGTGCAAATTTCAGATTTTTTTAAATTTTGGATTATTCTGTCCTTTATCAGGCTGAGCCAGGGCAGCAAGTTATTAGTAAGTGATTTAAACTTTTTTTTGCTGTCATTTTGAATTCCTCAGAATTTCATTTCTGACCTACTCAGAAATGAACAGTGTTGCAGCAGTTCAAAGTCAGTCAAAAAGTAGCATAAAGATTAAAAAACCCAAGAGAGATCAGATATGGCATATCTTTATCAAGGCATATCTTATGTTTTAGATTAAAATATGAATTAAGTTATTTGAAACAGTGCTCCTTTAATATGCAGGGGTAGTCTTACAGACATGATAGGCATACATACACACAGAGAGCCGAGTCTCAGATGTTTGGTTTGCTGAGCCTTACCTGTGTAACATCAATAACCAAGATGTTCTGCTGTGCTTTTCTGAATATGAGGCAACAAACTCCCAGAAGATAGAGGGGCTCTGCCCCCATCTCCTTCCACCAGCTGCAATAAGGTAGCATTGCAGTCCCCTGTCCCCATCTCTGAGGAGCTGCCAGAGGGTGGAGAGGTGACCTGTGGCACTGTGGCATGAGATGCTGTGCGCTTGAAGAGCTATGGAAATCTTTTTGGGGGCCATTCCATAATGCAGTGCAATTTCATTTTAATATACGTATTTTACATTTTCCTGCCTGTTCTCTGAAAGGGGAGGGTGCTTCCAGGTTTAAAACAAGCTTATGTTTGAGCCTGGATATTGTGTTAGCAAGACAGCTAACAGGTCCTTGGCTTCTTTCCACTCCAGCTTATTTAGGACCTGGGTGATGCCGAGCTTCTGGTGAGCTGCCCTTCAGCAGCTCCTATTGTTTGAGTTAGCAGTTTCTATTGTGTCTTTCTATTTTCTGCCTTGCTAGGAGAGCTATTGTGGAAAATTCATCTCCTGTCTCTCACAAGAGGAGAATGGATTTCCTGTCGGCTCCGGGCTTGAAGGGAAAGCAGGGGCTGCCGGGAGGAAGCGGCTGTTCCTCAGCCGGGCGGCAGGAGGATTGATGATTTTGAGGGGAACAGGCGTATTCTTTTCTTTAGGCTCCGTGGAGATATTTTTAGGGTTTAAGTGTTTTCTGGTTGAAAGACAAGTCGTCAAATATGAGGTCATAGGATGCCCTAAGGCTGCTGCCTGTTGAAAAAGCTGTGGAAAAGGCATGGCCAGCGCCAGCTTTCAGAGCTGCCACTGAGGAGGGAGCTGTAAGGAGCCCCACGGACTGGAGTGCAGGGGGCTGCTGGCTTTGCGTGCTGAGCCTGTTTCACAGGTCAGGCCTTCTGAAGGTGTTTGGGCATTAATAGGACATGAATCAAGGGTCTGATTCCATTATAAAAGGAAGAAAAAGCGGGGAAAAAATATTCCTGATATCTGCCCAAGTACCTGGTCCTCTTCTCTCTCTTTCAGTCTCTTCTGAGTCCTTTCTCAGCATACAGATCCAAAATCCACCAGCTGACAGCTGAAATGAGGGGCTGGAATAGAAAAAAGCTACAGAATCTTTTTTCTGGGGCTTGTAAACCCACTCTTCTCACACATGTTAAGAGCTTGTGTTTTGCTCAACCAGAAACCACCTCTGGGCAGAAATCAGCATATGCAAAACATGATGTGCCTCTCATTAGACCACTTGAATATCCTGATGAAGATTTTGTAATGATCAAGCCACAGTTTCAAGGGGAAACAAAGACTGGAAAGGGATTTGGGTTTGGGTTTCCTTGAAGCCAGAGCTAATGGGGATTATTTATTTTTTTTGCAGCTCTGGATGCTAGACTGAAAGGCCAGGGAAGGTTTTCAGTGTAGTCTAGCTGCCTGGACTCCTTAGGGAAATATACAGACGTTTTTACTCAGAAATTAGTTGGATTTTGATTCTTGTTTTTAAAGGCAATAAATAAACACGATTATAGACTTGAAAAGCAGTTTGAGCTGCATTGGGCTCGTCGTTTCCTCAGGCAGCCGTTCCAGATGAGTGTGCCCTCTACTACTATAATTACTTTTTAAAAATAACTCTGCAAGTCTGTAATCTAAAGTGGGTGGTATGTAGCAAGTCTGAGAGCATTCTGCATTCAACCCACAGACTGGGGAGAGGGTGACTTTATATAAGGGGTTGCTTGTCTTCCTCCCTGGTCTGAAATCTGACTTTTTCCCACAATCCATCAACAAATGGCCCATACAATGAAAGTGCTTTTTAACACAGGAGTCAAGCTTGCCAGGGACTCAGATGGCTTTGCAGCCCCACAGGCTCTAGATATTCCCTCTGGATATTACTTATCTACCTAATCTTGTCTTTGTTGTATTCAGATTTAAGCTGCCCGAGCAATAGAGGAGAGAAGAGCCCAGCTGAGATTCACAGCTAAGTAATAGTCTAGACCTCTGTTTGAATCTGTTTTCAGCCCACTTTGCCTTTTGGCTGGGCCAGCTGATTTATTTACACACTCACATGCTTAAAATAGGTTCTGATTTTTTTTTTTTTCCTGTAGATTGGAAACAATGAACCTGGGAATTTGCTGCTTGATTTCTCCTACTTTATTTTCTCTATCTATTGAGCTTTTTAGGTGGTGATGTTCTGTAGTCTGGTGTGCTTGCAGACCTCCCTGCTCCACAATGCAGCTTCTTCCAGGCTCTCATGAACATGTTTGTCATTACTCATAAGGGGATCTTTATACTCAGGAGCAGAGTGAGGGGATACTGCAGGCAGGGATTTGCCAAACTTAATCTATTTTCACTATAACGAAATAACCCATGGCAGTGTCTGCTCCCCTGTGGGGTTTCTTTTTTAGAGTTTAGTCCCATTTAAAGAGAAAGCTGAGGTAGAGAGAAGGAAATAATGTGGGAATTAGAAAGAGGAAACCAGGGGTAGGTAGATGAGGAAAGGAAAGTAAGTCCTAGAAGTGGGAAATTCAATCCTCTTGAGCTTCTTCCATTCAGAGAGGTGCTAATACAGGCCCCAGGCTTGTACGCAGGATTGAGGTAATTAATGTTTGCCTTCAAATTTCCATGGGTCTGAAGTTAAGCACTTCCACCATGTTGTTTTCTATCAGGGTTTTGCCACCTCTAAATAAAGAGCAGAAAATTACATTCCTTCTGCTTTTACATCCTAAGCATCGGCGAGTTCAGGCTTGCAGGGTGCTTCTTGTATTCAGGGCTCTGAACAGCACAGGGTTGACCTGGAATAAGCAAAACATTTGCAATCTGGTTTGCCCATGATGGGGTTTTATTGGTGTTCGGGCTGGTGGACAGACTTCACTTTTTCACTGAGTGCACTGTTAGATGTGATTCCCACCAAAATCTTCCGACTCTTCTCACCAAATGCTGGGTAGTTTGGTATTGTCTCAGGCAAGGAGTAAAGCCATCAGAGCGGAGTACAGGAGAAAGGCATTTGGGCCTATTCCCACTGGGCAGTGTCGTCATGGCTGGTCTATTTAAATCCTTAGATGTGGAGAGCAGAAGGAAGAATGTTCCTGTATTAATCCCGCCTCCCACAAAACACAGCAAATGCAGATTTGTGTGTTTAGCAGATTTCCTCTTGGGAAAAGAAGTCTCCTATAGATAATAATCCTTCTAGCAACATCTCCAGTGAACAAGGCTTTGTCCAAAGAACAAAGAAAAAGTCGCAAGCTTGAAATATGCCTGAATTTCCTGAGTGCACTCGCCTCTGTGTGCAGGCAGGAAACTCTGTTAGTCTGGTTTGGATGTTTGCTCTGAAGCGGCATAAACAGAGTGTCGAGTCTCCGGGGATCCTGATCTGACCCGTGGACCAGGGAATAGGGGTTCCTCTAAGCTGCAGCTGTGAGAAGGACTGCCACAGCCACAGGCAGCTCTGTGGCCACGTCCCTGACTGTCCCATTTCCCCTCTGACCACATCCTCTGAAGATCCTGGGTGGATGCAGGGGCCAGCAGCAGAGGTGAGCAGTGCAGCTACAGTAGACCCAGCACACGTGAGTGTTAAGCTGCCAGCCAGCAGGGAACTCATTTCCTGCACAATTATGGAAACAGCTGATCTGTGACATTTTAAGAAGGGGAGAAAATACAGGGCAGGGGAAGGAAGGCCCTGGCTGCATAAACATTTACTCTTGCACAGTGTCCCAGCCACCGTCTTCTTCCAGGGTCTGGGAGAAGAAGGGGTTGCTTGCTGCTGGCTCTGGCATGTGGCGACAGGGGCTGGGGGAGCCGCCAGTGGGCTGCCTGCAGCTGGAAGGAGGACACTGTCTGCCAAGCAAAAGCTGCTCTGCTGGAGTGTGATACTGCCCTGCTTGACCCACCTGCACCCTGCTGCATCCCACAGCCAGGGATGTGCTGCTGGACCACTAAGAGCTTGCTTGAATCACCTGCCTGGACCTCCTTTCCCATTTCTTGGTCTAACAAAGTCTAACAAAGCCAAGGTAATGAGATAGCTCTGCTAGTGAGGTAACAGATACCCCTGCTCCTTTCCAGAGCAGCTCTGGAAAGGGTGTTGGAGAAATGAAGACACAAAGCGTTCCAGGGTAGTGCTGCTGTAGGCAGTTGAGGTGTCCAGGATCTGGGGACTGCAGCATCTTGTGTGATGCCATCACCACATCACAGGCCCACCACCAGCCAGGTCTGGAGCAGACGTGAACTATGTTGTGAGCAGAGGAGGCACTCGGAGGCACATCGCTAGATCTGATTGAAAAGACCCTTGGACACAAGTCAAAAAAAAGACCCTCAGAGACAGGAAAAGGCTTTTCTTGTGGTCATGGCATTGTTCAACCTGATATAATACTTGTTTTCAATTTCTTTCCCTCACCCTAGACGAAAATGTTATTTTTTCCATTGCTGTCAAAGAGAGGGTGAATTGACTCTCTTTGGTCTTCAAATACTGCTGAGTTGTCTTTGCATTAGCCCCCCCTTGGCTGTGTTGATGGCTGCAGTGATATCTGACCACTGAGGCATTTCTGAAGTCCCTCCCGTGTGTACCCAGCAGGTGAAGGGAAGGCTGTGGTGTGCTTTGCTTTGTCCAGTTTGTGTTTGTAGCCAGGATTGCACAGTCTAAGCCATGTTTCTGCAGTGCAGCAGCCTGAGGTGACTCTGTCAGCGTGGGGTGACGTGTGTGAGGAGATTCAGTGGGTCCCAGTAGGAGTGACACCAATCCACTGGTGGATCTTGCTGTAGTCTGCTCTCCCAGTGCTGTCTGTGAAACCAGAAGAGTTGGAATAGGTGGGATTCAAAGATTTGTTTCATGAAGTGGTTGATGTGGTAGGAGAGGTAACTCCAGCCTGTTGCCCTCCACCCCTTTCATCAAGGAAATACTGGCTAAGCTCACTCCCCAGAACATGCACCGTCACTCAGTGAACAAACAGAAGGGATTTGTTGTGGGTTAATTCTGCTGCTGGAAATCAAACCCCGTTCGTGGTCAGATGACATCTTTTTTCTTGGAAAGGGACCAAGGTTAAGAAGACAAGGAAGGCAGGTTAGTTAAAATATGTCAAAGTCTCTTGGGTGTAAGTGAAGACTATAAATAAAAGCCTTTTAACTTGGAAAAGAACTTTAGAGTGATATGATCAGGCTCAATTTAGTCCAAATATTGCTTTATGCCATTAAGCTGTTATCAGGTTTTGGTTCAACTGCAATAGTTTTATGGCTTCACTGCAGTGGGAACAGTTGCAGCCTTTATGCAAGTAAAGCATTTCCCCTGAAACATTTGCAGGGAAGACTGCTGTATTGTGCAGGAACCTGGGAGTGAAACTGCCTGGAAGCGAATAGCTGGGAAGGTCACCTCCCCTAAATCTTTTTTTTTTTTTTNACACAATCTAAGGATTTATATTGTGAACAATGAGGGGATTTAAATGAGGTTTAGTTTTACATTCCTGTTAATGAATCTTCAAACTTAGTAATAAAAGCTGAACATTTTTACTTATTTCCTCTTAAGCAGCAAACATGTCTGATTCAGCAGTGTCTTGAGATGATTTGTCAGGATGAGAAAATAAGTCACATCCCTCTTCCTCTTGGGATTAATAGAGAACAAGAATAATCCTGTACCCATAATATTATTTCAGTTGGGCTTGCATAATAGCCTGGAAATGGTTATACTCAATGCAATGCTTTGTAATAATGATGTTTCATCCTTTGAAGTTAGGTTAGTGCATGTCACAGTAATAAAACACACACACCCCTTCAGTTTTTCTTAACTAGCCTTCATTTTCTGGTCCAAGTTTTGCTACAGTCGATTAGGAGAGAGTGTATTTTAATGCTGTTATCCAGCACCATCATAGCCCAAAAACTCCGTCTCACATTTGGTGTGTTTGCATGTCACTGTGTGCCTGAGGGTTTAGGAAGATCCTGATGTTTCTAAGAAAGTCTTGCTGTGTGTATGCCTGTGCTCAAAGTCTCTGCAGAGCGTGAGTAATTCCACCAAAATCATTGTAACTGACCCTCTCCATGAGCCAAGGTTTTCTGCTCATCTGGGCCCTTATTCCTGGCTTTCATTAAAGAAAGTGAGAGAAATCAGGCCTTCCGTAATTACTTACAATCTGTGAGCTAGGCACATATGTAAATATTTTCAGGGTCACAACTTAGCTCTTTACTTTTAATATACTTTGTTATTAGTAATCGGTTTTGAAGAGATTCAAAATCCCACCCATAAGTTTCTGTAGTGTCAAGCCTGCTCAGCCTTGACCTCTGCTCCCAGTGGTATCATTGGATTTACTGTTGACTTCAGCAGGAGCAGTCACAGCAGGTCTGAGTGCTTTTGAAGACTCTTTCCCTATGTTTTTCTGTGTAAAACCCATCACTGTAGCTGCCAGATTATATGATACTAGGGTTTAAAATGACTTAAGAATGAAATCAGACTGATAAGAAGGCTAACTTGTAATAAAGCTAAGCAAAGTAAACTTGCTTTCTTTCTCATACAAAGCGACTTTCACAAGGTTTTAATTTTCTCTGGCCCAAGTGGAAAAGCAATTGAGTTTGGTTCATTGTGAGCATGCGTGTGTCCACACTGCTCCAGCAAAGCCTAAGATGACGTCCTGCACCCACTACCATGCAGGCTTACCCTGGGCACGTGGGACCAGTTGAGGGGGGCTGGAGCCCACTTTGGGGGCTTGGTTTCAATTTCTCTCTGTCCCCCTACCACAGGGTGTGAACTTGGGAATCACCAGTTAAGCCCATACTTAGTTACTAATTCTGCCCAAGATGTGTCACTAGTTTTGCCCACTGGTTGTTCTTTACAAACGGGAAATAGAAGATCTAGGGGCTTAAGTAGAAGGAAGAGGGTCCAAATCTGCCCCCAGACTCTCTGCAGATATTGTGTTGGGGAAAAAGAGAGACAAACTAGAATTGCCATATCTCCCTGTGGCAATAGAAGAATAAATCCATAAAACATTGTATAGCACTTAAATACTGCAGCAGTAAAGTCCTTCTCTAGTTACCTATGCCCTGACGGGTGGTATTGCTGTGTTAAAAGCCTCCATGCTCACATCTGTTTGCAGATGTCCTCTGGAGCAGGGTGGTCTCTTGCTGTAAGAATGACAATAAATACTTAGCTTTCACGGATTAGATTATTCCTCACAACTTGTTCTCTGTTTCACTGGAGGTCAGCTATACTCATCATCTATTTGGATTTTCTCCCCTGGGTCCATTTTTGGTTTTTTGCAATTAAACCAGGTCCTTTGTTCTGTGGTGTCAGCAGATAGGAGTGTTCCTCCAGGCCGCCACGAAGACAGAAATGTGTGGGCAAGGCTGTTGCCTCTCTGCAGCTTTCTACTCTTCTCCCATCAACAGCTCCCTGTGCACAATACTCACTTCAAGGGGTGGTTGTGTCCTCTCTGCACCATCCATTTCTCGGTTCACCTCCCCTTGAAAAGAGAGTCCAGATGTTATAATCCTCTGGTAAGCCGTAAAACTGGCAGGATTTTTGTGTTTGTTTCCATCCTCCTGTTTTATTTTCATAAGCCTATAGATTGACTTTATTTCTCTTAAAGGTCTCTAGGCTGAGAGATTGCTATTCATCCACTTTTAATTAAAGCAATATAGGGAATTAGGCCTTTCACAGGGGTGGTTCTGGTGATGGCTCTGACTGTTTTTGTTAGTTTTCCTCCCATCTGAGCAAATGCTTGGAAGTGTGACTTGGAGCATAAGGTTTTTAATTACCAGAGAGTGAAATTACTACATTATGGTGAATTGATTCCTTTGCAAAGGAAAAACTGTTTCTTGGCTGCTGCTGTGTGCCATAGTGTAACAAAGAGAGGAGGGTTCACTGCTGCAGCCTCAGAGGATGGGAGGGTGGTGGATGCAAGGAGGGAGTAAGGATTTGGGCATCAGAGCATTGAGGCATTTGGTGGGGCAGCTCAGGGTGATCTGTGATATTTGCAGTGGGATTTTGAAGGGGTGGACGTGACCAGTCCCTCACCCTGGCAGTGTCCAGCTGTTTCCCAGAGGAGTCTGTTTTAGATTAGGCTGCCAAAGGCACAGTTTCTCTTGACATTGGTACCACCCTAGAAGAGAGTGGATGTAGGACTGAGGGTGTCCGGAGAGCCAAGTACTGCTCTTCCCAAGTGATTTATAGTCTCTCATTCCCGTTCTGTCCTCCTTCAAAGCAACGCTCTCAGGCTCCTAAAACCGAGCTTCATGCAAGCAGAGGCTGGTGCAGACAGGGAACCTCCCATTGGCATATGGGGGTCCCAAACTGGTCTTTTTCTGTATCTTGGGGAAGGCAGTGAAATCCTCCTCCCCAAGAACATGATTATTTTGCGTGAGCAAGTGAAGGATCTCAAGAGCAGGTCTCAGGCTGACCTAGGGAAGCAGCTGGCTTTTCCGCCTGGAGTGTTCAAATTATTTCAGAGTAGTTTTACAGTGTGAAAGGCTCCAGCAGGAAATTTTCAGAAGAGTCCAAGTGTCATCTGACCCTGACTCCTGTTTTCTGAAGTGTCAATGTGTTCCTGGTGTGTGTTTGTGCATGTGTGTTTGGAAATTTGACTTCTGTTTGAAATTGGTTAGCTATTTTAATACAATGGAAGGAAAGCTATCACCCCAAGTGGCAGTATGCTTGCAGGAAAACCTGTATTTACCCGTGGACCCCTGGGGAGAGGGGATAATCCTCTTCAGTCTCATTAACTTCTGTCTCTTGCTTCTGTCCTTGCACGTAGCTTGTTTCCGGCACAAGGACAGAGCTTCTCTTGGCTTCCTCAGCCCCATGAGCCACACGCAGGTCCTTGTGGTGCGGCAGAGTAGCCAGTGCAGGTGTTTGTGTCCCTTTCTGAGGTCCTCTGGGTCCATCTCAATGCCAGCACGTGATGAAGGGACTGTCAGACTGTCCCTTCTGTGCTCGTCTCTTTCTTTTCCTCTCATCTGTGACTTGAAATGGTTTGCTGTCTCCCTGGGGCTCACTGATGCTCCACGTGTTTCTAATCTCGTGGTGCAGCCAGGCTGGCTTCTCACTTGCAGCAATGAGACACCGGCTCAGATGTCACTGAGTTTGGTTCTGATCTGTACGAGTCCTGGGGCCAGACTCTGTTCTCATTAATGGCTTTTCCATTTGGAAATACCTGCTTCCCTTTCTGCAGCGTTTCCCTATTGCAATGCCTGGAAAGGGCCAAGAAAATTTTTTCTTTTCCCCATTTGTGATGCCTCTGGTTCCTTGGGGGCTCTGGGTTTATGCTGTGGTTCGTTACTGATGCAGGTTTCCTGGCGGTTATAAGATGATCTAAAGCAATCTGACTGGTTGAGCTGACTCAGAAGTGACCCTCCTGAATCACTCCCAGGCAGCTGAGCTGTCTAAAGATCTGACTGCAGGAGACTGATCTGCTTGTCATTAAAAAGAAAATGTTCTGTATGCCTTCAAAATATCAGAAATTTGTTAGATTCTTTGTATTTCCAAAAAGCTCATGTCAGTGCCCTCTTTTTCAAGTAATAGTTATTTAATTAATCTGCAGTGCAGTATCTGAAATGCACCTGTCTCGCCCTATTGGCACATGAACAAAAATTTATATAATATGAGCTAAAATAAGCAATGTGGAAAACAGAGTCATCCAGAGAAAAATTTTAAAAACCCGCCTCCTGAACAAGACTAACACCTGTGAAAAAGATCCATCTGGTACTTTTTCTGGATAAATAACATAAAAAATAAGGTGGTAAGACCTAAACTTTTCTTCATGTCCTAAATGTACTGAATGTGCATCCTCCTTCCTTGTCTTAGTGCATTGGAGAGGTGATTTTGGATGGCCCGAGGAGGTGAGGACTCTCCACTTTGGAGGTCTGTAACTACAGGTTAAACAGACTTCCCCAGCAGTGCCATAGGTAGAGTTGATTGTACCATGAATCAGGGTGATGGATTTGCTGGTCTCTTGAGCTCTTATGCTGTATTTCTGTGATTAGATTCTTTGGAGCCACACGGTGAAAAGGTTGTGATGAAGATTAATTCAGAGTGTGCAGCAATTGGACGTGAAGGGTTAGTAGTTTGTGGTTGTAAGATCTCGACCTCAAAAAGAAGGATTTTAGTCTACCCAGTAGTAGAAACTTGTCAAAATGCAATGTTTTCCTAAGCTGCTTCTGGTTTTTAATCAAAACTTCATGATTTCTGGACAACACCACTCTGATTTGTAAGTGGCACCAGTATAATTTGTGTCACCACAACACCAGTACCTCAGTTGCATGTGCTCTTTCAAGTGTACGTGTATGAATACTGCATTCAGAAAGCCTCATGCCACAGAGCAATCATTGTAGCAGTTGCAAGAAATGCTTTTATTTCCTCCTTCTTGTCTGTCTAAAAGGAAAAAGTCCGATCTTTCAAAAACATTTGCAGCCACATGGTTTTATGTAACTCAGCAGGAAATACTCTTTTGTCTGTCTTGCAGATGAGTGCAGTGGAAGGTTCTGCTGCATCGTGTGGGCTGTTGGGTGTCTGAGAAATTTCTCTGCTGGGCTCCACTGGTCCCACTTCTCTTCCCATAACCGTCCCTTCATTCATAGGATCTTAGTAGTAGTTGAATCTGGCACACCGTTGCTGTGGCAAGTATAGCATGACCAAGCTGCTGAACAGGTAGCCTTTGATACTCTGTATTTCTTGCAGTCAGGTAATTTTGAGGTATGACCTGGATTTTGTTTTGCACAGGTGCCCAGTGTTAATTCAGGTGCTTGACACTTCTCTACTCCTTATTAATTTGTTCAAAAGCCACAGTGGAACACCTAGCATTTTGGCTGTGAACAAATGAGTCTCAGGGTCTGTCCTGTGTTTGTACTGTGCCTGGGACAGTGGGTTTCTGCTCTGAGAATAAATACTTTGGAAAATGTCTTTAGATTCTTGCAAGAGAACCACTCTTCTTCAGCCATCTCCTCTGCCCTCACATTGCTGGTTGGGAAGTGGCATTTCCACCATGCTGATCCCGAGAAGGGGACCCACTCTTACCCTGCAAAGGGAAAAAGTGAGGGCAGGTTCTGCCTAAATCAGCATGGAAAAATATTATGCGGGGTGAGGCTGAATTCCGTCCAAACATAAATAGAGTAGCATGCCCCAGAATATCTTCTTGGTCTAAATCTTGCTCAGAAGTCGAAAGTCCCAAGTACCAATAAAGTCACTGACTAATGAACATTACTCAGTTCCTTTGGGTGCTTGGCTAGGGGCACTCATAGTTTCCAGTCACACGATTACTCCTTTTTTACTTTAAGCCATCCTGTTTTCCTTTAGTCTTTCAGCCTTAAAGAAACATTGAGTAACTCTGTGTTCTGCTTCTTAATGGCAAAGTCAAGGGATTCCAGAGACACAGGTCTTTTCCTGCTACCTGGAAACACCTTCTTTATCTCAGTGCCAGCTGATGTGTTAGTTTCCTGGTTTATTTTCCATCACCTTTTCCGAGTCTCTCTTTCTCACCCTTTTTCCACTGGAACCATAAACAAGTCAGGATTTTCCAAGAAGTGTGTCTCTTAGATATGCAGTGGAGATGAATTGGCACCTGGACACCTGCTCTGCACAATGGATTTTTGATGATGACACAGGAAGGGATTAAAATCTAAACCTGAAGCTTGGCAAATTATTTCAGTAAAAGCTTTAGGGAAGGCCAGCCCCAGTTTCTGGACAGTTCATTCTTGACTGCCAGTGGAGGTACAAAGAACAGCCAGCCTCCAGATGAGTCATTATCCTGGCACCTGAGAAACCTTCAATTCAATTTCTTGTGGTGTCTTGCAGGAGTTTACCTGCAAGAATAAATGTCTATATGGTACATGAGACCTATGAGTCCTTGAGCTGCCATTGACACCTTGTCCTGTGTCATTCAGAACTGCAACACTGCTCCAGCATTTAGTGACTTTCAGCATCCAGTCACATCTCCCAGGACCTCGTGCCCAGGGTTGTGTCTTTGGATGGGCAGTGACTCTGCTGAGGAGTCTTGCATTTGTGTACCAAATAGAGCTTCACAAACGGTGTTGTGATTTCAAATATGCAACCCATTGCCTCAGCTAAATTCACTTCTGCTGTACTTGAGATACAGGTACACGTCCGAGGACCATGACTCTTTTAGATAGTTGTGTGACTTGGAAACTAGTTTCACACATCCAAATCAGAATGTGGGTCCATGGTGGCTTGAGCTGAGTCTCTGAGTACAGTCCTGAGTGGCAGATGAGACATTTCACTTCATCTGGGTCCAGGTGATCTGTGTTGGTCTGCTGGTGAAGGGAGATGTGCTGCCTACTTCCTAAATCTGGCCCAATTATTTATTTTTCACAGGACTAACACCAAAGTATGTGTGAACTATACAGCAGCTGCCACTAAAATTTACTGGGATGTAGCTTCTGCAATAGTTATCTACAATTCCTGACACCTGTCACAATCCCATTCTGTGGCTGTGCCATGCTGGTATATTCGACTTATGTCACTATGGGCATTGCATAAAAGTATAACCCATCAGTGAAATACCTTCATCTGTGGAATCTAGTACAGTGAATCTTGGATGGCAACACTACACCTCAGATTGTGAGTAGGGATAAAGAAGAATCCCACATCCAATTGACCATGGCAAATCCAATTCAAACTGCAAAGGGATATTTTTCCTCCCATTAGGCAGAATGTGATTAATTTCCCATGTGGAAAATTGTTCAAGACAGACGTGCTCGTAAGTTATGGCTTAAGAGATCCTATTACTTCCAGATCCATCAAAACCTACTGTGCCTCCCAAAATAGCAATAAGAAGATAATTATATTAACAGCCTTTCTTGTTATTTGATGTATGACTGACATAGGCTGTATGCTTATTTTCTGCCAGGTTGGAGCCTTCATTAAAGGATGGATGCTTTGGCATTTGAGGACATTATCAGCAATCCTTGTTTTCTGACATTTAAAATAAAAGTGTTAGAGGAAAGTTTTTAAAATAGGGAGTTGAAAGCTAATAGGTGTCAATGAGCCTACGTTTTAAAACAATGCATCCTCTGGGGATGAAGACTTAAAAACTTCCTGTCTGAAAAGACACATGGATTTACCAACAGGGATTCTTGAATGATCTGGTCTAGGAGGTGCTAGTGATATAACTAACTTGGCTGATCATGAAATTCACTTAGGATACTCAAATTTGGAGCTGACTGAAAAATACTGGAGGAGGATCTCATAATATACACGGTAAAGAGGCAGTTTGGTGGTGCTAAGCACAAAGTAGTGGAGAGGGCAGAGGGGGAGAAAAACCATTGCAATCTAGGAAGGAGATTTCAGTAGCTCTGAAGGTGTTTCCATGATAACTGCAGCTCAACAGTCAGCAGCAGTCAGAAAGCCAAAGGTGGTGTTCAAAAGAATTAGGCAAAGAATGGGAAACAAAACACAGCTTCAGCTGTGGAAATCCAAGATTTCCCCATGCTGTGAATACCATGTGCAGGTCTGGTGTTGCCTCTCAGAAAGTGTACTTAATAAAGTAAGGTGCTGAGAAGGATGACAGAGGTGATTATAGAGGTGAATTGGCTTTTGTAGGACAGGAATAAATAGACTGAAAGTCTTCAGTCTTGACCAAGGTGATGGTTGGGATAGAGTAGAAGTTCGTGAAATCCCCAAAAATTTGAGAGAGTAAGGAAAACATGATTAATTTTATTTCTCAGAATGCAAAAACCAGGTGCAGCCTGTGAAATCTGAAAAGCAAGCTTAAAGTGAACAAAAGGAAGTATGAAATCACAAGCTGTGTGATTAAATTATGAAATTCATTTCCAGAGGACTCTATAGGGACCACAAAATCTGTTGGTTCAAAAATGCGCTAGAGCAGTTTCTATAGGATGAAGCCAACATTGGTTGCTGAAAGTTATTTTCTAATTCCCAAAATGTCTAAGCTCTGCTGTGCAGGAATAGAAAGTGTATATCACAAGAAGGATCTCATTACATGTATCCTGTTCTTGAATTTCTTGCCTATCCTTTACTGTCCACTCTTGTAGACAGGGAGCTGGATTACAGAGATCTTTGATCCAACCAAATGCAACACTCCTACACCTGTGCAACAAAGTGGATGAAATCTTCTGTCCATTTTTAGTGTGTAATAACCACTAGTGGAGCTGCATTCTTGAATTGCTGCAGCTAAACACACAGATAGTGATCCTCCATTTAGAGGTGGAGGAGATGGCATCTGTCCATTCCTGACCTTCTACTGGGAGACCACAAGTCTGCAGGCTGGACCACCTCAGAGGGTTATCTGAGGTACCCAATAGTGTGACTTTGTACCTCCATCCAGACCTGAATAGCACTGCACACCAGGACACAAAAGCAGACAGCATTTGGGGAGCTGCCATTCCTGTGTGGTGGCACAGGGAGAGAAAGACAGGTTTGTTTGTGGGGTGGATTTTGTTAGCAGTCAGTCCCGTTTGGCGGCTCAGTGTCTCTGTGGCTTCAAATGCAATTAATCAGGGCCCAAAAGGGTAATTACCAGCTCACATTCCTAATTCAGATTTCTGTGCCTATTCATGTTAGTATTTTTTCTTTAATTTAGCAATAAAGTTGGGGTTGTTTTCATGTTTTTATGCTGCTGGCCCAGCGATCCTTATTAAAAATAAAAAAATAGTAAAACATTAGTTTCCAGTCCACCTTTTTTTCTTCTCCCTGGGAAATGAAAAGCCCATATTAACTGTGAAAGGGAAACAAAAGTGTGCATGGTCCTGGGGTCCTGGTGTCACCTTGGCTGAAGACACTTTTCCTTTCATGGGGTGAGTAATTGCTCAGAGCATTAATCTCTGAAAGAGGCCTTTTATTCTGCAGTGGGCAAAGCTGTTGACATCTGACAGTGCTGTTTCCTCCTCTGATCACACATAAGCACCTTGCTGAACCCAGGAGAAGGTGGCCCTGGAAAGGTGGAGATGCTCAGCATCCTGAGGTCCAGGGCAGCAGCTCTGTCCTCTTGCAGCCTTAACACTGCATTTACTTGCACGTGGAGGAACTGAGAGGAATTTTTCAGATTGTCCTCCACTGTCTTCTGGCAGCACCAGGCACTGCTGGTGCCAAGTCACACTTGAGCGTAGTTTGCATTAAGTGGCCTGAGCTGGAAGCAGCTGACGTGCTCACACACGGAGGAGCTGGCTGTGAAGGAGGCTGGTTATCAGATAAGTAATTATAAAATCATTTCCTTGTTCCTGTGCATTGGCTGAGCTGTGATAAGTACTGGTGTGAGCACTTGGAGTCGTGCAGCCAAGGTGGAGCAGTCTGAGTGAGCTTTGCTGTCCCTAGGAAGCTGGGTGACCAGACACTGGCTCATGTTGGTGCAGGCGGCTTGTGCCCACACGGGCCATCGTGTCCACTGCCTGCCACAGGAGTGGGTTACCCTGCAGCCACCAGCTGGGAAGGGGCAGTAGGGGTGGCTTCATGGTCAACAGTTAGAGAGGAGGTGCTACTGGGTGGCCTGGCCACAGACCTGAGCCAAAGGCTGTTTCATCAGGCAACGTGATGTGGTGGGTTGACCTTGGCTGGACATCAGGTGCCCAACAAGCTGCTGTATCACTCTCCCTCTCAGCAGGACAGGCAGGGGGGAAATAAGATGGGAAAAAACAACTTGTTGGTCAAGATAAAGGCAGTTTGATAAAGTGAAAGCAAAGGTCACATGTGGAAGCAAAAGAAAACAAAAGATTTATTCTCTACTTCCCATCAGCAGGCAATGTCTGGCCACTTCCATGGAAGTGGAGCTTCATTATGTGTAATGGTTGCTCTGGAAGACAAGTGTCATAAATAATAAATACCCGTCCTTTCTCTTCCTTTCTCTTAGCTCTTACTACTGAGAAGATGTCATGTGGTTTGGAATATCCCTTTGGTCAGTTTGGGTCAGCTCTCCTGGCTATGTCCCTTCCGAGATTTTGCCCACCCCAGCCTTCTGGTGGTGGTGATGGCAATGTTACAGAGACAGTGGTGAGGCTGTGTGAGTGTTGCTTCTGGACTAGCCAAAACACTGGGGTGTTATCAACACCTTTCTAGCTACAGATTCAAAGCACAGCACCGTGCTCTGCTGCTAAATCATCTCCATCTCAGCCAGGTCCAATCAATACCTGTGAGCACAAGTCTCAGCTGGGTTATTGCACTGCAGGCTCAGAGGAGGCAGGGCAAAGGGTACAGGTCTGGCTTCGAAGTTGGCACTGGTTGGTGTGAAGGTGACTGCACCAGTAAGAGTCCCAACATGTGCTGGAAATAAAAGTGCCTATCTCCCTTCTTCTGAAACACAGAAACTGGTCATCCCTGCTTTAAAGTGCATGCTTGTGAGCCTTTGAAACAGCAGTAGCTTTATCAGGGATCAGAGCAGGCAGAGAGGAAATCCCTACCAGAGATTGTCTTAATAGCACTTAAAAGTAAGACATATTGAAGAGATGTGTCTGGAACCAGAGGATGATGTCTGTGGTTTGAGATGGTATCTTGGTCTGCAGCTGAGCTTCTTGACTCAGGGGCTGGCCAGTTTTGGTCTGGTTGTTGTTCAGGAGCTTCTTCTGTACCTGTTGTCATCTAGTGAAAATTAAAACTCGTCAGCAGTTTCACTTGGAGGACTCCAGGAGAGCACTTTGAGTTACAAGAACAGTGCTCTGTTTTGCTAAGCACAGGGGATTTCATTTCTTGCTACAGCTCTCTGAAATCCTAGCTGGTGAGTTCCAGCCTCTGACAGGCACAGACACCTAGTTTGTTTGCTGCCATGTTGTTTGTTTGTTTCATTTCTGTGTTAATTGGTGCTTTCCAAATACCACAGCTACTCTAAGGAGTACTGTCCCTGCCAATCTGACTGCTGAATTTTACCTTCTACAATATGGGACATGTGTAACCTGGCATCTGACTTAATCAAGATCTACTGGAGAGAGTTCTGCCTCTTTTGTAGAAATTTAGAATTTGTTTTCTACTAAGATAAATGAACAAGAAGATTTTTCTGGCCCTAGATAGCAAGGCAGATGTATTTTCATTCTGCACATGATCAGCAGAGGGATCTAGGGGCTGGCTTTATGGCTTTCATTAGTGTGTACTCATTTTGTGACCTTGTGAAGCCACCTTTGCATCCCTACCCCTCAATTTCCACCTGCAATGTTCCTGTAAGAATACACGCTGTGGCACCGCGTTATTGCATGACCAGCCTCCCTGTAATAATAACTTTGATCTACGTGGTATGAGTGCAAATATTATTTTATTCACAGCTCCAGTTCTCAACCTGCTTAAGGGTGGAGTCTCCCAAGCAGTGTTATTGCCCATCACACCAGAGGATGTGGCTGGGACCTTACTGTGCTTTTCCAGTGTAGTTTGGCAAGGGTGTGGTGCACATCCATCTCCCTGCAGTGACCCCGCTGTAGGGTCTCCTGTCCCAGTGGATGTAGCCCAAAGGCTCCCTGTCGGTGAGGCTGGTGCTGGCCCAGGGCCTCTGAAGTAGTGTCTCAGGCTTAGTGTCACACCAACTCCTGCATGAATGACAGGTCTCGTGAGACAGTGCAAATGTTTTAATAGGCTCTGTTCCTTAAGGCTCCTGCTTTAAAAGATTGAGGTGGGACCATATGGTCCTTTCCTGAGGGTCCATACCACTAAGTGTCAGTAGGAAGACTCCTGGTGACTTTACCAGACCCCAATGAGCAAGATGGTACTTGATGTGGGTGTGGAAAGAGCAGAGGAAGAGTTTTGTTAGTGTAGCTACATGGGCATGGTCTTGCCCTTTAGAAAGAGTATTTTTTATGGTTAATGTGGCACAAAGGCATTTGAGAGGCTCTTGCCTTTTCCTTCTTGGGGGTCAGGCACTGAAGTAGCTCAGATGAAACAACCATTTTCACCAGCAAATGCCTAATACCCACAGGAACTGCTGCTTCCCAAACTTGTTGGGCCCACGTACAGTGATCCACATCATTCCAACACTGCCCAGGAAGTGAAAGGTACTCTGGAACATAGCTCTGCAGACTGTCTGTGGAGCACTACTGATTTGGAAATCACAGGTTAGGAGCCACTAACTACCTTGGTGAAGACATGACAGTGGCGCCAGCTGATACAGGAGGAAAACCAAGTGTTTCAGCAATGAGGTGTAGTGGTTCATGTTTCTCTGGTCAGTTTGGTGTAGGGTCTAGATAGTTTGATCATTATTTAAACCTCAGTGTTTTTGCACATTAAATGACTTGGTCCAGGATATTTGGAAATGGATCTTTTTGGAGCATGTTCAACAAAATGAGACAAAAAGAGCAGTGGGCGTAATTCTTATCTTAGGGGAGAAGCACGCATGGGTAAGGATGATGCTTTGGATCTGCATAGGTTTCCTGGTTTTCTGTGCCTTTTGCTTCCAGCGTAGCAAAGATTTGCAAAGAGCAGGACGCTCCTGCATCCTCTGTGAGAGGAAGCCCTGCTGTTTCCTAAGGCATTGTTTCTCAGGTGTTTTGAAAACCTGACCCTCTTTTGGCTCCCTGTCTCTGTGGGACTCGGAATTATCATCACATTGGTTCCTCTGGGTGAGGGTGTGCCAGTTGCTGGTGTTGCTGGCTGCAGGTGTGAACACCCTCCTCCCTCTGCCCTCAGACACACTGACTGCTTTCTGCAATTAAGAGCCCTTGGCTGTTTGCAGGATAATGTAGCACTTGCAACCAGCAATTACACGAATTCACTTTCCACCTTGGGGAAGCTGAGCTGTGTAGTTTGAGAAGGCACCGATTTCACTGCAGAAATTGAAGGCCTGACCCACTGAATCAACACTTCCAATACTTTACAACCACTCACAGACTGGGAAGTTCAGTTTTAAGGGTTCTGGGGACTTGTGCTCATACTGAGATCCTCTTGTGCGGGGTAGATGCTTTACTTTGCTGTACTCTGGTGGTAAAGTTGTTTTAAGTGAGGTGATGGATCTCTGCATTTGCTGGTGCTCACAGACCAATGCGCAGGGAGCTGCCCTACAGTGAGAAAATTGAAAGGATAATTTTGTACAACTTCTGTCTGCCCTTTTCAGACCAAACTCTGTATAATTTACCTACACCTTGATTCCTGCCTTGCTTTGGAGATGTGGGAGATTTGCAGCTGGGGCATCTGAAGAGGGGATTACAGGAGATGGTTTGGGTGATATTAGCAGGACATAGAGAAATGTGAAGTAGTTCTTGGCTTATGCAAAACATGGTAGAAACATACCTTGAGATTTGGACCTCATGGCCCCCATCTGTCACTTCTGAATTTCAGTATCGGTGCTCATGCCTTTTCTCCTTCCAGCTGTGCCTGATGCTTGAATTCCCAAAGTGTATACTAGCAAAGCTGCTCTAAAGCTGATGCTGTTGTCCCTGGAGGATAATAGCCACCCCTCCAGACACTGCAAAACAGCCAGGTTCAGAGGTAGGAGCTCTTTGGAAGGGAATCCAGCCTCACCACTTGTCTGTCTTTGGTTTCCCTTTGTAGTTACTCACATAAGGGCATATTCTGCTTATCACTTCTAATGGAGGAAGATTTCTCTTTCTGGTGCTACTCTTATACCAGCCATGTTACTTCCCATGCTTTATTGCTTCTCAGTGATTTTCTTTAACATTGCAGCTCATGCACATTAAAAACAGGATTCAAGGGCAGGACACCGTCCCCACCATCCCCCACATCTCAGGGCAATATTGTTTTTGCTTTTGTGGCTTTCCTGGCTGCCCCATCTGTCTCCATCACCTCTTGTCACCTTCCATAGTAATTCCTGCTGATTAGCAAAGGCCTTTATCAGCTGAGGCTCTTTGGCAAGACAAGTGCAGCCAACAGTTCTGACTCTGTCACGAGTTTCTGCATATTAAAAAAGTCCTTCCCCCTCCCACCGGTGGAAACGCTATGAATAATTTCCCTCCCTTTTCTTTGTCAGGAGCAAATTCCATCAGTGTTAGGACCCTGGCACTGACTTTCTGACTCCAGGAAATCATGGGTGAAACAATCCATGGAAACTGGAATCCCCATTTAAAAGTAAGATCTTATTTTGTAAGGAACACACCTCCCTTCTGGCCGCTATCAGATTGCTATCTGATTGACAATCACACGTACTTAATGAGAAAAATAATTTTTTTGCGCTATTCCATAGCGTTATACTGTTGATGTGTCTGTTTTGCACTGCAAGGTGGCAGTGCATGTTTAAATGTTTCATTTGGGAGACAGATTGTGTGTCAGGTGCCCGAGAGTTTTGGCAGGACCCTGAGGTGGATGTCACAGCTTAAACGGGCTGAAGGCGATTTGTGTCATATTTGATTGGAGGCCTGTGCTTATTTGGTGTATAAAAATAATTCAAACAGCCAGGTGTAAGAATTAGAAGCCTTCATAAAAATACTTGAACAGCAAAATAGTTTTAGTTACACTGGAAGAAGCTGCTTAGCCCAAAAGGAGAACCTATAACTGCATGAGGGCTAAATTCTTTATTTTTGTTTACTGATGCAACTGATGCAGTGTAACTGCAAAAAGACCCTGACCTCATCTCCCAAGTACCTCTGAGAAGCTGATCTTTGGTTGAACATACTGCTTGGCGGTATATCAAGACCTGGTGCCTCCCAGTTTTCAGGTAAAAAAGGCAGAGAATCAACAGCACAGTAACAAGAACAACAGGAAGAGGCAGAAGCAGGAGCTCTTTCTTGCTCCTGGGAGACAGAACTGACAGAACCTCCACAGCTGGAGCTTCTGTAGTCAAAGGCAGCACATGTCTCTTTTAAACGTAAATCAGATGAGACATTAGAGTATTTTTAATGCTCCCATTAGTCTTCAGGCTGTCCACTGCAGAGTATTTATCATATGGCTTGCTTCACTTACTGCATTCTGAAATGTGGTGATGGTGCTTGAAATTCAAGATTAAATGTCAGTATGCATTTGTCCATCATCCCTTTGATTGTGGGTTTGGTCTCTTCTTATTCTCTGGCAGAGGCTCTTTGCATCAAACAATTGGTGTCCTTAGGCCAATCCATCACCCAGACATACCTGGAAATGAGACTCAAGATCAGCAATCAGAGAGTAAGACCAAGAGGTGAATGTGTTCTCTGCCAGATTTGAAAGGAGCTAAAAACAATTTCCCTGCCTCCTGCAGCAGCTGCCGCTCACTGCCTGGCTCCAGAGGAGCAGCAGAGCTGGCAGCTCGGGGCTAAGCCACTGGCACGATGGTGGGAGGATCATAAAGGCATCTCCAGAAGGTCTCCGGGCCTAGATATGCAGCACCTCTCCTTGGTCGTGAAAAGTGATTGGGAGATTTCTTTTAGAGGCTTACAAATCACCAGTCAAGGGCAGTGGCTGCTGACAGCTGGCATCTGCTGTGATTGTAGGGGCTGTGTACCATATGTCCCCTTTCTTGTAGAGGAAAGACAGGATTCTCCTGCAAGGCATCCCCACAGGGACTTACAGTGTTTCTTTGCCTGGTGGTGCCTGGTGCTCTCCTGCCTCGAGACCGTGCTCCACACTGTCACCAAGCCCCCAGGAGCTGGGCTTCTTCCCTATACAAACCACATCATTGACTGTTTCAAAGCATTAGACTGTGGACCTTCTGGTGTGCTCAGCACAGGCTTGTGGGCTAATGGGAGCACCAGAGTGTTCAGATGTATTTAAACTGGTTTGTTCCTGGGCCTTGTGGCACTTGTTAAAAGTCTGTTACTCCAAGTATGAGGTGATGCAGGAATAAAGTGATATTCTGAGGATACGTTTAAGCTTGCAGAATCAGCAGCTGCCATATAGACAGTCTCCTGCATAGCTTTATTATTCCCACTTTGTGCACCCACTGTGTATACAGGAGGAAACTTNACACACAGATGGAGCAATGACTTAAGATGTCCTTTACTATGTTAAACCTGATACTTTGCCTCTTATCCGTATTAATTTCCTAGGAATAATATTTTCTTTAAAGAAAAAATGATAAAAATAAATACTGTTATCCTGCATTAGCAGCAGGGCTGGAGCCCTGTGTCTTTCCCACGTCTCTCTTTCCAAGTGCTGCTGTCCTCGGAGCCCTTCCTAACATGTGCCAGACCTCCCTTGGCCCTGTCTAAGCCTGGCACACCAGTGAATGAAATATTTGCATGAAGCAGTGTCATCTCATGTAACCTATGACTTCCCATCTGAATTGAGACAGACTTCCTGTTCACTTCCTAGCTGGGCTGCAGCATGGTTAAAAGCCTCTCATCCTTCTGTAAAACAGGGCTGTAGTGACTGAGGAGGCTTAAAAGAGCTGCAGTACAATTCAGGAGAGAGGAAGCAGCACTCTTACGTGCTCACACAGAATAGATCCCTTCCTTAGAGATGGGGCTTTTCCCAGAGGAACAGCCAAGTGGCACATAAACCACTTCTCCACCCTCACGAGGAAATTGCCTGGGCTGTTCTGCATTTACCAGCCACCCTGGAACTTCCCCACTTGATGTTGGTGCTGGGCCAAATGCTCCCTTCCTGTGCCATCCAGAGGGCTCTTTGTTGGCTGATGTGCTCCTGCTGCCCAGCTCTCTGCCTTCCCTGGATTTATGGTGACCCTACCTCCCTTGTTAGGCTAGGCGTTCCATTGATGGGGTCTGCACTCACTTGGAGAAGGTGAAGAGTGTACAACATGGGTCTCTCACATTCCCTTCCTTTTCCAGTCCTGTGGGACGTCCCTTGCTTTCAGAGGAAGACCAGAAGAAAAGGGGGAACTGGAGAGAGCGGTAGTAACTTGCACTGGGTCTGCAGTGGTTCCTGCAGGTCGGTTCTGGTGGCTTTGGCTGAGCTTCTGTCAGCACAGGGAAGAAGCCGGGCATTTGGGAAGCTGTCCCTCCTTGGAAGTACTTCAGTGACTTTGTCGGTGAGACTTCTCTGTCTGAGGACCTCCAGAATTTGTGAGGGGGTCCCTCCTTGCTGCCCATCAGAACTGGATGTGTTTGTGGAGTGTCCTTGTTTTTCGTCTTGTTTTTTCTTTGCTGACTGCAACTCCATGGTGCTCTAAAATACCCAGCCTTCTCCAGATCTCAGCTTTGAATGCCATACTGGACTGGGCAGCTACAGATCTTCCCCACTGGCCTCATCAAGCCTTTTCCAGCTTCCAGTAGTAAAAGGAACATCTTCCTTTTGCTGACAGGGTAAAAATGGAAGCACCTTCTGGGTTTTGTTTTGTCCTAACACCACAGTCGTCCTGGTATTTTCCATCTCCATTTAAGGACTGAATTAAGATTCATCATATCCTGGGGTCTTTTTTGTACTCTGTTTAATATAACATTCTTTATTATTACTTTTAGAAAAGCTGAGTTGCATTTACAGGAGATCTTTCATGTGTTTAAGTCTTTGGTTCCTTTATGTTTTTATATGGTCACCCGTTCAACTTTCGACTCATGTCTTGAACTGAAAACAGGAAAGCCAGAAAGTGAGAATGTTTCCAAAACGTCGTTTTCTCTTTGCAGTGTATTTATAAAGGTTGCAAAAAAAATACCAAGATCTCCCACACCAGCATTTCTGGAGCACTGAGAAAGGAACTATTCCTTTCTCCATAGCTACCCCCACCTATTTTCCCCCACCCCCAAAAAAGCAGCTTTCTGCAGTTACGCAATACAAGTAAAGTGTGATCCTCAAGGCAGGTAATTCTCACCGTTTACCAGACAGAGAAGCAGGAAAGCAAGAATGTTTTGGTGTGTCTGGAGTGGGTCAGTGCAGGAAGATGGAAGTGTCACTTTCCTTCTCCCACAGCTTTTGACTAAATTGCTCAGGCTGAGATGTGTGTCTCAGACACCCATTGAAGATTTTCCCTGTGACCACAATGCATCACATCCTACAGGGATGGCTCAACACCAGCACAGTAATGAGATAACCACAGGGAACCCAGAGAGATAAATTGATGGCACCAGGAAATGGCTTTACCTCACAGCACACACTGTTTTGTTGCCAGAATTGGGGATAAAGATAAAGCACTTTCTCCTGTCTGAAACAAAAGGCTTTAACACCTTCGAGATTAGCAGCTGTGGAGGAAAAGGCAACCAAAAGGGGCAGCATCTGGGGGAGGCTTAGAGCCTCTGCTACTGGACTGTAAAAGGCTGCCATTTCATTAACCTCTCAGACTGTGTAATCATGACGAAGTCAAAGCCACGTGTTCAGATTTTGGATCTGATTTGATTTCTTAGTCCAGTTTCTTATCTCACAATCTATGGATGACTATCTTATTTGCCTGTTGGCAGAAGAAGTTTGGAACAGGGTGTGGTATATATATTGTGCGTTTTTCATAGACATTTAATGGACTAAATAATGCTGGCAGATACTGTTTTCTTCTACCACAAGGAGAACATACAATTTATTCTTGTCACATTATATTAAAAGAAATATAGCACAAAAGGAAAAGGGAAAAAAACCACCAAAAAAGGATATGAAGATATAATCCCTTCTAGCCACAAAAATACCAGCTCTATGACATCCTTGTGTGTGGGGAGACTCAGCTCCTAGATTATTTTGATAAACTTTGTTACAATCAGTTTCACACAAAACCCTGTTGTTTATTTAATCTTAACTGCTTGCAGAAATGTCATCCAGTAAGGACATGGAGGTTATTAATTTTTTTTAGTTTCAAAAAAAGAGTTTGTTTATTTTTCTTCTGTTATTTGGTTTCTCTGTGTAGATTTGTAAGGGCTCTGTCACCAACAGTCTTGTATCTGCTTGTGAGCTGGGTGTGTGGTTTGTCTGCCTGGAAGGGCAGGAGCATCCACAGTGGGAGGCAGCTGAGTGGGGAGCAGATGGAGCCCAGTGATGCTTCCTGCACAGCCAGCACGGACATGCCAAGGTGACCCTGAATTAGGAGTGAGTCATAACATAATGTCAGTCCATTCCAGAATAGTGCCATCACTACAAGGGAACCAAAACCTTTTGTGTTATCTACAGGATGAAATCAGAAACCCCCCTCTGCCCCATTAGTCTCTGGGTCCCCTTCCAGCAGCTCACACAGGTAGGACTGTCGTGGCAGTCATCCAGGTTTCATGCCGACAGCCATGGCTGGAGCAGGGATAGAATTCTGTCTGCTGACCTGCCTGCTCAGTGCTGCTGTGCTGTCCCACATGGCAGGTGATGCCCCTAACCCTCCCCTCTCATGTGTTCTCTCCTTAGGCAAGATCCTGTTCCGGAGGAGCCATGTCCGAGACGTAGCAGTGAAGAGGCTGAAGCCCATCGATGAGTACTGCAGGGTAAGGGCTCCGGGGTGCGGGGCAGCCCTCCTGCCTGGGGGGTTCAGGGCCACCACCAGCTGGGATTTCCCTGCTGGATAGTGCTGACATCCATCACAGGGAAGGACGGTGCTTCCCAAACACCACCAGGACTAACAGGGCAGGTGGAAACAAGCCTCTGTTTGCTCCCAGGGTCCTTGCAGAGTTTTCCCCGGCAAACTTTATGTACTGGTTTGGTGCCTCATTTACTCAGTAAAGGCTCCAAACTTCGCCTGCCCTAAATTTGGATTTTATCAGCCTCGATGATTCAGGATTTGAGCAGGCAGAGTGGCACAATTAAGGGGGTGTTTTCTTCTGTTTCCTGCCTCTCTGTCCCCCAGTGCCACATGAGGGACAGTGGTGGCTGGTGCAGCGCTGAGGGTGGACCAGTGTCTTCCAGGAGTGCTTCTCATGAGTGAAAGCCTGGAAATTTAGTGCTTGGCAGAAAAGCATGGCTCTGTTGAGAAGAAGATTAAGCCACCTAATCTTTCCTTTCTAGCCTAGAGTTTATGATTTGGTGATAATTAATTCTCTGTCAGTAGAATAAAGTAGTTTCTAAGCAAGTAGAATTCCCGGTTTTTGTAGAGGTATCAAGCGCATCAGCACATTATTTAAACCCCAGACTTCCTCTCTTATTTCCCATGAGGTTTTCTTTCCATTTTTAGAAAGCCAGAGGAGCAGGTGGAGGGGAAAAAAAGCATTCCCAAGAACTTCTCCAGTCAGACATTTGCTCATCCAAAATTGGAAGCAGATTGCCAAAGTGCCTGAGGCGTGCTGGGGGGTGGTGGTGGTGGTGAAACCCATGCCATCTGCACCCCAGGGTGAGGAAGCTGTGATTAAAGTCTTATCTCATGAGATCAGGCTTTCTTGTGTGACAATTAGTGTACTGTCTTCCTGCTGGCGGCCGAAGGGCTCTTTCAGAAATATGTAGGGTCTCACTGGCTCCCCAGCCGCCCTCCTTCAGACAGGAACTGCCGGCGACAGGAGCAGCGAGGGCTGGCTCATGTCAGGGTTCACCCAGCAGATGCGTGGTGGGGGGAAGCAGGGACTTTTGGGCCCAGCAGTGAAAGCAGTGACCAGGGGCAGCTGGTTCTCTGGGACCCCATTGTCCGTGCCCCAGACAGACCTGACCTGACCCAGCCAGGCCTGCTGGGGCTCCACTGGTCATGGCCAAGGGATGTGTTGTGGCATTGGCCGACAGCACATCTGTTGACACTGCAGTGCTGTGATTCCTGCTTTCCTCATTTCTTCTTCTCTCTCTTGGAGAATTGTGGCTCAGGTCATAGATTCATAGAATGGTTTCACTTCGGTTCAGATCTGCTGCTGCTGCCTAGACGTGGCTGGATACATCCCTGAAGCCAAGCTGTTTATTTAATCTGTGTATAGATAGATGCTGCTTTTCTGAACACAGACCCTGCAGTGCTGGATTAGCCCAGTTTCCCCCAGCCCAGTGTTTCCTGTCTCCAACAGCAGCCACAGTGTTTCTCAGCACTGAGTATGACAAACCTATAGTGACTTCTCCAGAATATTACTCCAGTGGTCTCTGGCACATACATTTCTTGTGCCTGATGTAGTGTCTTTTTATTTCATTTGCAGTTTACTGTAATTTGTATTTAATTTGCCTCTGTGCTCCACAGGAGAAGGTGTTTAAATCTGGGTGACATTGAAGAGGTTATAGCCACTGAAAAGCATGAGCAGGAATTGCATCTCATGTCAAGAGAGCTACATCCCCCACAGTGTCTTTCTGCACGGGGTGTCATGTCTTTAAGAAAAGCAGGCCCTGGCTAATTCTTCAGTCCCCAAGGGATGTATCTATTGGGGCATGTATGACTGTGGTTGTGCCTGAGTTGAGCTGTAGGTAGGTGAGTGCTTCAGCCAGTGCTGGGAAATAATGCAATGCCAAGCTTTTTTTTCCCATCCTCTGCATTTGACTCTAAACCCATGCTCAGACATGAAAGTGTGTCCAGTGTGGATAATAGGCAAGTTTGTGCCCACTCTCCAAAACCAGTGTGGAAGTGACTATGATGTCCTGTGTGCCATCAGATCCAGTTTCTTTGCCTTCTGCTACATCTTCCTCCTAATTACAGAGAGCAAATGAAGATGGCAGCTGGTCACTCCATTGTCTGGCACAGAACATGCCCAGTCATTCTTAAATCCCACAGCACATAGTAGGCAACCTGTATAAATAAACAGGGACCTGAGAGTTACAACTCATACCTCCCAACCTATCTAAACCTGCATGTTTTATGAGAGTAAGCTTTTCTTTTGAACATTTATGGTTCATCCCATTTGCATTTATTGAGAGAGTAATTGTCCTGTGTTACTGCTGTTCCAAACCTGGCCTAGGATATGAAAATTCA
Organism: Pachycephala philippinensis; assembly: GCA_013397055.1. Classification (NCBI taxonomy): domain Eukaryota; kingdom Metazoa; phylum Chordata; class Aves; order Passeriformes; genus Pachycephala; species Pachycephala philippinensis. The sequence goes on from VWZT01001561.1 coordinate 447,976, forward strand.
CAAGACTGAAAATATTATGAAAATCAGGCACTGAACATCAAAGGTACAAGGAATTTAGGAAAATGGCGTGTAGAAGGAGAGCTTTATGGTGCAGTAAAGTCAGTGGTAGTTCTGTTACTGACCTTCTGTGGGGACAGGATTTCATCTCTGGGGCTTAGCAGAGACTCAAAACTCAGAAAGGCTTTCTTGCTACCTTGGCTGAAAGTCACCACTTACAAGGTTTCTGGGAGCATGACCTTTGTAACCTTACTGTAACTTTTCCATCCTGATACAAAGTTAACCAGGAATGACAGGAAACTGTGAATTGGGAACAGAAAATTAAGTGGTGAGTCTGAACCAGAACGGCCTCACCTTAGCAGCCTAAACCAGACACAGGGTCTCTCTCCATTCAGCTGTGCTACAGAGCCAACCTGAGTGACTTGCTTCTAGAAAGCTGAAGTGAGATCAGTGGATCCCCTCATGCTGTAAGAGGAGAAATGCTTGCTTTTTTTTTTTCCTAATAAAATAATATTACTCACTACAGTTTCCTACTCTGTAGCAGGTACAGGCGCATGTGTGTGACTTGAGAGTGGGATCATGCCCACCTCTTGGGAAGTGTTACCCATTTTCTGCTTTTCTACCCCTCTCCAGTGGGTGTTTTGACTCTTTAGAGAATTGTATGGAACTGTAGAGCAAGAGCATAATTTTGACAAGTTCAGTCCTGCTTCTGTAAGAGTTCAAAGCTTATGTCCCATGTTACTCCTCAAATGGGTAGGCTGACAATTTTGAAAAATTTAGAGAATTATGCTGGAATGATGTGGGTGAAGCTGATGGAGTACATGTGACGTGGGATAATAAAATGAATAAACAAAACAATAGACCTCTGTCCACTGGAATCTCTGTGGAAGCAGAGGAGAGAGGCAGGTTCAAATGCAAAGTTCATGGTATTTTTTTTTTTTTTGCAAGATAAGAGCTCTCCGTCCATTTCCCCTGTCCTGGAAAGCTGAAGCACAAATGGGGGTGCAAATGTTTGACCATTTGTTGTCTTGTTTTTGCAGACTGTCTGTCAGTGTGGCAATTTGCATTGCTGAGAAACGGGTCTTACTCCTGCTGTGTGGATGTGTTTGTGGTTTCTTTGCAGGAGCAGGCAGAGGCTCTCTGAGAGTTTGTGGGGATACTTGGCAGTAAGGGGAGGCCTGCAGAATATTCTGTATCAGGGGCATGATCCCTCTGGACCCTACAGCTTCAGCCTCTGTACCCTTCATGTCTGGGTTATTCCCAGGACATTGTACCAGCTTAGAGAAATGCCATCACAGAGGTAACTAGGCCAGTGGTTTTGCTAAGGCTGCAAGAAACTTCAAAGTTGCAATGAAAACAAGAGGAGTGGGATACACGGGAAGATTTCCAGGAGTTTTCTCATCTGTAAACATCAAAGTGCAGAGGCTGGATGTCCTTACTGGTAACCTGAGTGAGCTACCAAACAAACTGTGTTTTGCCAGTAAATGTGTGCTGCCCACTGGAATTAGTCTTTCTGGATGATTTCCCTCTTAACTGTAGGCTTGGAATTAGTTTAGTGTGATTTAAGGTCTTCTGGCCTCATTGGGCCTGATTTTCTAAATTTGTTTAGGAATTTTTGCCAATGTGAAAGAAAGAGCAACTTCATAGACCTCCCTTCCCAAGGGCATTTTATTTATGAAGCTTTTGATCTCTCCAACACACCTCTGGTGAGTGTTTGTCCAGTACGTACCATCCTGTCTTCAAGAAAAACCTTTCAGGTCAGTGGTTCACAAAACTGTTGCTCTGTCCTTTCACAGCCCTCTGGGAAGACGCAGGTCAGAATTTGCTGACTTCCATATTTGTGTGTGTTGATCCTTAATTGAGGGAAGCATCTTTGTGCAGGATTTAGGTTAGTGCAGGAAACACTAACCTGGATTTGTCACATTGCTTCGTGCTGTCCCATAAAGCTGGATATGGCTTTAAGTAGAAGCTTAGGAGCTTTTCTGTAGTGAGGCTTGAGTACCCAAATGGACACCACCTTAATAAAAATTAAATGAGCAAGTCACATCAGTGCCAGGTCATTCTTTTATTAATGTTTACTATTTGAGAGACCATACTTCACAAACATAATTACCTCCCTCTTGGTCTCTCAGTCCTGCCTGTCTTTCAAGGTTTAATCCTTGAACCTGTCAAGACAGGTACACAGACATTTCTCTTTGTATCCATTGTACAACTAAGCTAATTTGATTGAAGATGGAATAGTAGTCCTGGTCAAGAATGGGAGTTTAACTGAAATACTTTCAAAATTTATCTGCCATTAGTAAAATACTTTCAAACTTGATCTGTTGTTTTTTAATCCATGTTTCAGAATCCTGATGCATTTAGACTGCAATAATGAGAGTTAATTATTTGCAACACTCCTCTCAGCACCTGGAGCAGAGCCTTGCTTTCCATTGCATTATGGTGCTTCCATGCCAGAAGCTCTTATGTGTTCCAGTTACTTCCAAAACTGTACCCTCTTTCCTCCTGCTCTCAGCTCTTTATTTATTCCCACTTCTTCTCCAGTCTGAACCACCACCATCTGCTCTTCATCCACTTCTCTGCCTGTCAGTGTTTGCTATCCACCACTTCAGTGCTTTAGTTCAAGCTGGGAGGCTCTCAGCCAAACAGAAGGTGTTTTCATATAGATGAAACAATTTATTTCTTTGTTCTGAGAAATTATCTATTTTAATTGCAGCTTCCCCCTTGCTGGGCTCGTGACCATTCCCAAATATCTGGCTCTAGTGATTGAAGTTAATGAAAATGATAAACAATTAGAGGAAGAGTAAGGGAGTCATAACTGCAGTATTGTGAGCTGGCCCTGTGTATTTGTATGCAGAACTGGGAATTAACCTCCCTGGATATTAGGGATTTAAAAGCTGTGCATCCAAAGTGGCTCTAGAGGCTGTGTGGAGACAATCAGTGATTCACCCCTTCCAGACACCCATGGCAGGGGGTAGACAAAGCACCCTCTGAAGATGTTGCTCTTTCTCTAGTGATGATACAAGTTGGTAGACAAGTGTGAGCAGTCTCCCATTTAAGACACATAAAGTTCAGTGGGGTGAATACCATGTTGTGCATATATACACCCTCATGTGATGTGCATCTCTACATATACACATCTGTGCATCAGTTTTTTATGAACGTATCTGCATAAATGCAACCCCCAGCACTCAACGCATCGTTACGAGTACCTGCAGGGTTTTATACCATGTATTCCGTGAAGCCTTTGAGCTGTGATACAGCCCAGTGGAGCAATTTCCAGTTCATGTTACCTCAAGGAATGAACCCTGCCTGCACTTGGTGCTCTGCTGGCTTCGGTTGCTGTGTGTGGCATGCAGCAGCTTTTCACAGGTGGGCTGGTGCTGTGAGAGTAGCTGGTCATCCCCAGCACTGACGGCTGCCTGCTCACACCCTGCCTCATGTTACTGCTTTTCAATAGCCTTTCGAGTCATCTGCTCTGCAAGACTGTCTGTAACCTGTAATATAGAGAGAGACATCATTACAGGCTGGAATGACACATGAAAGCCTATCTCCTGAGGGATGCGTGAGGGCTGAGCAGTGCACGTCCGCCTGTGCATGCCAAGCAAGGAAACATGCTATTACTGATAGTACTCCATGCTTGTGCAAGGCTGAATTCTGCTTGCTGGCACTTTTTATCTCTCACCTTTCCTGTGCAAGTTCCTTGCTGTTCCTGGATGCTTGCTGTTTGTAGCTGTGTGTATTTACCTCTGGTTTCCACATCCCCAGAAGAATGTCACTTCCCTGTCCTTTCTGTCCTTTCACCATCTGTGTTCCTCTTTGTCTTCACACTTCTTCCCTTGACTCTGCAGTCTTTCCTTCAGGCTGTTGCAGCTTTGCCCTGGAGCTGTCTTGCTGGAAATGCCAGAAGCTTGCATTTTCCCCTTGCAGAGTGACAGTGATGTTGCTTATCTCCTCAGTGCACTTTTTGTTTGCTCGCCAGAATTGTGTTGGCCTTGACTTGCTCATAGTGAATGTTGTGTATTTGCTGAAGAGACACTTGTTTGGCTAAACAGTGTTGCTGCTCCCTGCTGCTACTCAAAATTTAATAGAAATATTCTGATTGGTTTTATATCTTGGTTTGCACTTTTTTTTACCCTTTCTTAGAGTTTCTTACCACTTCTTCGGGTTTTGTTCCTAAAAAAAATGTAAAAATCGACTGGCTGGACTTTGCACTTGAGCTTCCCAAAAAACATGCAGTGACAAGTTACTGTGGGGTGGATTTCAGTCCAGCTCTGTGCATAAGGCTGGAAATTGCAGCACTTTGGGAGGTGATTCAGAAGCAGAAGAGCCAGCCCTGCCACAGGGTGGGAAGGTGGATGGCTGGGTGTGGAAATGACTGGCTGGTTTTTATCCACTCCCTGCAAAAGCCTGGAGTCACAGAGGTGCTTTTCACTTATCCCCCTTCAGCTCGGCAGGACCACACTGCTTCTGGAGATTTCCAGGCAGCCAACCACTGATTCAGGGGGTTCAGATTTCCCAAAGCTTCACTTGATTTAGAAACAAAAATCTCCACAGCAGCTTTTGCGTTCCTCTATCGCTGAAAACCCACTCTGTGCTCCAGCTCAGTATTGACATCTGGAGCCTGGTTCTTGGGAAGGGTGAGCACCTGCGACCTGTAGGGAAGTGGTGACTCTTTGAGAAGGAGTCTGGTGCTGAGACCCCCCGCAATGGGTGTAACTCGGGTATTTGTGTTTCTCTAGTAATGATACGTATCGTTTGCAGTGCTTGCTCTTGCCCCATTGACTGCACAAGATTGAGCCCTTTGGGATTTCAAAACACACTGTAGATATTGAATATCTGAGCCTCCTAACCTTTCTGCAGATTAGGTAAGTGTTATTGCTCAGCATTGTAAGGAGTAACTGAAGATATATCCCAGCTGAATTTGATGAAAAGAGGTTAAGTAACCTGCCCTAACCAAGAAGGGTGTGAGTAGTAGAGCCAGAGCTAAATATCAGTTCCATCCACTGTTGGTTAGACAGCATTGCTTTGCTGTCTCTTGCTTGAGGTGCAGATGAGTAAGTGTTGTTTATGCTCTTATTAGCCCATGCTGGTGAGGCATTTCTCTTTCAACATGCTGTGATCATTACTATTCCTGGGCACTTCCTGACTTCCCAGTGTTATTCCTGGTTTGCCAGCTAGATGCATGTGTTTGTGTACAGTAGGAATAAAGGCAGAGCTCACACCTTTGTTACAATTTTAGGCAAGTTTGAACAAACAGAGGTGGAGACCAGGGTATCCTTTGTTTACATAAAAGTGCTTGAGATTGCCAGCTGTTCCATTTCATCCTGCCTTGGTGCAGCAGCCAGTGGTGCTCACCCTGGCACTTGCACCCACCAAGCTGTTGCTCAGCTTCTGCATCTGATGCTGCTTCCTTTTTTCAAGGCATCTTTTTCAGCTCTGTAGTGCAATTCCACATGAGCAAAGGTCAGACCCTCATTCTTCACAGGCCTAGTGATACCACATGGAACTTCCTGATGTTTTTATAACATCCCTTCACAAAGGAAAGGAGAGCTGTATGTGTGGAAGTATTTGACATTGAAATTCTGAACACCTCAAAACAAGACCCCATCATCTAATACTGGAGACCTGCAGTTTCATAGCAGGATTTCTCCAGCTCTTTTCCTTCACATCTCCGAGAAAATGTGGTCTTGGAAACAAATCTGGCCACTTCTAAAGCCTGGTTAAAAATGGTTGTGGAGGTAACCAACTGCCCTGTCCTGCCTTTGTGCTTTGGTTGGACCTTCTGGTGTGTCTGACCAAGAACAGTCAGATGTCTCATGGTTAATATAACCTGTTCACCCTAATGCATCTTCATTTAGCTCTGGTGCAGTTTTTCATCCATCTTTCAAGATTGTTTGTCCTACTTTCAACTAGCAGAAGAGCCAGACAATCTCATTTTGTCAAACAGGTTTACAGCAACTCTAAGAAGCTTGGTCTATATTTAACCTGTGGCCTATTTTCAGCATAACTTAGCGCAGGAGGAGGTGAAGTCCGGCCTCTTTTCCTCTCCTGCTTGTCATTTTTGGAGGCAATCTCAGTCATGTCACTGAGAGCTGCTGCCCCATCTCTGTGGGCTGGGAAAAGCTCCTTGACTTCTTTTGGCACCATCAAGCTCTAGATTCTGAACAGCAAATTCATAGCATGTTTCTGCCTTGTGTGCTTGTCTTAGTCCCTGTTTCCAGTACGCTTCAACATAATGTGGTTGATGCCCAGACTGTACTTAGGTATTGCAGAATGTGACTAGTGCTATGTCCCTCTGCCAAGGCAAGTGCACATTGTTAGCCAGGATGTGCTGTGCAACCTTCTTCATGCAGAAAAGCCTCTCTGTGTTTTGGCTGGGTTTGATTTGGTTTTTTCAGACACTTAATGAAACTTCCTTTCCTGTTAATTTAGGAGCAAATAGTTGTTTGGTTTGGTTGTGGGGTTTTTTTAGCGAACTCTGCTTTTTGTGTGGACAGTGCTTAATGGAAAGCTTTATGGAGCACATTAATCTGTTGTCTTAGTGGGTGTTGAACTTGTGTGCATTGACACAAGGCCCAAAAGCCCTAGCCTCAGTGTTTCAGGTGCTGTGCAAGCCCACGTCACAGACTGTCCCAGCCACAGAGCATTTACCTGTGCAGTGTCATGGTTTTGCACTTGTGGACCGAATTCTGCTCTTGAACACATGGCAAAATAAATTCCATTGGCTGATTATAAGATCCTTTGCTTGTCTGAACTCATTGCATCCTACTTGACATTTGCAGTCAAGGCTCTCTGTTTCCTTTCTTCTCAGGTAAGCAGCCAGGCGTGATGCTGTTCGTCAGTATTCCTTTCTCCCTGCCACGACTGTTTGCCTCCTCTTGCTTGGTAGTTTAGATGTTTGAGGCCATGTTTCAAACTTGGCTTATGTCTAAGTGCTTTTCACTCCCTGTTTTGTTTTGCAGGCACTGGTTCGGCTTCCTCCCCATATTTCACAGTGTGATGAAGTCTTCAGGTTCTTTGAGGCTCGTCCAGAAGACCTTAACCCTCCAAAAGAGTAAGTGTTGTGATGGTTTTCCAGTGCTGCTCAGTACATTTTGATTAGCTGGAAGGAAAAGGTCATTTGTTTTTATTACTGCTGTAGACGTGGGAACAGATTTTGTAGCTTTCAAGCACTACCTAGAAAATGCCCAGCAGTTACACACAACCACTTTGGGTGAGTGGAGGACAGGGAAGTCAAGCAACCCTCAGACACGATTTTCAGCCATCCTCCGCCCACCTTTGCATTGTTTCTTGCTCATGGTTCTAATGAGGGAACCTCCCTTGGTTTGTGGGTTTTGCCTGATAGTTATCACCAAAGAGTCATTTAGTTCCCAAAAAGCATTGGCTCAGTAGCACGGGGAAATCCTGCCAGTAAGCACTTGGCTCATAATTACCAGCTGCTTCTTTAAATGTACTCCTGCCCAGAGATACTTAGTTATCTGTAGGTAGCAAGATTGTGGTCCAGGTCCAAAATTGTCTCTGGAGAGGCTATTCTTTCTAAGCAGGAAGCCAAGAAAAGGAGGAGGGAAAGAGTTCCCATTAAACACGAAACAGAATTGTAGCCTTTACCTTGGAGCAGACAGGCTGATTCATGCTGATGCAGTTAGGGTTCATAGGACTAATTTATCCAGGGAAAGCGTTGGCAGGAGGGTATTTACAAGCAACAGTGCTGCCTTGCCTGGTATTTCCTCTTCTCTTTCATCCCGAACAGGATATATTTTATTGTACTCTGCAATAAGATTTTGACTTGGTCCCATTGTGTTTTGTGCTGCTTTGTTGCACGATTTGAAACTTGATTGCAGGCTCTGTTACCGTAATTTGCTTTCTCCCGTGTTTGCACAGCCCCACTGGATAACGGGAAATGGATGCAAAGCTTATGGGGTTTGGGCACTTCAGCACATGCAAACTTGTAGTTATCATAGATTTGTATTTGGCTTCAGTTGTCTGCTCCCATGCTGGTGGAAAAGAGAGGAGGACCTTTGCAATTTGATTTCCCAGACTTTGTTTCTTGAACATGCATGGTTTTGTACAAGGGGATATATTAGCATGTGTACTAAAGAAAACACTGCTAGCATCGCTGAGAGCAAAGTCTTTTTTTGTTTCATGAATGAAGGAAAGAGAAGTTTTAAATCAAAAGTCTGGATAAAGAGCTGCTGGGTTGTTTTTTTTTTTTTCCTATCTGGCCTTGTTTTAGAAAAATGTTTGGCAAGAATAAATATAGTTGCTTGTTCATTGTTAAACACATATTGCAAACTAGAAAACATTGCAACAAAATAAGCCTGTCACACTCTGAGACCTGCTGATTATCACAGTTTCCATTTAGGGTCTGCAAGTAGGTTTGCAAAGGTTGCTTGATCCCACAGCACCCCATTTGTGATGCAAGGACACATCCCCATGTGCCAGGCAGAAACAGACACCCAGAAGAGGAGTTAGGTCCTAAGAGTTATGGAAGAGTTCACATGGAGGATCTCAAATGGACGTTATGAGTCTGCTTGAAACTCCTGTCTGCTTTCTGTACTGATGCAGACCCTACAGAACCTCTGCAAGGCAGGGGTTGGGACCCAGGCCCATCCCAGACATACACTAGCCATTATGGCTTGGGTCCCTTGTCCTCCTCAAAGTTGTAGAGGGCCTGTTTGACAGCCTTGCAGGAATTTTCAAGTTATCCCTTCACTCCCCTCTGGAAATACAAAAAAGACTGAATGTTCTCAGCCCAAGCCTTGCATCCTATTCCAACGTAGTAATAAGTGTGATTTATTTCCCTGGAAAATGTAGAGCAATAACCTGATTAAATCTCACTTCACTAATGTCTGCAAGACATTAATCTAGCTGGGTTTAAACAAATCCTACCTCGTCTTCTATAAGCAAACAGATCTTAGGGAAGGTGTCTAAGGTTTCTGCTGGGAGTGCTTCACAAAAGATGTATTGTTGAAACTGAAGATTAGTCTCTACAAAAAGATGATGTAAAAGCCAACGGAAACATCTTAGTGTTTTTCTTCTGTGAACTGAGGGGGAAGGGAGGAGATCTGAGGCTCACTGGACCACTGTGTAGGGTCCGGGGGAAGGACACCTCCAGGGCGATTCTGAACCTCAGCAGGCACTGCAGGAAGGAGCACAATTCCAGAGAAATCCCAATTTATTCCCTTGTTTTGATACGCTGCCAAGCCCCTCCAGAAACAGTGAGCCAGTGGTGCCCAAGCCCTGTGAATTCAGTCTTCCCTGGACCTCATGGTCCATCATTCATCTCACTGGAGGTGGTAGGGCTGTAGCCTGGGGGCAGCATCTAGACTATCCTAATTATTTTATCTATTTCTTCAGCTGCTTCTTTTAGCCCTCAGCACAGAGGTGGTTTGTATGTTGATCTGCCAGCATAGACACAGCATTCAACTTGCTGGGTTAAAGAACAATAAGCAAGTGACTCAGCCACCAAGGGATGGGAGAAGAGAATTGCTTGTGCTGCCTTCATGTCTCCTCTCTGTGCACAATGAGGTGATCTTTAGTTTCATGTTGACCTGCTCAGTTTTTCTGCAGCAGCTTGGCCTCATAAGACAAAGCCTGACCTAGCGTTTCATTAACGAACTAATTTTCAGGAGTGTAACCTTAATCCCATGGGCATTTGGGTTATTGAGCCCAGAGAGTCCATTGAGTTATTGCATGGCAGTGACTGAGCACGTTTCCAGACAGAAGTTCATGAAAGCTTAAACTTCAAGGGAGGAGATGCAAAACTGTCTGGTTTACCTCACAGCTGGGATGTGCAGAGAGGTATCCATGTCTTCAGCTGCTGAGCCACGGCTTGCAATGGTGCACTAATCTATGTAGTGCTGTATTAATTCAGCCACAAAGCTGAGCTCTTCACTTCTGTTCCTATTGTCCTGAAAGAAACCAAAACTTCCCTGTAGTTCCTTAGGCACTTTTACAAAAAGTGTTGCTGGCTTCTTCCTTACAACCCTTCATCTGCCCTACCATTGCCTCCTCCCTGCTTCTTTGTGCGGTCCTGTCCGGGTTGTGCCGTGTTTGGCTCGCTGGCTGCTCCCTACAGAGTCATTTCCTACTGCTGCCGTGCTCCGACTGCCCACAGTGCCGAGCAGCACACAATCCAGCTGTAATAAAAGCTGGGCTTTCCTAATGCTGTAATAATTCGGCCAATTTCTTCGGTTGGATTCACAGCTTAGGTTTTCTGTTTCCTGTTTTGGTGATGGTCCAGGCTTTCGAGTCCTGTGACAATAGGCAGAAGGTATTTCTTCCAGCCCATTAAATCTCTCCTGGGTGCAGCAGCTTACAGGCAGAGAGCTGGAGAGATGTCTCAAGAAATCTCAGCATTTGTACTGGCTGACAAGCTGTACTGGCTTCTCCAAGCCTGCTCCTGCTGGTGGAGATAGCTCCCAACAGCAGGCTTCCTTCATGTGGCACGGGAGACACCATAGGAGGACACTAAATGTGTGGGAGCATTCTCAGGCTGTTTCACATGGTGAAAGCATGGCTTTTGCAAGGGAGCTGGCAGGCCGTGGGAACAGTGATGTGCCAGGCAGTGTTGGGAGCTCCAGCATCAGTGTTCCTGGGGCAGCTGCTTCGGCTGTTCTCGCTCCACCCCCTGGATTAGCTGCAGGGAAAGCAAGCTTCAAACCATCGGCCCAGGTACAGGAGGAGCAGTTTTCAACTTCTTATGTTTCCAATATGTGACATTTTAGTGTCTGGGTTTGTGTCCTTTACCATGCCCATGTAAGAGCCAGATCCTGCACTGCCATGGGAAAAGGTAAGAAGGAAGTGCGTTTTTATTTATCCATTGTTCTAAGTAAACACCATGTCACTGAAAACCATTCATTTACTGGATACTTCTGTTAATAATTATAATTACTGATAACTTAACCAGAGGTAGATTAATTTCAGATTTCTGCTGGGGATTTAAATTCAAGGCTGAGGTCAGGCCAGGGCTCACAGTCAACAAACAAAATCTCAGAAACCACTTTTTTTAATGTTTCTATTTTACTAGAAATAACAGAAATACCCAAAAAGTGGGATTAATCAATTAGACATTGCATATGGTCTACTGGTTTTAGGGCTTTTTTGCAGCAAGGTTCAAAATATCACAGCCAGACCACTCTTGTGAGAGTTTGTTTTTTCTTTGTGTCTAGATCCAGCCTAAAGAGCAGATCAAGAGCCAAGGATTCATTTCTGCAATACTCCCCCTACAGAAATGCATGCAGGCTCAAACAAGATTTCTGTTTAAACCATCACTTATAATATTAACAGCTGAATTTAAGGCAGTGTTCAATATCTGAGAATAATTTTCCTGTAAGAATCATAAAGCAATTTTCAAACAATAGGCAAATCCAGAAAAGCTAGGGGACTTATATGACATATTATGAGGGTTGATGCAGAAAATGGAGTTAATGCTGAAGGTGCCTTTACTAAAGAACAGAAATGATGTATTGTGATCTGTAGCCATGAGCTTTACTGATCATATCTCTATCAAATAAATATTGCTGTAATACTCAGATGCTCTGATGCCAGGCTGCCGCTGTTAAATGGAAGCTGGATTCTTCCCTTATTCTTCATGTATTACAAATTCCTGATAAGGATACTGGAAAGAAATAGCCAGGGTAATGGAGTGACCATATTATGGAAGCTGCTTTAGTTTATGAGTGTATTGGTGCTAAAGCACAGCTCCCTAATACACTTTTTCTATCCATAAGCATGACTGTGTTTATATACAATTATTTCTGTTTCCCAAATGTGTTTTGATCTGCACTGTAATAACAATTCAATTACCTGTGGGTAGAGGAGGAAAACATTTCATGTGTGAAATATCTGTATGTATTCTGATTTGTTTGATATTATGAAAATATTTTCTCTTACATTTCATCCCTTATATTTCATTTCTTATATTTCACTTATACTTCATTGCTTTTGAGTTATGTTTCCCAACACATTGGACAGCTGAGTCTCTGAGCAGATGTGCTGGGAGGAAAGCTGGCATTCTTTTTTTGTGATTGCTCTTTCCTACAGGACTTACAGTACAGATAATTTCCACATCATTTAGGAATGTGGTCAGCACCATTTGATGACAATTGGTGTTACAGCCTGAACTTGGCACCGTTACTTTGACTGCTCAATGCATGAACTTTATTTGGGAAATTCAATCCACTTGAGAGATGCAGAATGGAAATTAATTTCCCTAAGAAATGCAAAATCAGAAAAGAGATAGAGGTTTTGTTTTTGTGTGATTTTTTTTTTACCTGGGAAGTGAATTATAAAACACAGAGTGCGAAAAGTTCTGAATAAAGATTGTGACAGGATAAGGCAGTTAAAACCCACTGTCCTGAAGGGAAGAAAAATTTAATATTCTCAAATAATTATTTATTCACCTTCACCAAGATTTAGGTAGCTAAGGATGCAATGGGTTAGGGCTGTAATTGCCAAGAGCCTTGCTTGGCTGCTCTTAATGAGTCACCCACCTGTCACTGATTTCTCTGGGAATTAGGTACCACAGCTCTTTGAGCATCTCAGTGCAGCAGAGCACCTGTGGTTATTTTCTGAAATGCGCTTGGTTTAGGGCTGTATTTACTAGTAATATTTGGCCTCAGCACCTAAATTTGTGGAAAAAATGTTTCTCCTACTTCTAGATCTCAGAAGTGCTTTACAGTATCCTGCTCACAGGGTGGGGCTGTCCCAGTCTCTGGCGGAGAGGTCAGGCAGCCCAGGAATAGAGGAGGCAAGTGTGGCTGGTCCCCAGCTGTGCCCCTGTGACCCAGAGAGCAGGAGCTGAGTCTGGGACACGGCCACTGTCAGGTGGGGCTGTAGTTCCCCCTGTGTGCACTGCCTTTCATCAGTGCTTGTGATCTCTGGAAGGTCTCGCTTGGAGATTGTTATCTTAAATAAACTAACCCGATGCAGGAATGGAAAAAAGGAAATAACAGATTCATTACTCCTTCTCTTCTTTAGTTTCACATGGGACTTTCCCTTTTGTTTGTAACATATAAACTGATTTGAGTTTCAGTATCAAAAGGAGGATATTGAAATTTGCTACTGGCTGCAGCATTGGTGATACCAGCAAATAACTTAGCCTTCCTGAGAAAAGATTGGAATCTTTTTTGCTACTCTTTCAGAAAATGAAACAAGAAATTACATGCAGATAAATATCAAGCAATAAACCTGGGGAAAACAGAAAGCATGCTAAATGAAATAGGTCCAGCAACCACAAAAAAAAGCTATAGAAAAATGGCAGCTGGAACAGCATGAGCTTTTATCCCTTGCCTTAGGTATCACATTTGGGTTTGCTTGTGGTTTTAGGCCTGACTGTGAAAGGACACAGAGCTGAGAGAAGCAAAGACAGTTTAATGTACTGACACTCAGCACTGGCAGCCAAGTGTACAGAAATAGCTTTTGCCTGGATTGGTTATAAGCAGGCTGCCGGGTTTAAAAGTGGGATGCTGTCATGGGCACAGGATGGATTAAGAATAAACAGACTTACTCGAAATTCATCAGTATGAGAATGAGATTAGAGCTCTGCCAACACCCAGCAGCTTCAGCAGTGGCCCTGGACACTGCCTTGCTGGGGAGAAACACGAGAGAGTGTCACTGCTAGTTAAAGTTCACTGTTTACGAGCACAAATTCAAAACATTTTTTTTTTCTTTCCCTGTAGAAGAGTAGTGACTGAGAAGTGTTTTGAAACGCAGAGATGTTGCCTTTAGAAAAACTAAATGCCAAACCTGTTGGCTCAAGAGCTTTTTTCCTGTCCGGTAATTTTTGTTCATATCCTAAAGGCGCAATCACTGCTGATAACTTGCCAATGCCTATTTTGTAGACTAGAAAGTAATAGTTTGCTTACTGTTTAACTTAAACCATAAAATTCCTTCCTTTTGGAGAAGTTGAGTGGTTAATGCAGGGCATTGGGAAATCTGTTCCTTACTGTCTGATTGATTTATTTTGTGATGTTGGAAAGGCCTCTTGCATTTCCTGGCTCTACCTGCAGAATGATTGCAGAATTTTGGTTCCAGAGATTTGCTAAAAGGATTTGATTCTGATAAGGAAATCCCATTCTTTCTGTAATATAGTTTTAGAAATGGCCAGTTACAAAAATAATTTGTTTTAAAAAGTCATCACTCAATGTTGGAAGAAACATTACTTCCAAAATCTGTCAGGAACACTTCTGCTGGTGCTCCTAGATGCAAAACCAGTTAGAAAGTCAAAACAGTAAATTTATGAATTTATGGCAGTGGGGGAATCCTGGGCTAATGAGGCAGGATTGGAGCAGAACCAAAATAACTGGATTCAGAGATTATCAAGCTTGTTGTGAAGGATTTGGGGTACCAGTTATCCTTGAGCACTCACTTCTAGAGAGGTTGGCTCAATGCCACGGCATCTTCTGGACTCCTCTGTTTAAAGGCAGGTGATGGTTGGTTTGCAGCCCACAGAATTGGTTGAATTGCCCATGCTGGTAGACACAAAAGAGATCTTTAGCTCTGCACAAAAGAAAAGTGTCTGGTCCTGATGTTCTTTGTGAATAAGCCTGGAACTGAGGAGAGGAAGAGGAATGGGACTTCCTTTTCTTATCTGGGTTTCTTGCTCTGGTTGAGCCCCTGCTGGCAGGTTAATTGCACACTGAGGTATCTGTCACCATTGACTCATCACTTGCCAGGCAGGAGGAGATGGGGTGGAGTTTTCTATTCACTGACACGACAGAGCTGAGCATAGCCTGTCTTGTCCTCTGTGTGTCACATCTCTGGAAAGCAGAGAAAAAGAATAGGCAGCTTATGTTGCAGATATGATTGTATCACAGAGAAGAATCCAGCTTGTCACTGCTGTGTCTATAATATGGTTGCACTATTGTTTAATGAAGATCTTCTTTCAATCTGAAGAGGAGGGCACTAGGGACAGACATGCTCAATAGGGTGGTTGCTGCCAGAGTGATAAATTATCCCCCAGTGGTGCCTGGGGTCAGATGGGATTTTTCAGTGGGCTGCTCCTCCTATTGTCAGTTGCTGTGTAATTTTGACATTGCTTATCTGGAGTGTCCCTTTGTTTTTAGCGCTGTTGAGGATCAGTAGCCTCACTGATTATAAAAGGAGTGTTTTTCTCATGTGCATGTACCTAGTGTGACCCTGTGTGTGATTTTGAACTGTTTGGGGGCAAGGTAAGGCATCCCATTACATTTAATAGGGTTTTATCCGGCTGGACTGTATGTGACAAGGGAAGGTATTGCTTACAATATATTTTAATGCTGTTGACCACAGGCCAGGTGGAGTCAAAATCTCACATTTATTTAAGGTGAAGCATTTCTGTCTAAACACTGGCGAGCAGAGGTGATGTTCCTCAGGAAACAGGACTTTGAGAGTCTCTGGCACTGCCCTTTGCATCCAGCAGTTGCCTCTGAAGAGAGAGGAGGAAGCCTTAGCAATCAAAGGGTGCTGAACAACAGGTAAAGCAAGTCATGTCTCTCTGGAGAGCTGCTGCCTCTCCTGCATTTTGTTGAGATGAGAGCTGGGTTTCAGTTCTGGCTTGGTTGAATCATACTATTATTTTTTGGGGTACCTGTCTTCACCTGTTCACCTCAGGCCACCGAAGAGTTTTGCTAGAAATCCATTCCATTACATGCACAGGGCTTAGTGTTCTGTGTCTGTCACAGAGATTTGCATGCAGCTCCCAATGCCATTGTAGGTAAAAATCTTGTTTCTAGCAAGCCTGGAAAGAAAAAACTTTTGTGGCGGTAGGGAGCCATCCCCTGGAGTGCTGCACGTGTCCGAGGTGATCTCTTTTGCTCTGTCTTCTGTCTCTTGAGAAATGGGGTGCCTTTAGGACTCTGTATATATAAAAAAATACCAGACCTCAAGTGTCTCTGGCTGAAGGAGACACAGTGATCTATTGGTGGATTCATTTCCACCCTTTCCATCTTCCTGACTGGTCTGCTGCTGACTGTCTTTCATGCGTGCTGTTCCCAGAAACACAAGCAGAGGATCAAATAACAACATGTTTTGACTCCAAACTCTGGAATGACTTATCATGTTATCAAAGCTTCTGATTTAATTGAAATTTCACAGATAACCCTAGACCTGCTTTTAAGTGCAGACTCAAGAGCCAGTGGGAATTCAATTAACCAACCCCCCCATCACAGCACCACCCCCCTCTTTTAATGCTTGCATCTTGTTTGGGAGTTTTATGGAAGGGATTTGCTACTGCTTATCTCCAGCTAGAGCTGTGTGTCTGGGTTCAAAGATACCCTTTGTCTTTGGGCCTCTTTCCAGTTATGCCAGAGTTTGATTGGAATGACCCTGCTGACAGTAATGGACTATTTGAGATTGACGCTGATGTAAGGATTGCAGAATTTGCTGTGTTAAAAGTAGAATTCTTTCCTTGTTTCCTTGTTCATCTCTTAAAACAATTGGCCTAAGCTCAGGAAGATGTTAATTTAAACAGACCTTGGATATATAGTGAATAGAGGATTGACTGTGGCTTTGCAATACTTTAGTATAATCTAATAAATGCTGGTTATTTGCTGGATTCTTGCAAGCTGTATTTGCTTCCCAGCTCCAAGGAGTTTTAATAGCCACTCCAGTAATGCTGACTGCAGTGCACTGTGGTGAACCTCAGAACATTGTATATGTCTGATTACATTTGCTTTCAATTACAGTCTTGTGGGTTTGAAAAATCAGAGCAGTTCAGGCTCATTTGGGAACCACCACAAAAAATCACCAGTAACCTGAGATAGCTAGTGCTTGAAAATATAAAAGAAGAAGAAAATGTTGAATGTTGGGGACCGAAAAACATCTCTTTTGCTTTATGAGAAGTCAGCCATGGCAACAACTGTAGGGTTAGGACAGCTGGGGCACCATATCTAAAAGATAAACCTTTTCCTTTCCCATCCAAGCATGCCAGCAGTGAAGTGTGAGTGACTTATGCCAGATACAGTGTTCATCAGAGGCTTGAAGCTGTCCTGGTGCACTAGTGAATTAGCAATGCTGCTGTCTTTGCTGCTCCCCATTGGATAGATTGCTGGTCCTTTTCCTGATGTTTCCAACCTCAGCAACATCATCCTGTCTTGCTAGGGAAGCTGCGTAGTCCTTGAGGATGCATAATTAATCTTATTTCAAAACGCACTATTTTGTGGAGATGTGTATTATCCTCTAAATCTACTAAAGGAGGAGCTTCCTTTTCATGCAAACATTTAACCAAAAATTAACCTTTCAGTTCTTGTTGAAACGTGGTCCCAGATCCCTGAAATCAAATAGTTTTTGTCGGCCCTACTGAGCAGCAGGATGGCTGTGGAGTGAACGAACATGTACAGAGACAGCTGGCAGATGGCTTTGCAGGTGACCCCTTCTGCAGTGGTGCCCAGGTCTCTGGGTGCTGGGTGATTGGGACTTGATCTGCCTCTGGCAGTCCTGTGGTGTGTCTGGTCCTGCCTACATCATTCCTCAACTCTTCCAGCAGGCAGCTCTGGGAGAGCATCAGTGATGTGGATGATCCCTTTCTCCTGTGCCAGCATCTGGCAAGCAGAAAAAGAGTTCATGAATGCATTAAAGTGGAAGCTCTGGTGCAACCCTTGGTTGGGGCATCAAGAATATTTGGGAAATAAAAGAGGAGCAGGAAGGGTTTTGCAGTGAAAAAGCCCAGCCACAGCACCATGTCACTGGCAGTGGTGCTGTGAGTTTTCACCCCAAGTGAGGAGAATTAGTTCAGCTATTCAGAACACAGGAGCAGAAGGTGGGGTGTAAGGCTGTCATCAACCCCTGGAAATAAGGGCAAATGCAAACAAGGTACACAGTCTGAGTAGTAACTGGGGCAGCTTTTACTCCTGTAGTGGGAACTGGTACATCCTGCCAGTGTTCTACATTTCTTCCTACAAGATGGGGCGTTTTAGCAACACTGCTCCTAAATTTGGGTGGCATATGGGTAAGAAAACTGAGCACTTTCTGTAGTCCCAATGGCAAGGTTCTTCAGCTTGCACATAACCTCTGCAGTCCCTGCAGCTGGTGACCTGGATGCTGAGGCATCTTGCTGGGTCCGGCTTAGTTCCTTCACCTCCACACATATCTCTGCAGTGAAGCTAAGGGCCAGGGCACTACAGAAATGCTGCAAACAGCTGTAAACTGTTGCAGCCAGAGGTCAGTGGAAAGCTCTGTTATTGTTTGCTGCCTCTCAATGCACAAAGCAGGGCTCTGTGGGACGCGCACTTAACGGCGTCAGTAATGCTCCTGGTGCATCAGTGTCATCCCCTGGGGGAGGAGGAGCCCCCATGGCAGAGCTGCACAGGCCATCCCAGCTCATGAGATGCTTTTCTTGCCAGCCCTGATAAATAAGCTTCTGTTAATGTTCATTGTTATCGTGCTCATGCTCATCTGAGTGTTCAGGAGGGGTTTGTGTTACAGATGCTTGGCTGAGGGAGGGCAGGGTGACCCGTGCTAGCGAGTGAGAGAGCTCCAAAGGTGAGCTGGGGTTTTAGTAAGAGGCAGACGTTCAGCAGATGAGCAGAAAGCCTTGAATCCCTTCAATAAAGTAGTCTGTCAGAGTAGTTGCAAGAAGTAGGAGTTCTGAGGAGAACGGAGATAAAAGGAGGCTTTCAGGCAGGAGAGAGGATTACTGCTTTTTCCAGATGTAGCATTTGCATTTGGAGAAGGAGAACAGCCAAAAGGCCAGGCTGATGAAGGATGCTTTGTGGTGCTTCCAGCCTGTGAAAAAATGCGGTTCTTTGAAAGTTATGTGCTTTTGGATTGTTAGGCAAGGGATGAAATAGGCATCATAAGAGCAGTCCCTTTCCCCCTCTTCTTATGGAAGGCCGATCTCCAGTGATTTATATAATTAGTACTTTTTTTTCTTCCTTTTTCGTCTGCTTTCTCTTAAGGCTTTTTTTTTTTTTTTAAACACAGTCTTGGCTCAATCATTCGGCATCCTCATAAATCAGAAAATTTTGTCCTTGCAGATTCCTGACAAGTAGTTTATATTTAATTTTTTGTGGACAGGCATATAAACTACTGAGCCCTGGTTTATTGCCCAATACATCCTGACCCGTGGCAGGATAAGCAGTGTTTGAGAGAAGATTGAATTAATATCAGCAAACAGAGAATATTGGGCTTTAACAAATAAATGTTGGTTTCTGACATAATTTTGTCTATCCTAATATATGCTCAGAAAATCTCCAGTCTTATCTCCACTTCAGATTCATTCAGTTCAGATATACTCACATGCTGTGGAACTGTGTAAGAAGAATATGTACGATCAGTTTAAGAGAGCACTTACCCAAAATAGACATAAATAAACCCATTTAACAGCTTGCAGCTCTCGTGGTCCTTTGCAAGTTTCCTGAAAAAGTTTTGCCAGTCATGTCTGCTTCTTCTTTTAAGGCTTTATTTTCGAAACATCAAAGCAAATTCCTGATTTTGAATGAAGTAGGACACAGCCCAACAGAGACACATGTCAAAAACATTTCACCTCAAGAGTAATGCAGCTAGATAACACTAAACTTGCTGTCAGCCTCGTCCCAAGAGCAGCCTCCTCCTGCCCCAGACATTTATGCACGTGGGTAATTTTCTACACAGTAACTGCATTGAATTCAACGGGAGCACACGTGCACCCAGAGTTATTTGTGTGTGTATGCATGTGTATGTTTGTTTGATGGGAATGAAAAATTCTGGAGAGGGCTGGGATACAAAGGAGGTTCATTCATCAGTAGCCCCCTCTGCAAATCGTGTTTGTTCTTCTCTCTTGCCTGGAGATGGGCAGGTATGGAGTATGTGCACACGGGCTTTGGGACCAACACAGCAGCTTTAACTGGAATAAGTCACCAGCTTTCAAGGGATGGGGGCAGGTAACATCTACTCTCAGAGACTCCTAAACACATACACCACAAAACAGCAGAAAGGCTTAACTGGCCTGATAGTTTAGAGGTTTAATATAGCAAATAATTTGTGTGTGCTCTTGATGCTCTTTTTCTGCATTTATTTTTTGCATCTTTTCATTAAAAAAAAAAAAATCCCCAAAACTAAACAGGCCATGAAAGCAATTAGATATGTATCTTCATCTGTATCTTTGAGGGGACCTTTTAATTGCGTAGCTGCAAAATCAATGACGCATCAGTAAAGTCTCCATCAGGGAATGCAGCCACTCTGAGAGAAAGCAATAAGGCTGCACAGAGCACCTTTGTTGGCTGTACTTGCTGTAAAATCCTGTCAGATACCATTTTCACTGTGGTCTGTTCACTTCAGGCAGCACTTGCTCCGTGGTCAGAGGGAATTCATCCATCAAAGAGGGCTTGGCAGGTCTCATTCTGGTATAATGGACTAGGTCATTGTAAGGTGTCTAGTGTGTGTTGTAGGCAATTTCCTTATTGTCTCCTATTCTACGGATGTACCTTAATCTTTTACAGGACATTTTTACATTGTGCTTTGTCCTTATCTCTTGCTTGCTTTTTGCTTTCTTACCTGACTGCTTTATCTCTGACTGCATCGGCTTCTCTGCCTCATGTTGGCATATCTTTTCTTGTGTCATTTTTAGCTGTCTCTGTTTTTTTTTCATTATCCTTACATCCCTTGGATATTGTTTTCTTCCTTCTCAATATGTTCTGTGCAGTTTCCCCCACTGCTACACTTATTTCTATTTGTCCCACTGGTACTCTGTTCATTGGTTTTATTTGCTCTCTGATGTATTTCTTCTATCACTTTCTCCCTTCCCCATATCTTTTCATCCTCAATACCACATAAGAGGTAACAGAGGGATGACAGAAGGTACACAAGTTGCTGGATTAGCTGTTTGCATAGAGTACAGCCAGGATGAGCCAGTCTGGGGCTGGAGCAGAAACTGGGAGCAAACCCTGTGCCACCCTCACGTGTGTTAGTGGCCCTGGTAACTGACCCTCGGCAATATGGGGAAACCTGCTCTTTTGCCTTGATAAAGGCAACTCTTAGGGAGAAAAGGAGAAGTGGTGGAAACCTAACTCAGCAGAAATAAAATCACCAAGGTTTTTTGCTCTTTTGTAACCTGTACTTTTTGTAGAAGTTGTCTCTGTGATCTGGCAAACAGAAATTCATCATCACCAGCCTGGAGTTCCTGGGTAATTAATCTTCTGTGGTGAATAAGGCAGGCTGGGCTCTCAGTCTGCAGGCGTGGAGAGCTGTGAGCTAACCTGCAGCACTGCTGAACCTTTTCTCTCTCCCCTACTTCTCCATTTTCCCATGACCTTAGGGAAAAAAAAAAGAAATCCCCACTTCATAGCTCTTTTTTTTTTCTAAATCACACTTTATGGAACACAGTTTTAATACTGTATGGTGCGTGTTTAATGATGTCCATATGGGTTTGTGGGTACAGGAATTAAATACATAACGGTTCACGATGACATAACACGGAAATGCAACTCCCGCAGTGCTGGTGTGTAGGCTGTAAAGGGTTATTAATAAAAATGAAGGTTTTAAATAGAAAACAAGCTTAGCAGCACCGTTTTGGCCTCAGGCCCATCTCTGAGTGATGGAAAAAAAAAGAGGCTGGAATATATGGTCTTTCCTCAATACATGAAAATAAATACATTTTACCACCATCCCCTGCTAAACATTTCAGAGAGAAAGCTGCAGGCCTGATGCATGGCATCTCTCTTCAATCAGAGCGTGAGCTCAGGGAGGTCTGGAGGGGATATTTCAGCAGGGTGCAGAACACATCAAATAAATACTAAAGGGGAGATTGATGCCTTAGATTATTAAAACGGGGTAAGGCCACAATGTTTTGATTGGCAAAACCTTTCAACAGTTGGACATTAGTATTTCATAAGAGCAAACCATTCTGTTTGTGGGTGAGCCAGGAAAATAACAACTCCCACAGTTTGGGAGAATGACCTCAAGGAAATCCCATCCTGTCTTGTAACTAGAGTTGCTGGATCAGTAAGCCAAGGAAATTACATAATATGCCTATTAATATTATAGACAAAGAGAAGCAAGTTTACTTTTCTATGTTCAGCCTTGTTCTCTCTGTAGTTGCCCCAACATTTTGTTTTAAGTGTTCAGAATAAATGAGACAGTGGTGGATGATGTGCTGAGCGTCTCCCTCTGAATGCTGTGTGTGAGATACCTCTCACTGATTTCCCACTGATTGTTAGTGACAGGAACTGTATGGGCAGCACCAGCACTAATTGAATGTGTCCTTCTGTCTTTACCAATGTTTTTGCTGCAGTTTTAGCTGGTCCCAGAGCAAAACACAAAGATATAACTGTGCACAAACTAACTCTAGAGTCTGTGGCTTGGGATTTTCCACTTTGTGGACATCTCTAAATTACCTCCAGGTTGTAGACCAGGACAAGATCAATGCTTCACAGCTGTTGCATAAGGGTCAGGACATGCCAGAAACAAAAGTGATCCTGCCCCGGTTTCCGTGTTGTGAAATCCCTGTACCCACAGCTGTGTCCCCTGCTCAGTCTGCTCACATCCTTCAGCTCCAGCCCCACGCTCACCTCAGCCCATCCTCGCACTCCTGGCTTCCAGCAGACAGCTTTCCCCAGCAGATGGCCATGGAGGATGCGGAAGGAATGCAGGAGGAATAACACTTTCTTGCTTTATCTCGTGCTGTCTGGGGCAAATTCCCACTCTCTGCCAGTTCCTTGGTGCCTCCAACTGTTGTTCATTGTGAGACACAGATGTTGTTTGCTCAGTGGCTTCTGTCCAACCACCAGATACTTCAGCAGAAGAGAACTCAGCCCGTTATGTGGAATTGGAATTCAGGCTGAACAGACGGCATCACTTTTTTCCCCACCTGACCATAGCCAGAACAGTGAACAGAAATGTGGGAACGTGGCACAAAATACTCTCCCTATGCACCGAGTCCTGTGCTGCTCATTCACCCTTCAACCTCTTGGCTTGAAACCAAGATCCTCCTCTAAAAATTGGTTAGAAAAACTACTCCCTGTTCTTGTTCTGCCAGAAGAGATGGCTGGGCTCTGTCACACAGGGCATGCTTCCACCCGCTTGGTGCTGTACTCTGGGTCATCTCAGGCACAGCTAAAGCTTCTGGAAAATGGTATTAAGTTTATTTTTCCAAATTTCTTTATGCTGATAGATGTCAGTTGTTTGTCTTCTGAAACTGGTCTTTTCAAAAATAGGTATTATGTCCCTTTAAATAGTGCAAACCACATGGGAATGGATTATTTTTGTCCCTAGCTGTCTATAATCTATCTTATTTCTTTTTTTAGTGAAACCAAAATCTTCCCAGGGATTGTTCCTAATAATAATGCTGAAAAGAAAGCATCGTGTAAGTCATCCAGAGCTGGCAATGGCAATAGTACTGCATTGCCCTTCTATAGACTTATCTCAGTACACACCTCGAGGTATGGCCCAAACATGAACCCTCTCCGCTTGACTGTGAAATACAGGTTTTATTTTAGAACCAGGGAAGCAAAAGTATGAAAGTGGTTTTGAAAGGTCACCAAGGATAGAACAGGAGCCAGAAGGTCTGGATTTTAGCCTCATGTTGTGACTCTCGGCATACTTTCTGCTATTTGCCTCTGCAAACACCCCTAGCATGCCAACAGTTTGACTTGCTGATATACAGCTTCCAGGATCTACAGTAGTGGGTCAGAGCCCATGTCAATTCTTGAAAAATTCTATATTTGAGGAAAATGTGCTAAAGAAACACTGAACTAGTTTGCCCTAGGCTACAGGGGGCCTAGTCCTCAGGATGCCCTTGAATTCTCTGCTTCAACCACTTGTCTCACAGTCCTCTAAAAAAACACACATTCATCCCTTGCTCATCAGCGTATGAAGGGGGACCTGTAGCTCAGGATCGACCTCACCCTGTTGTCTTCTTCCCCAAACTGGTGAATTGCCTGATCTGAAGTCCCTCCCCTGAGATGAACTGCAGATACCTGTGCGGAAGCAACACAACAACCAGTCCACACTTCCTCATGTGCCAGGACAGCATGGAGAGCAGGGTGGGCTGTAGCTGGGATGTGGAAGAAGAGCCTGCCTTTGTGCCCAGCTGCCCCATGGCAGTTCTGGAAAGGATCATGTGAGAATGGAGGAAGGGAGGAGGGCTGATGGTCACCTGCGTCTCCCTCTTCTTCCTCAACCAAATCTCTGTAAGAACTGGGAGCACAGTCTGCTGTAGAAGGGATGTGTTAGTAGTGCACTGCCCTTCCCCTGGCTTTGTTCTCTCCCTGCCTGTCCTGTGTTTCCCATCCCTTCCTCTCGTGTGAGATGTCCTGTGGGCTAACGAGCACAGCCACCTTGCACAGACCTTTAACTGCCTGTCCTCCCTCCCAGGAGCTACTAAGACATTCCCTTGGCATGTACTCCATTTACCCACACCATGTGGCCCATGCTTCAACACATCTTTTCCTCCCACAGGACCCTTCACTGTTCTGTGCCTTCTCACTAATTCTGTGATCACCAAATGTGTGGTCTTCCCAGCAGCTGCTACCCTGCAGCATTCTGACCAGAACCCCCCTGCTCTGTCCTCTCTGGCCACTGCTGCTGAGGATAGACCTTGTCCTAAGCAAAGCTGTTGCTGAGTGTGCCTGTGCCAGTGGGTGAGAGAATGCACCCTTGCATGTGGCTTTTGTTCTCAGTGCACAACCCACCTCCCAGAGCAGCAGATAAACACAAACAGCCTTTTGCTGCAGTTTAATGAGCAAAGCAGAGCAGTGCTTCTGAGCTGGTCCTTTAACAGCAAGGGCATCATCACGTCCTGAGCCTTATGTAAGTAAATCTGTCATCAAATTTTAGTCTTTCCTTTGTATAACTTTATGTAGCAGCTCATCTTAAACTTGTAAAAACATTTTGTGGGAAATTATGCGTGGGAGGTGGGCAACTCCTTCCATGTATTGCCAGCTAATCCGTAATGCTCTCCTTTATCATAACAAATTAGGCAGGTTTCTCAAAAGCAGTATCTTGTGTTGTTCTTGTATCTCTTTCCTTTTGCTTTAAGTCTGGGGATGGGGTTCTGCCCTGGATGAGGGCACAAAGCATGGAGCCAGGACTCCTGGTTTCTGTCTTGAGCACTGGATGCTCACGGCTGTGCTAAATCCTGCTTGTGAAGTATCTTTGTGAACTGGAAGGGGCTGTAGGTATTCAAAATACCATGTTTAGCCATAGATGTTATTAAATGTAAAAGAGGTAAAAAAACCCAGTGTCACAAAATGCCCAAGAAGCCAGGAAACTGGAACTCTTTCATCTGTTCTTAAGCTTGGTAAATAGAGGAGCTTCTGCATCCCGCTGGTGCCTTGCTCTCCCACTATCCCAAAGTCATTTGTACTCAAAGCTCAAGGGTTTTGCAGTTCCTTGGGACAAAATGTTTTGCATGCCCTGGGATCTGTCATCATTTCACACGTCTTCTGTTCTGCTGAGCCATCACCCCCTTCCTCCAAACTGGTAGGTGGCACAGGAGGTATCACATCATCCCTGTGGAGGAAACTTTGTACAAAAGTATCTTGGAATCTGGCAAAGTACAGCTCTTTTTCTACAGCAGGGCTCATCTCCCCTTCAGTGGAAATTAAGTGTCTAAATCTTTTTGTCTTTCCCTCTTTGTCAGTTTTACAGTGTGCTCTGGGGTGAAGTTTTGTTGTGCTACATTTATTTCTCCTCGCCAAGACCTTCTTTATGGCTTTGATTTAAACGAAGCCCAATCAGACGCAGTGAAAGGCCGTCATGTTCCAGCGCTGGGGATGGGCTTTGGGGGCTGTTTATCTTTTTTTCCAAGGATAACAGCACATTTGTGTTTGTGTTGTGTGTATGTCTTGGACTTACACGAAAACTTAAGGATCTGATTCTGGTGGGTCATGCTGGCAGGTATCCAAACCCATAAATCTGGTCACTGTGCTTTTCCAAATGTTTATTGTGCTGTTTAAGCTTTTATGGGCTCTTGTGTGTATTACATATGGTCTGAATAAATGTAACGCAGTATTACTGTGCTTAGCTGAGAGGCAGAAGAGCCTCCAAGGGGATCATTAGAGCTGGGGCAGCCGTTGCCAGCATTTGGAGATGAGTTTCTTGGTTGAGCTTTGCAGGTTGCAAGGACCTTCAGCCCTGTTCTGTTGGTTTCTAAATGCCACTTGATCTGAGGTTGCAGAGGTGGAAATAAGAAGCAGAGAGTTGCAATTTCTTGGACTCAGTACAGGATTCTTGCAGCAAATCTCCCCTTTCTGAAACACTAATAAAAAGGACTGGACTTTGTATGTATTTGCTGCATTTCCTCTGTGCTGTTGCTGCTGCTGCCTGTGGCAAGGTCTGCTCTGATTGCCAGTGGGACTTGGGACAAAACTTCAAGGAATCGGTGGATGCATAGCAGGGCAAAAGTCACCTGGGTTGCTGTAAGTGAGGGATCACCTGCAGACCCTGTCTCAGAGTCAAGGCTGCTTTGCTCCTTCAGACAGATGGCAAAGAGGATCCATTCCCTGTCCCTCCGAGCCTACAGCTCCTCTGTGATCCTGGAGATCACACATGAGACAGCCAGACTGAGCCAGCCAGACTCCAGCTGGTGGGAACAGGGGCAGGACTGGTGTTTGAGGGACAGCAGTGTGACAGGGGTACCTGGCCCAGACCAGCTCTCGTGCCATAGTCTCAAGCAGCATGCAGGGAGCGTGTCATGGTCCTGTTGCTTCACATTGTTACTCTTTTCCGTCCTGACTGGATTGAGGGAAGAAACTACAGATTAAAACCAGCCAAACTGCAGCCAGCCCTAACAACTGTAAAGCAGCTGAGCCAAGACCTTGGGACCTTCAGAGAACGGCCTGTGGTTCAGCTCTGGGCTTCCTTCCACTGGGCCAGTTTGCCTTCTGCTCCTGGCAGTCCTTCCAGGAGCATCACTTCACTTCCACTCTAACCCCACTAACCCCAGGAAGATATGGGCTCACAGCTGAGCTTGCTGCCAACACTGTCCTCCTTCAGCTTGGGCTTTCTGCTCCCTGGCCTCTGCCCTGTCTGGCTGTTCCAATTGCAAGTTTGGGGCAGAAACAGCTTTGAGTTTCTGCAGCAGACATACAGGCCCCCATTAGGGTTGGCCACTAGGGCTGATGTACCATCAATAATTGCTCTTTGCTGGGGGACAGGCTGAAATAGTGGAGGCTTCACAGAGGCATTGGGAGACTGAGATGAGAATGGGGAGAGTGGGGCTAAGACCAGAAGCACTGGGAATCTGAGTTGGTCCTTTGCCTCTGGAGAGCTGAATTTGACACTGCAAAACCTATTCTTACTGCTTTTTATTTATTTGATTTTCATCAAGACTAAAACTCAGATATCCTCTCTGTGTCAGCTCAAAGGTTGCACCAGTATAAAAATTGCTTAAAAAGAAGGAAGTGGAGAAAATGTGTGCTTGTAGCTGGAGCGAGAATGCTTCTGGCTGCAAAAATGGATATTTTTCTCTTCCTTCCCTGTTGCTTCAGGCCAAGGATTAGAATGTGGGTTACTTCTGGCTGTGCTGAGATAGGAGCAAAACCTCAGGTAACTACTGCAACTACATTTAGGGAATTGCTTATACCAGGTCCCTGATCCTGGATGCTGTGTGCTGGCAGAACGAGTGACAGCACACAGCTGCAACCCACCTGGGTGTGGAAGTGTTAATGCTGCAGACCTTGATCCTCAGGAGCATGGGAACACTGAGTGATACCATAGTGTTTGGACAACTAAAAGAAGCAAGGCAAGGAAAGACAGCATCTTTTGAGTCTCACTGAACCTTTTGAACCATTTTTCTCTGGATAGAGGTTTTTCCTGTGACCTGTAAAACATGAATACACTTGGTGCAAGGTCATTTACAGAAGAAATACCTTCTGTTGTGCCCTCTTCTCTTTGACCTTGAGGCTGTTGACATCTCTTGGGTCAAACAGCAAGGTGGGAAGGATAAATGTAAATAATGGGTAGCACTAACACGCTGGTTGTGATGGGCTTGCATGATACCAACAGCTTCACCCAGCCCTGGCTGGTTGAATTGAGGAAATAATAATAGAAAATAATAGGAAAGTAATAATTCTGGCTTGCAAATGGCTTCCCAAACCCAGCATGCACCCGACGTTCTCCCTGTGCTCTGCTGCAAGGGCTTTCCTTAAACTGCACTGAGGGAGAGGCTGGGAACCACCTCCCCACAGAGTGCCAGTAAAGTCCAGCACTTGGGGAAGATCCTGCAACAAACTCCTGGTTCTTGCTGCCAGGGCAGATGTGGTGTTTGGCACAGCGAGCAAGCTCTTAGGGATTGTGTAACATCACAAGGCAGACACTGTGTGTGATAATGCTGTTGATATCAGCTGAGTTAGCCTGGGGATACATCAGTCCCTGGGGATTTTATGGAGGTATGAGGTGGGGCACTTTATTACTCAGCTTTGCACCACTGTGCATCCTGCTTCTGCTGCTGCACTGGGTGGGTTCTGCTGCTTTGTCCTGGAGGAAGGGTTTGAACCTGCCTGTGTAGAACTCACAGAAACAGAGGCATTGCAAAGTGCTGAGTTGACAGCTGAGAAACATTCTCCTTCCCTTCATTCAACCCGGTGACTCCTCAGCAGGCTGTTCCTATTAAAAGCTGCAGTACTGCTTCTACCTCTATATGCTGCTGCTCCTCAAAACCTGTGGTCGATCTTGCATTTTATAAGGAAAAAAATAATGTTGACCATGAGCAGAGAGACTAAGGTGAAAATTATCTAAATCTGAGATGGGCTCAGGATGTGGTGTCACAGCAGCAGATTTTGCCCCTGGAACAGATATTTGAAAACATGTTCTAGGGAAACTCATTTATTAGATTGATTCTTCCCAACTTGAGAAAGTCTAGACTAGTTTGGAGAGCAAATTCCAGAATCCTGGAATATTGCAGCCACTTGATCAACTACTACATAAAGACCTTTAAAAGCATGTTGCTAACAGGAAATGCTGCCCAGGGTTTCTTCACTTCAGGATATAAGGCCTGAATAGAGCCTGGGGTGTGTGACAGCACAAAGAACTGGGGACACCTTGAACAAATTCAGTATTTTAAATATCCAGGACTTGCCTATCTGTAAAATTAAGAAAATAGGCTAAATTCATCCAACTTTCCTGAAAATAACGGGCTTTACTAGGAGCCCACCTGGGTGTTTGGCTCCCTCAGGACTTGAATGTTCTGACAGGGAAAGTGTTGAATATGTAGAAAATTCCATCATTGTCTTATGGTTGTTGGCAGCTTCCTTTTGCCTGCAATATCCATCCATGCCAACCAGCACTGCTGGGTAGGCACCACACTTAAGTCTGGAGTGTGTCTGAGAGCAAGGAAGTAGGTGAAGGAGTAATGGCACATAGAGGACTTCTTGCTGAAGTAACCTCCTGGCTTCCCTTTCTCTGCCCCTCTGTCAAACATCCTCAGTGTGTGATGCTGAAACCTGAAGCTGGAAGGGACAAGCTGCTGCTTCAGCCACTTCACCACACAGGACTGATGAGTCAGGCGGTGAGGGGCTGAATGCAAGCATGCAGTCCCTTCCCTTAAGCCATTTCCGGTTGCTCTTGGGCTGCTTAAAGCTGTGTATTCTTTCAATAGCATTTGAAGAGGTTCATCCCCAGCCACTTGTTTCTGCCTGCTTCTTCCTTCTCCTCACTGGAGTTTCTTCCCTGGCTGCCCATATGAGAAGGAATGGAAATGTTAATTTGTTGCTCTTCAGCATGGAGAGAAGAGGAGGGCGCATCAGAGGATGCAGAGGATCCACTTTGTGGGGAGATGTGCTTGCAGAGGAGCTCTCAAAGTGGAGAGAAGCTGTTTTTGCCAGCAGAGTCCTGTGTCAAGCACGGGCAGCTCCGGGGCTCCCACCTCTTCTCTTCTATTGCTGGATGTTGAATCAGCTGTTTGTGCTGCCCTGCACAGTGCCAGGGACAAACTCTCTGGCAGAAGGGTGGGGAAATGGAATAAATAAAGGATTTATAATGGGGATGGTTTGTTTGTCCACAAACAGCCTGCTGCAGGCTTGTGCTCAGAAGGCAGCCAAAGCCCTGGAGCTGCTCTTAGGCTTCCCTCTGTGTAAGCACATTGCTGCAGGGTCCTGCCACAGGCATTGGGGGCTGGCTAGGAAGGGGGTGGCAGAGGCAGCCTGCTGCTGTGTCCATTCTTCCTCTGCACATTCCAGGGCTTCGACCTCCTCAACCTGCAGAGAGAGGGGAGGGAGGTGGGAAATGGGGTGACAGGATCAAACTTCCTGCAGCAGAGCTGAGCTGAAGGACTGTTCTTATCACAAGAGAACAGCCCTGCTGGGGGCAGCTGGAGAGGAGCCCATCCCACTTTCCTGAGCCCCCTGCTCACCCTGCAGCTCACCCCCAGCACAGGAGCCTCCCTAACCCCAGCACACAGCCCTGCCAGCCCTGCCTGCAGATACTCGTGTGTCCCAGAAAGACGAGGGCTCATGGCTTGGCAGCGCTGAGGGAAATGCCATCCAAGCCACATCAGAGGGAGAGGCAAGTTAGCACCAGGATGCCTGGGAGCACAGTTGCCTTTGAGCAGCTCCCACTGCTGCAGGTACTGTGTGGGGAAAGCTGATCCTTGCCCACCAGTGAACCGTCAGGCTGTGTGTGCCATGGAGAGCAGCTTTGGCTCCTGCCTGAGCCCCGGCCGCTGCACGCTGGCTGGGTTTCAGCCTGTGGCAGCTTTTTGGGCAGGACCCTGCTCTCCTCCAAAAACCAGAGGCCAATGTGTGGGGCTGACCCTACTCAAATTTTGTCTCAACCCAATTCAGCCCTCATTCATGTCTCCGGTGTGAGGTGGAAGGAGATGGGAGAGTAAGCCCAGCACAGTGTCCCTTCACCCCCTCTGCCTGAGGGACAGGTTACATGGGAGCTGGAAAGAGAATTGTGCTGGGCTGGAAGTTCCTGCTGAAGGCAGAGCAGTCCCTTCATTGCACAGTCCTGTGTCGCTGGTGTAGGGATAGATGCCCAAAAGCCTCCTTAGCTCTAAAAGCAGAGCAGGGTGCCACAGGTAGAGCATGTAGGAGCAACCTCAGTGTGAGACTGGCAACACCTGGGACACCTGGGCAAGGGAATGGTGTTGCTGCCTGCACGTCACTGCTCCCCAGGCCTAGGGAGCAGTGGATTGTCCATAGGTCCTCTGAACCTTGCCGGCTGAAGATGGCTCGTGAATCCAAGGTCTGTAACATTTATTGAACTAGCACTGCTTGAAGGCAAACGCTGTGATACGTAATGAGATTCATCTGCTGCTGTTGTGTCCTCCCTTGATGAACACCTTGTGTCTTCTATTGCCTTTTTTTATTGTCCCCTAAATCCAACAGTTGTTCTTGTCAGTGGTGACATCACTCATTTGGTCTCCCAGCAGTGTAGGGCCTCACATGGGCACAGCTCACCAGCCTGAGGTGTGGGTGGGCTAACATGTTCCCCAGGAGCAGGGTAGGGAGAGCACTGGTCTCATGACTGCTGCTGCAGGGAGGACTTGTGAGGAGAGCAGTGTGAAGATCAAGTCAGTAAAGGCTGTGTTCATGGAAACGAGGTGTCAGGAGATGAATTGGACCCTTTATGTCAGCAGGAGGACTCACCAGTATGGAGGGAACAGCTTCCTATCCGAGGCTTGCACAAGCTCTTCCAGTGTATCCTGTCCTTCATTCTTGCAGACTACAATGAGACTGCTGTGAAATTGGGTTGGTGTCCAGTGTCTCCCTCCCATTGCTGGCATCTATTTTACAAAGAGCTTCCCCTGGGAGAGGCCACTTCACTCTGACATCTCTCACCCGCAATAGCTGGTACAGCAAACAGCTTCCAGCAGGGCAGGCAGGGTTTCACCTGCCCAGAAAGCCAGGAGAGGGACTTCCTCAGCTGGAGGGCAGCCAGGGACATTAACAGGCACATCCATCCCCTGTCCACAAAATGCTCTGTGTTCAACATTGCCCCAGAGGGCAGGGATTTCTGGCAGGTTTTCACACAAAACTTAGCCAAAAGTCCATTATGTGTCAAAAGCTGTTTGATGCAGGGAATAATATTTTGCTCTTGTGTGTATGTGTATATATGTGTAGATGGATACAGTCCCTCTACCACAGCCATGTTTCACCACCCCTAAGTCTGATGATGACTTAAAATTTTTAAGGTTTGCACTTGGTGTTTTTTGCAGAACTCTCCAACCCTCTTGCAAAGCCGTATTTTTTGCACAGCTTGTAGCATCCCATATAAACAGCTCCACTTGATGACAAGGGCCAGACATGGGAAGGCCCTGAGTTACGGGCTCTGCAGGCAGCTACTGCCACATCGTGGGGAAGTGATGCTTTACATGCATTTATTGTGCAGCAAATTTTTTCCAGCTGAGCTGGAAAAAAAAGTCTTTGGTTTGCATGGATTTTGGACGCGGTGGTGTGTGTGTTCTGTTCTCTCCAGGGATATTCTCTGCCTCACCCCTTGCCATACTCACCTGGTGAAGCTGACATTCTCTTGGCTCTCATGTCCTGGAGAGCAGAAATTCCTCTAGACAGCAGTGGCAAAGCTGTGACATATTGCTATGAACAGATATGAAATAGCTTTTCCACCTGGTTTCTTATTAGGTGTTACAGCCCTATCTTTTTCCATCAGTTGTATGATAGTAATTTTTTGGTATTTAATAACATTACATCCAAGACTTGATGAGGGAACGGGAAAGAAGCAGACTTTCAGTCTTGGACATTAATACTAACAACTCCAGAACCACACCTGGATCAGACATTTGTAAGCATATGGAAGAGATTGAAGATTATCTAATTGTCTCCTTAATACTTGGTACTAGACTGAATCATCTCCACAGGCCTGGGAAGCTGTGCAGATCACCAGGCTCCCCTTGCTCCTGCTCCACTAAGCTAAAGAGCCAACTTGGAAAGGGAAACCTTTCTCATCCCCAGCTTTGGCTGTGCCTTCCACAGTGTGGAAGGTGTCACTGGCTTGCTCATGTTGTTGGCTGTGAAAGTCAATGACAGCTCTTCTGGCCAGATTTCCTGCATGATCCTGTTTGGGGAGTTGTCAGCATCTAATCTGAGTGTTTGCTGTCATCCAAATAGTATTGCCAGGGCACTGCATGTGCAGCCTGATACACTGTACATTAATCCAGGTCTTGGCCTCCTTGCCTGA
Source organism: Pachycephala philippinensis (assembly GCA_013397055.1). NCBI lineage: Eukaryota > Metazoa > Chordata > Aves > Passeriformes > Pachycephala > Pachycephala philippinensis. Next base: position 481,012 of record VWZT01001561.1, read on the forward strand.
CCCAGGAAGGATTAAACCCCACCCCACATCTGCTGCAGCTCCCTTGGACTGCTGCCTCATCACACTGATGCTCCTTAGCAAAGCTCAGAGCAGGTCTTTCCCTCCGCAGCTTCCCAGGCACAGCTCTTCCCTAGATGGCAGGGACTGCTTCTGCTTGTCCTGTATTTCCCTTCCATCCATCCATCCATCCATCCATCCATCCATCCATCCATCCATCCATCCATCCATCCATCCATCCATCCATCCATCCTTCTCTCTCCAGCACACTGGTACCTGCAGACCACGTACAGTTCTTACGGGAATTTATCAGCCAGGCTGAACTATTCCCTGCCAGGCCCTGCTCCTGCCTTGCAGTTATCCATGTTGCTTCTTTTAACCTGAAGCAGGGAGCAGGTTGGAACACGAAGCCTTTGAAAAATGATGGAACAAGGGCAAATTTCCAATCAAAGCCCTCCAAATGCTGCTCTGAAGGAAAATTACTCTTCGTTTGCAGGTGAAATGGAAGACTCTGTGCAAGGGCAGGAGCTGTGCAGAATAAAGATTTAAGCAATCGAGTAAAGGAAAGAATGACTGCTCCTGGGGGAGGGGGAGAGGGGTCTGGGACCTCACTAACCTGATTTAATCAAGCAACTTCTGATGTTTTGCAATTGCAAGCAACAATCTGACCCAGAGCCGGGCAATTTGCAAGCCACAGAGTTATGAACTGTTTGTAAAATGGTCTTAAGAGGAAAATATATTTGCAATTATGAACTGAAAAACCTGAGCAACAGCACTCTAGGTTTTGGAGCCATGTCCAGCTGCTGTTGGGACAGTTGGGGTCTCTGCCCTTCCTATGGCCTCCCACCATTCAGCAGCACTCAGAGCAGTTCCCAGCTGAGCTCTTGTGGGCAGCAGCTTCCCTTGGCCACAGGATGTCTCCTAACAGGAAAGGCTGCACCTGAGCAAAGTGCTTCCTTACTCTACACAGGCTAGTCAGTGTCCTAGGAAGGGAGGGAAAAGCTGGGAACACCCCCCAGCAACGGAGATGCTGACCCAGCCTGCAGAGCTATGGGCTGACAAGGCTCTGGTTTGAGCCAGCTCCCTGTGGTCCCCCAGGCCTGGGAAGAGAAATGTCCTCAAGCTTCTGAGAAGAGGCACCAGTCTCAGTCCACTGACTTGAATTCATGAAATTTGTACCAACTGGTGTGTCCTCACAAGTGCTGAGCATTCCTGGCTGTGGCAGTGCCAGCTTCAAATGGGATGTCCTTGGGCTAATTGTTGCTGGATTTGTACAAGTGAGTTTTTTTTCTGTTCTGGGAAACTGACTGATTTTGTGCCCATGGTGTTTGCAGAGTGCTGACAACCCCCTCCCTCACTTCTCAATACTGCCTGTCTGCTTAAGGTGGTGTTCCTTGGAGATGCGCTCTTCCCCTTTCAAGGCTTTTGATGTCTTTTCCCATGTTAGAAAATTCAAGAAGGCAGCATGTGAAGCTGGCTGGGGCCAGTGAGTGTTGCTGGGGGCGGCAGCTTTGATCCTCGGCAGGAGCTTTGCCATAAACTTGATCATGCATTTTTCATCCCTCGCTCTGTGTATGCGTGTGCTGTACAGGGGGTACAGGCACTAATCCTGAAGCTGCACTCAGCACAGGAGTAAGGCTCGCTTGCAGTTCGTGCAAAGCGAGCAAATCCTTCCCATCCCTGGGGTAACTCCACCACGAGTTACCCTACATGAAATTTGACCCTGACATCTAATAGCTAGGGAGCTGCTCCTGTCTTTAATCTTTCTGACAGTGCCTAGTCAGGGCTTTTTGAAGAACTTTGTTGGTCTTTTCTATAACTTAAGCATTAGTTTTCTTTATCTGGAGTTTTGTACTGCTATCTGACCCATTTACTTGGAAGCCTCCAAGGAGAGCTTGAGTTGAAAGAGAGCTGGGTTTGTGATGCAAGTGTGAGTCTTTCACTGTTAATTGTATTAGCATTCATAATTTTATGCACATTTCTAAACTGTCAGGATTGCCATATCCTTTTAAAACATGGATGTGACATCAAAAGGGTTATGACTGCTCAGAAATTAGCAAGAAATTAAATTGCCTGATACCTCAAAAACTATGATGTGAGCTGTTTTGTCCCCATTATATCAAAAATGACGTAGGAAAAATAAGTCAGGAATTAAGCTTTTAAAGCCTGTTAGCCGTCACAATGTAATTAGCAGGAACAGGCTGTTTGATGCAGGTTTGAGGTGCCCTGTGCCTGCTGTTGTTGGATGGACAGGTTGTCTGAGTAGTGGGAGCCTTGTTGGATGGGGCTGTTATAGGACTCATGGGATGAATGGGAGAAAAGGGTGGAGAAGTCCTGAATTCGCATTCTCTCTTTGCTGCAGATTTACTTTAAGGGAGCTGCTTGGTCTCCCTGTTCATGGTTTAGGCTGCGTTTTAGCTCTCGAGGCAACTCCCAGTAGAGGTCACTTGTGGCTGATGGGTAACGCAGTGGTTCTGTGCTCTCTCGTTTGGACTTCCCAAAGTCCTGCTGGTGGCAGGGTAATGTCATCGAGCCTGTCCTTTGGAAACAGATATTTTACAAACATGAAATACATGGGCATGTGTACCTGCATGCACCATCCCAGATCCTTGCCAGCTGCATGTACACATTTGTATTTTCAGGTATCGACAGTTTTGCCGTGTCATGATCAAGCATATCGGGCCAAATACATTTCACCTGAAGACCTTTTGGAAGGCAGATGGCTTTTGCTGTTATGGAGCCCTGCTTGTCCAGGAATATTGGAAAAAGAGGTTGTCAGGGCAAGGGAAATGAAGGTGTTGCCTTTAACAGAAATGCAAACCTTTTGGTTCCCAGACTGCTTCCCACCTACTGAACCCAAGGTGCCTTGTTGCATGCTTTGTGCACGGTGATGGAGGTGACAGCCGTGACTTCTCAGTCCCAGTTGGGAAGAGTTTCTTCACCGCCCTGTGCCAGCCACAGCCCAGCACCTCTCACATAGGCGCCGTCGCTTTTATTCTTTATCCGTGTAAATCCTGACAGAGCTGGTCTCGCTTCACGGGCGGAGCCTGCACAGATGTTGCCACAGCGCAAGTAGGAATTAATGGTGCCCGGCCTCCGTGGGAGCGAGGAGCATCCCGGCGGATGCGGGGCGCGGCCGGCAGATGGAGCGCGGCTCCCCCGGCACGGCCGCACCGCTCCCCTTCCCCGCGCACGCTGCTCGGTGGGAACACAGCAACGCGATAACGGATTGTTTATTATGGAAACATGCCACTTCTAGTTGATTTACAAGCAGCTTTGTGGAGCTCCTGATCGCCCTGTATTTTTGTTTTTAGTCCGTTACTCATCTTGATACATCGTTGGTACATGTCTAAGCAGGGCTGTAAAAGACGCTCGCGGGGACACGGTGGGGCCAAAGCACGGGGGATAGAAAGCAGCTGTCAGGCAGCATTTCTTCCAGGGGTTTGAGGAGTACCAGCAGGCTGTGTCAGCCCGGCAGTGACTGCTTCTCGGTGCCTGACTTTACAGTCAGACTGTTCTGTGGCTCCTTCAAGGCCCTGTGGTTTAGCGGCTGCACAGATGGCTGCAGTGCGTTTAGAGCAAAGTGAAATAACACTAGTTCCTTCCATCCTCTGCTGCCTCACCCTGAGAAATTAGCAGCCTCTTTTGGGAGCTACTAGTCAATATCCCAGATCCAAACACCTCCGGACTTTCAGCAAAGTTTGAAACCAGTTCAGGAGCTGAATTTCAAGGCCACTTTTTCTGTGCCAAAATCCGCAGAGCTGAATACCTGGGAACTATGGAGGTGGGTTAAGTCACAGACCAAATACACTCTGAGCTTTTCATTGTCTACTTCTAATGCATCAGCTCTCCCAAAATAATATGTCTAGCATGGTTCATACCACAATCACTGCTGTAATCACCCCTGAAACCTGGATAGGTTAGAAATCCATATGTGGTTCTGTGTCTGGGTGAATTTGGCAGACAAAAAGCAGTCCCCGAGAGGCAATTTCTTACTATCAAATCATCTGCCAATTTTAACAGTTTTGATTTATGCTTTTTAAGGTTACTGAGCTCTTTGCTGAAAGAGTTGAAGGCCATCTGCACTGGTGCTGAATGTGCCTCCTCAGGATCAAGACTGGCTTCCAGATGACAGAGTAGCTGGGAGCTTGTATCTTTTACGTGTGAGGCTTCTCTGCCTGTCTTGTTGGTCCCCTCCACTTCCCTAGCTAAAATAAGTGCTTCCAATTACAGGAAAATATATGTGAAATACATCAGGCAGGTTTTGTGCATTGTAGTTTTAAGGGAGGTAGAGGTGTTACACTTCTACCTGCTCCTTTGCCTGCTATTCCAACCAAGGGTAGAGATGTGCCTTGAGGGTACGTAGCCCTCCTGGCTTCTCTAATGAAACTTTGTTTGGGGAGTTGTGTTTTCTGTCTTTTCTTTATTTGTCCCTGAAAAAGGAAATTAATTAGGCCACTTGGAAGTATACGAGAGTCGTTTTGCACGGGGAAAACCAGAGCAGGTGAGCAGTTGTTGGAATTACTTGGACAGTAGACAAGAGCATGGAATAAGAGACCGACAAGAGGGTAGTTAATTTAGTTAGAAAGACTGGCTGAGCACTGCAGTCTGGAAAATAGATCATCTTTCTGAAAGGCACAAAGAAGAAAAATAATGGTTCCAGATTCATCCCTTGTGTAAATCTTTTGAAGTTGGTGACTTACACCAGGATGATTTAACCCCATTAATTTTAATGGGTCACTGCAGTGTCCCAAGAGTTGTTTTTTGCTGTGCTCTGTTCTGAGGCAGAGATAAAGCAGAGCCTTGGTGTCTAGGCTTCAACCCAAGCTTGGTGTCCCCGTAGGGCTGGCTTGGGCCTGTCCACATTGTGGCTGACTCCGGTTGGAGAGGCAAAAGGATGCAGGAGATGATGATGTGTCTGAGCCCTTGTCCCGTGACGGCTGGGTGCTGCCAGGACTTTGTTGTGAGCCATAACATGCCTGAAAAATTATATCTGGTCTGAAAAGCAAGGATAGGCAGGCTAAGAGGGCTCACTGGAGTCAACACCGACCCTCACCCTGCTATGGGTCTGCTGATCCAAAGTGATTAACAATTAACATACTAACCAGAGACAAGGAGCTGTGGAGCAGTGTGGCAAAGAAAGGAGCCTGAAATTGAGCATAAATGGGCACCAGATGAGTCCTGTTGGGACTCAGTGGGCAGAGAGTGAAGGTCAGTACCCTTGACACATGACAGAGACTCAGGGCTATGGCTGGGGACAGGGATAAAGCACATTTACCCCCCTATCATTCTAGGCAAGCTGGTCATAGCAGGAGCTGGCCACGCATAGTTAAAAAGCCTGTGTATCACAGCAGGGAAAATTTAATCTAGTGCCAGGAGGGGGGAAGCCTCTTTGTCACCAGTTGTCAAACAGCTGAAAACGTGGCGGCAGACACAGCTGTAGCACTTGGGCAGAAATAGTGATCAAGCCCCAGTCTCATCAGCAAGCAGCATGTCATGAGCTGTGCTCGGCCCCTGCTCCTTGGGGACCTCGGGGCCCGCCCTGTGCCTCAGCTCTGTTTTCTGCATGCCTCTGCTCGTGTGCCTCGCTCCTAGGGCCTGACTCCCTGTCCTTCATTTTAGAAATTGTTCAAGTTGTTCTGAAATATTGACCAGACAACAGGAAATGAGCCAGGAAGAACAGATGGACCAAAATGAAATGAAGCGATAAATCGTAATGCAAATGTTCTGTGTAATGCAGAGGAGGGGGAAGCTGCCTTTGGTGAAGTTTGGGTGTGAAGTCATCCCCAAGCAGTCTGTTTTTGTCAAGGTATCAGCTGCTCTTTAGCATCATGCAGAAGGAAGGGAAGATGAGCATCACTGTGTCTCTGGGCATTTATCTCTCGACAGAGTTGACATGATTGCGCAGTGATTCCAGGGGGAGAGTCCAGACATGGGCCCCAGGAGGGAAGGATGTAACACACGCTGCAATAAAAGTTTCTCAGTAAACTTTGTGGCTTAACTTCTTTTAATACTGCTATTTAATCTCATTGGTCTATAGTCTTCTCCCAGTCACACACTGTAAGGCAAACTCTGCTAAATCACTCCATAGCTAGAGCAGATCAGAAAATCCATCTGGATTGGCAAGCTGATCTGTAAAATGCTTTATAAAGCTTGTATCAGCAATAGTGTGGCCAGCAGGGCCAGGCCAGTGATCGTCCCCCTGTGCTGGGCTCTGGTGAAACTGCACCTCAAGCGTTTTGTCCAGTTTTGGGCCTCTCACTACAAGAAGGACATTGAAGTGCTGGGTTGAATCCAAAGAAGGCTAATGGAGCTATTTAAAAGACAGGTAGATGTGGCACTTATGGACATGGTTTACTGGTGCCTTGGCAGTGCTTGGTTAACACCTGGACTTGATGATCTTAAGGGTCTTTTCCAACCTAAATGATTCTATGATTCTGTAAATATCAAAAATTGCTCTTGCAAGTATGTGAGCCTTGGAAGGACCACGTGTGCTGGTACCCAACACATCACAGTGTAATATTTAAATGTGAATGCACCCAGGACATCTGTCTTTCTATCTTTTGGAGAGAGAAGTTTCAGATGTAAAGGGTGAAACTCAATTTGCCTAAGCCTAAGACAGGGTTGCAATTCACCCTAAGGGCTGGAACAAGTGCCGCTGCTGCTGCTCTGTAGTACCCGAGGAGGATGAGGAATTTCAACCATGCCCATCCACAGACAGGTGGGAGAGTCCCAGCAGAGCCTCATTTCTGTGTCAGGTTATTTTAAGAAACAGCAGCATTTCCCTTCACATCACGCAGGGCTGCCTGCATGGTCCTTGTGCAGCCTCTTCAAGGGTAGCACAGGCTGGCAGTGTGAGGGAGTCTGAGTGCCACAGGATTCTCCAAGAAATTAACCCTGTGGTAAAGGAAGTGATTGAAAAGTGCAGGTGCTGCTGAAATCCTGCCTGCATGTCCTGATCCATGAGCAGCGTCACCAGCCCAAGCCTGCACTGCAGTGAGTCAGTACAGTTTGCCACCAGATACATCTCTGAGCTCCTGCAATTGCATCCTCAGAGCACCATCTGGCTTACTTCCCCAGAATATGTAGCAAAAAAATTAAGTAAGGGGGACCTCTGAAAAATTTGCAACTTTTATTAAACAAAGGAATATAAGAAAAGTATTTGTTACTGCTCAACATTAAATGTGAACAGACCTCAGCAGGTGTGAAGGGATGTCATACAGGCTTGGAAACCCTGGAGCAAGCCAAGGGAAGGCCTGTGAGAAGAAGAGAAAAATGCAACATGATGATGAAATGCAAATTTTTCTGCAACTGTGTTTAAGTGCGGGATCGGGGGCCATCCAGCTGTCTGCTGGCTGTTTTCAGCAAAAAGACAACAGAAGGCAATGGATGATCTCATCCTGCCCCTCTTAAATTGACAAATCTCCTCCACCGTTGCCTAAGTATCAGTTTTTCTAAGGTTATTCTTTGCCAGCTGTTTGGCAAGGCCTGATGTGGACTGAACATTTTCTTCTCTCTCACTGCTCCCTCATATGGAGGAAACAGCTCAGGTGGTTGAGGTGGCTGTGGCTGGGAGGTGGGACAGCCCAGATGTATTTCAGAGGCAGGAAAACCCTCAGTGTGAGGCCAGCTTTTGGGACGATAGTGCCGATGTATGGCTTGCAGGGATGAAAACCCAGGAGAAGCTCACACTGGGCTGTCTTTGAAATCCTGGATCCTGCAGGTATAATGTGGTGGTTTTATCTGACCTATGAACATCTCTGACAAGGCATCAGGGCATTAGTCTTGTGCTTGTTATTGTAACATTTTCTGGAATGAAACACTACCATTTTTAAATCATTGCTATCAAAGCATTTCATAAATTGTAAGCGGTTTCTTTTCCTTTGAGTATATCTCTGTGCCAAATCATTCAGTGCTCATATCTTCCAAATTGGGCGTGACATTACCAGTGAAGAGCTGTGACTGAGCATAAAATAATTGTTTTTTAGAAAGCTGAGCTGTGAAAAAAAGTATGTTTCCTAAAAAATTAATAGAAAAGGACCCCTACCTCTTAAAACAGTTCTGCTTCCAGCCTCTGATAATAACAGTGTGTTAAGTTCCTGAAGTGCTAAAGTCTGCTTTCTGCAAAGTGGAATTTAAAAGACTGTTGCTCAAAAGTGTATATATATATACATATATATACACACTGTGCACATGTACTGTGCAGTTACTCCCACCCACAACCTGATTTTCGTGCTTCTAAGAGCTGTGACACACTTTTAAGAGGAGCGATGTATTTTTAAACTCGCACTATGGCAGAGGATGAAGGTCAGCACAACTGAGTCTGAGTCTTTGAGGGATGGAGAAACTAAACCCTAGTCTCCACTCTTCCTTTGCAACTTTGGGCCATGAGTTCTTTGTTCAACTTTCTTCTTGTGAAATGCTGTGGTGTATTTTCCCTACTTCTGAGGAGGGAGATCCACCCGAGTTCAGCTGTGAAGGTAACATGGCCGTGGTTGCATTAGCAACTGGATGCTCTGATTTCTTTCAAGCAGGATCTGTTCCCAGCCTTAAGTGCAGTTTTTTTTCTGAAATGTTCCTGACTTTAAGCATTGAATAAGACTGCACCTGGAGACACATTTGGAGCTCTGTTGTCATTGTTGCAGTTGTTTTTCAAGTCCTCTTTGGGAGATGGACTTTCTTTGGAGCTGGTGGCAAGCCACAGGCACAGGGCACGAGCATGGTGTGTCTCACCTGCGCGTGTCCTCTGCCCTGTGCTCCGGAGGTGGGCTCCTCTCACAGCCTCCTTGCCTGCCCTTTGGATACCCTCAAGGCAGGTGAAGGAGGGATGAGGGGCAGGGTGTTATGTTTGCATTTTGGACTGTTTCACTGCTGATTAGAGCAGTTCTAGGATCTGTTGGGCATGATATGACCTGCAGGCTCTGGGGTAGTGGAGGCAGAGAGGTGGCAAAAAATTTCTTCCTTCTCATCACCATCCCAGATTTGCTTGGGTGCACATAGGGCTTTAAGATTTTCACAACATTATTTTAAAAATGTTTCTTCTTGGGAAAAAACAGAGCACTTTTGCCTTTTCTGTGTCTTTACCAAGAAAAGGGTCTTGGTAGTGTTACCACAGTAAATAAATTAAGCAACTTACTGCCTACGACAAAACCTTGCATTCTTCAGTGTAAAATGAAAACACAGCCAGCAGAGGGGATGTGCCTCGCCTCTAATCTGCATGGAGTTCACTCTTTCAGACCCTTGTTTCCTTCTGTACAGTGATTTAGAAGGAAAAGCTTTTATCTAGTCATGAGGTAGGTCTCTGCAGAGCTCCCCAGGCACTGCTAATGGATGGGATGCACAGCAGAGCTTGAAGGCTTGAAGCTGAATCTTCCGTGCTGCACATGCTGTTGCTGCGTAGGTCAGAGCTGGGTTTTGTGCAGGGCCCAGGGTGTTCCTGTAGTGATCAGAGCTGTTTTGCATTAGGGTGAGGTGTGTGTTGTAAGCAGGGGAGGGAGGCAATCAGCTGCCCCAGAGACAACAGGTTGAGGCCAGAAGTGGCGAGGCCAGGATGAGTGGGAAGCTGGTGCTGCAGAGGGAGCGGAGGCAAAGCAGAAGGTTCCAGGAATTAGCTCCAGTCCCAGAGGATGACTGGGGAAGAAACTGTTAATAAGTAGGTTATTGGCAGTAGGACACTCAGTTTCATGCTCTGATTCATAATCCCCACAGCTGCATCTCCTGGCTGGTGTGCCTAGATTGTCGTTTCGAATCTCACAGTATTTTACCGTAAGGAGAGATTATTCAAAATAGCACTGAATTCAGACTCGGAACCGAACACCACAGTGTGAACTTCAGGATACACAAACCTCCCAGGACCTCAGGGATGCTTCTGTCATCCTGTGGTAGATGCTACTGCCAGGCACAGCATGGCCTTCCCTGGTAGGAAAGGCAATATTCCTGCTGAGAGTGTGGTTTCTTATTGTCCAGTTTCTGGCATTTCAGGTAACAAAGAGAGAAAATAGTGCACAAAAGCTGATTGCAGGGCATGACATTTGCAGAACCTCATTGATATTCCAAGCTTGGGAACTACTGAGCAAGTGAGATCAACAACTGAAAAGGAGGGGGTGTAATGCCTGACAATCAATGGCATTTTCCCTTCGCCCACATGTGATATCTACATATCAGATAACGTGAACAGTTAAATCAGGAATAAGCTGCCAATGGCCATTTATCTCTGCCAAATAGAGATCCCTCATGTTGCCTGCCAGAAATACTCCCTGAATCATCATTCATTTTGAAGGAAAAAGTAATTTCTCTTTTAGCTGAATTAAAAGGTCTGCTCCTATAACCAGCTGAATGGATGGAAATAATTACATTCATTCATTATGCCTCTTCACTTTTATGAACGTAGAACATGGAAAAGATACTGGAAATGCCACACACACTCTTTGGAGATGTTCGAGGTGAATTAAAAGTTAATGTCTGGATGGAGAATTGGACAGGAGTTACATAAAAAGAACAAGGAGACACTGACTGTTTTCTGCATGAGCAAGTCTGAAAAACATCCAAATTTGTATCTGAACTGGACAGCAACATTTTTGTCTATTCAGACATTGCACTGCTTCATGGTGTGTGTAATCTGCATATGATATAAATGCATATAAAAAGATATTTTCTTCTATTTTCCAGAGTTACTTAATGCTGGTCACCTTAGAAAGTGAGGTGACATGATTTGAGGTGTTTTGAAGCAAGAATACAAGCGTATATTTGAGGGTAACATGATTTTTTTTATTTGCCCTTTTAATTGAGTAAGGCTCAAAAGAAAGTATTAGGATGGATCCATACATGTAATAGCAAAAACATCTTCTGCTTCTGCAAAGTCAGTTTTAAGTTCAGTATTATACTATATAAAATACCAATCAAGCAAAATTCACTACAAGTTTTGATAATTTTAAGTATGGGACTACAAAACTTAGGGTATATCTCTGTATTTTTAGTCTCAGGAATCTTATACTGGTCCAGGCTGAAATAGCTGTTTTCTTTGTTTCCTTTCCCAAAATAAACTGAGCATTGAGACTGAAATAATCTCCTACACCATCTTGAAGTATATAGCTTTTTTCATTTATTATTTCGTACCCTATTACAAAAATGAGCATCTCCATTTGCTCCTGGAGTGCTCAGTAAACCCTTTTTCAGTGGGTCTGATACTTCCTAGGGTGGAATAATCTGGAAACTTTGTGATGCTTCTTTCCAAGTGTTGTGTAATTTAGCTCTTTTATTTTTTAGAGAGCATAAAAGAGTTGGACCTACTATCAGAATTGGGTATTTGAAAGGGGTTTGGTCATTACCTTGAAAAGTAACCCTAGTGTTTGAAAGGTTTTATCTTTGGGAAGGTGTCTCTATTTTTCTGCTATAATTGGTGCCTGTCAGTGATAATTTGGAATCATGTAATGAATCCCAACAGTTATATTGGGCAAAGCAAATTCAAGACTTCTTTTTTCTTTTATGTTTTAATGTTAGAATCACAGAGGATGTTTTAAGACTGCCTGATCCGGGTAGGTAATCAGGGAAGACAAGTCTGCTTTTAGTAGTTGCCAATCCAGCAAAATTTACTAGATGCATTTAATAGCTATGTTTTGGAGTTTTACAGTGTCTGAAAAAGCTCAGTTCAAAGGATAGTGATTAGAGAAATTTCCTAGAGTTCATGAACTTGCAGTAGATCTTACATGCCATGATTTATGTCTCTTGACTTGTAAATTAAAGAACCCGATGACTTGAAAGATATTTCCATGTGCTGCTTTGTAAAAACAGGCAGAAAACAATTCCAAGTGATATAAAATTGGTGTCTTATAGAGAACGACACTGTTTAGTGTGCTGGAAAGACATTTGATGTTGCAAGACAGTTAACTGAGGACATGCTGCTGAGGCAGATTTGGGAAGGAGCCCTGCTTTAATCTCCCTGCTCCAGCTGAAGGAAATGTAAAGAGGAAAGGAAAGACTACAGTCACCAGATGAAGAAGTCGGAGTTCATACTGTGGGCTTGATCTTGTCTTCCCACATGCATCATAAGTTTTTGCCTCTCTTGGAAGAAATATTTACCATTCTTAGGGCCATATGTGCAACAGATGAATTTAAAAAGTCAGGGGAGAGATCTCCCACTAAAAGGGGATGTAAAACTAGGTAGGGCAATAGGGTATTTAGCAGTGCAAAGTAAGTACAGATGCAATAGCCATCTGCTGTCTGTGCACACTGCAGTCTTAATCTTTCAGGTCCTACTGCCCTTGGACATGTAGCAGGAGCAGCCAGGCAGAGAATTCCAAGCATCACATTGCTAAAAAGCCAGTTGAGTACACAGAATTAGTACACACCAGAAGAACACCACCAGAAAAAAAAAATGCAAAATTGTCCAATACCAAGCATCTGGCACACTCTCCTTTGTACTGGGAGCTCAGAGGTCTAGCAGGGCTGGGACCATGTCTGGAAGTGCCTGTAAATAATTTCTTACTTTGCCAAGTTAGAGACTTTAAAATGTCAAAAATGCCAGTGACAGCCTGGGATTTCCCTGTGTGAGCCTCCAGCATGAGAGCTGCTGCCAGCACTTGCACCATGCACTGGGATGGGCTGTGGGAAATCCCAGGGAGCCATGAGGAAACCCAGCACCCACAGTGGGGTGGTTGTCAGGCTGGTAGGGGGCAAAGGAGAGTGTTCAGAGGAGGCTGTGAGTGGGTATGGTCATGGCTTGGGCAGTCAGAAAGAAAAGGGCAGAAAGAAGGTTCTTCTGCTTTTTCTTCCTGTGAAAGGGTCCTGGTCCTGTGGGTCTTCCAGGGGCTTGGTGTCACCAGCCCCTGCAGATTCATCATGGGAACCTGAGTTCACAGGTGGGATGTGGTGCATGAGAGTCAAGGGGAATTGCATGTCCCAAGGGCTTTCTCTCAAGAGCAGGAGGGGAGAGCAGGAGGAAGGCAGCCCAAACCACTGTTGTTTGGGTCCCTTCTCCTTTCTCAGGTCTCTCTGCCCAAGATGAGGAGTGAGAAGAATGGGAATTTCTTTGCTCAGCACCACCATAAGCAAAGCAGCAGCAGCTGTAGCACTTACACCACTGGCCACGGGCACTTTGCAATGGCTCCTGCGGGCATCTGTCCCCTGGTGTGAAGAGACCTGCTCTAACCTATACCCGGGGCTCGTTGGATGCCACTGGCAGGTCAGGTCAAGCCATCAAAACTTTTGGGTTGCTTTGCACCCCTGGCTGACTGCCATGAGCTTGCTCAGTCAACCTTTCTACATTCCTCACCTCTAAACTTGTGATGAGGTGACTCACTCCTATTGAATGCACACTCAATTTTATTAGATAGTCATCAATATGTTTCATATGCTCTCTATTAAAGAATTGCATGCTTGTTTCCTTGAATATCTGCTGGAAACAGCTTAGGTAAACAGCTTAGACAGGGCAGTCTCAGTACCCTTTACCAAAAAATATATCCTATAGGTGGCTTTAAATGCTGGATGCACATATGGGAGAATTGGGGATGATGAAGTATTCACTCAGATTGCTGGTTTCCGCTGCATTGAAGTCAGAGACATTGAAGGCACTACAGCATTTATAACTGATTTCCTGAACAGTGTAGCAAATAGAGATGAGAGCCCTTTTCTTGTAACTCACATGTGCAACAGAAATCACTTAGCGAACATAAATCAGGACTAAATTGCTTTTAAAGGCTCACAAAACATTTCTGAAAGAGACAGGATGAGGAAACCATTTGCCACAGTAGAGTATGTCCCCATGATGAATCCTATTAAAGCTTGATCAAAGAGCCTTATTGGCTTTTCATTAGAGCCTGGTTATGTACAGTTGAAATTCAGCAGTGATTCCAACAGAATAGGCACAGAAATATGCACAGGAGGTAAATTTAAGCAGGATTCTAGACCATCAAAGTATGTGATTAAGGACAATTTAATGTGCTGAGTAATGCAGTGTGATTTGGATGTAATTTATCCTAATCCAGTCTGATCTTTTACAGGAGAATATATTATAAGGCCACAATTAGGTGAGACCAGGGCCCCATCTGGCCTCCTGTCTCCAACAGTGGCTTAGAGCCAATACAAGAAACAAAGCAAATACAGAGTGAGCTTCCCTTGTGTATCCTCTCTGTTTCTGGCATTCAGCCGCTATGGGACTCTTCGGGTCAAAACATCCAGAGCATGGAGTACAATAGCCACCATTTATCCTTGCTTCGTGAATTTATCTCATTGCTTTTTGAACCCATGCCTAGTTTTGGTGATTACAAAGCCTAACACCAGTGAGTACCATGATTTAGCTGCGTTACATGCAGAAGCTCTTCTCTTACTTTGATTTAAACTGCTGCGCTCCAACTATTCTTCCTGGTGCGGTAATTCAGCAGCAAAAGCTTTTTTGGACAAGCTATGTCTGGAGCTGGGGTTGAGGCTTGGTAGTCTGTCACTTGGGAGTTTTCTCCTCTTCTTCCCTCTCTCCATTTCCAAGGACTCTCTGGGAGGAACGTTTTGGGGGTGACATTGTTGGTGCCATGACTGTTGTGGTGGAGGTGATGGTATCCCGCCTCCCATGAGCAGGCACAACCTGGCGGGCCATGGGTGATGTTTCCTTTTGGGGAGGTCATCCACAGGGACAGGGAAATGGAGAAGACAGTGGCCAGGCACCACACACAGAGCTCTGGGCAGAGTTAGTCTGAAACAGCAGAAGGTGTCCCTGGAGAGGGACAGCAGAGGAACGGCTCAGGCTGCAGTTTAGAAACCCAAATGGACCATGTGGTTGCTAACCAGAGGTTGGACCCACATCTCCTACAGAAACAGGAATTTGAGGCACCCACCCTCAAATCAGGGAGGGCTCAAGAAAATGAAGTAAAGATTCAAAGCCTGTGCAGCCTTCTTAAGCTCTTAATCAGATTCATATGATGTATATGCAAGCTCATTAGCCCGACCAGTTTATAAGGTACATTTGAATTTATGACTCTGATATTCAATACTTAATTTGTAACTGTGATTAGATGCATCTTTTAAACATGTTGTAGCTGCATGTAGATGTTTGTAATAAAATTCCCAAGTGAAGAGCACAACTGGAAAACCTGCACATGAAAATGATTAATTTTTATTAACTTGTTTTTATCACTCAGCATTTATGCTACAAAGGCCATAATAAAGTGACACATGCTTGGTCATTGTAAGACAGAGATAAATTTGGGCTCCCCACAAGGGACAAGCAGGGTCAGTTTGGAGGAGGTGAAGAACACCTCCACCCAGAGTTCTTGCTAAGGTAAATACGTTTTTCTGTCCTGTGGAGAAATTTGCCATCTGTAAGAATAAACAAGGTAAACCAGAAACAGATGAGGATGTGACTCTTAGGCAAGATCTTGTTTTTATACTTCTTTCCAGGAAAAACTTGCTATAAACATTTTTGTTGTCTTTTTCAAGGCTGCTGAGGCCTTGTATTAGAGGATCACATGGCGTTAGCTCATTGCTCCAGTGTTCTGCAGCTCCCAGCCATCTCTCCCTGGTGCCGGAGAGGCTGGGCTTTGCTGTCAGAGCGCCCTGCCCCATATCTCACAGCCTGGTGAAATGCTGAATGTGCATTTCCAAAGCTCTTTCTTCCTCCAGGAGGATAATTTCATCATAAAAATATAATTGTGAAAAATGCAAGGGGCTAATTCTGCATTTCTTTAGCCTGGGCCAAATACTAAAGTTGCTCTCTGGAGCCAAGCAATCAACTTCACTGCTAAGGAATCTTGGGACAGAAATTTGTGGCATTTCCTACTCATTTAGGGAAGGGGTTGGGTGCCTCAAACCCATCTCTTGTCCTTCTAACACCCATTCTACATAAAGAAATGGTGGGTGCTGCTCTCAAACGCAGTGTGTCCATGTGAGGCTGAGATGGCCCATGAGGATGTCACTTGTCTTGGAGCTGTCTGCATCCCCTGCACCTTGGACGTGGTGGCAGAGCTCAAGTTGTGCTGTGTGGGGCTAGTCTCCAGGATGAGTGCAGAACAGAGGATACTGCCTTTCCTTGTCCTGCACCTCTGCTGCATGACAGAAATCCATGGATTGAGGTATAGGGAGCATTGCTGGAGAGAGTGTCCATCTCCTTCCAATCTTGGCTTTTCTGTGCAAGCTAAGGTTACTGCTATAGGGGAGATCTCTTCTGCACTTAATAAATGAGTTTTCCAGTGTTGTGCTTGGAGTTTCACAGGGAGAACTTGGGTTGACTTTTACTTCATTGGGTTCAAGCAAGGTGTCAGAAGTCATTAAAGCACTAAATCAGGACCTCCAGCTCAGTCCTGGTGAGCCAAACTGGGCCACCTTTGTTATGTGATGCAGAGAAAGTCACTAAGCAGAAGTATATAGTTTATAAAGTTGGGCTGTTTGCTCTGCAGACACGCTGTGAAGACAACAGAAAGGTGGCAGGAAGGCAAAATCCTCTCTTTTGTTTTGTCCCAGTTCTCTTAAAGATCTGATTGCACAACAGTGGTTTTACCCTTCTTAGCAGCAGCAGAGGCCACATCCAGCTAGTGAGGAATGCCTGGGTTTGAAGTCAGGTCGACAGATTCTCTTCTTGCTCCACAACTCCCTTTTGCTCGCGGCAAGGAATTCTGGAGTCTCGGGACCACCACAATGGGGCCCTTTCTCACAGGGCTGGAAAGCTTGACCTCTGCTCAGAAATGACAGATTCATGTTGGAGAGGGTTCCACAATGCAACGATTTATATCAGGAAATGAGCAGAATACTTTCTAAAAAAAAAAGGAAGAAGAAGAAGAAGGAAAAAAGCCTTCATCTGTTTCTTTGGCTCAGGGAAGAGATCAGCTGTGGTTTCATGATATCAGAGGATGGAATGCTGAAGGGGGAAAATGTATGGCTGTGTGCATCCATGTGTTTGAGTTTCTACTCCCAGTGCATAACATACAGAGTTAATTTTGCTTAATTACATGTCATATGGGTCTCAGAGCTCAGTGGGAATGGAGATGCCTTCATGCATGTGGTTCAACTTTTGCACTGTGAGTACCATGAATATGAATTTCAACCCTGCACTCCATACAGCTCCTGTGTGTTTGGATAATATTAAGGTGTTCAGGTGCTCCTCCAACCATAGTCCTTGGTGAGAGGCAGGTGCCAGTTCTCGGTCACACCTGGTTTTGGGCCTTGTCTCAAATAGAAAATGTCAGTCTGGCTGTTGAAGAAAATCAGTTAGGAGAGTTTCAAGATGCAAATATATTCTCAAGGCTCAAGTTTCTGTACACGTAAAGAGTAGGAGCAAAGTATTTTTGTATTGGTGTACTTTAAAAATAGTGTCACAGAATCTGATCGCAGTGCTAAGAAAAATAGTTTGTGGAAAAGCCGTCTTCATTACTGACTGCAAACTGTAAGTGTTGGGAAGGAGAGAGTGGACTTCCTAGTAAAAATATTTCTGTGCTTTTAATCTGCCTGGCAAATCATTGGCAATTAAATGATAATCTGAGTTGTTTGTTTGAAATGTCATATATCTCCACTGCACCACTAGAGACTTTTAGGAATTAAGGAGCCTGGGAACAGAAATGACTACAATGTATTTAAACATGAATTAACAAAAGCCAACAATTATGGAACCATTGCAATTTATGTATTAAAACACTCTCGAGGATACAGACTGACCTCCATTATTCAGGGTTTGTCACTGTCTCAGATCCTTTGGACAGCCAGCACTGAGAAAGAGACAGAAAGATGATTTACTCTCCCTTTAGCTTCTGTCTTGTCTGCTGCCATGTCTGCTGTGCAGCTCCCCCAGCCGTGCTGCTCCCTGGGTCTGACAGTTCCTCATGTTTTGCAGGCACTGTTTTCCCTCATAGTTGAAACTCATGGTTGTCTGAAATCTTTGGTAAATGAGTTGAAGCCGAGCCTTGCTTTACTGACAGGCAGAGGCCCCGGGGTAAAGTGTGACATATCTGGGAAAGGAGGAATCCCAGAGAGTGAACTTTCTGGGTCTGCTGTCCCACAGCAAGGGGGAGAAGCTTGTAAAAGAGCCTTTGCACCATGGGTCCCACAGGGATGAGGTCCCCTGACTGAACTCATCACCTCGAAGGGAAGCTGTTCCTGCAGGAGCCTTCTGCAGACTTGCCAGATCTCCACAGGCAATGCAGGAGAAACCCTCTGGGACAGATATAAATCAAACTGAATTAGAAAATAGATAGGCACAATCTGTCGCCAATGCACCTAGTCACCTCTAGTCTTCTCCACTTGGAACATTTCTTAGTCTCTATTGAACAAATGTCAGGATACTCCTCACTTTTTAAACAACTTCCCGATTGTGCCACTGTTTGTGTGTATCTGTATGTATTTAGATAGATCAAAACACATGTACACACACATCAGTATTTATTAACTCTCAGTGAATACAGCAGCAAAGTCAGTCCCTAGAGAAAATATGTGCCATAAAACTTTTCCATAACATTGTTAATATAACCTTCATATTTAAATTAGATTGCAAGTGACATATTAATTGAACAGAAGGTATTTTTTATGATTCAGAAATTTCCAGACTGACTGTGGATAGCTTAATGTGATGACAAGGCAGTCAGCTCTACAGCAATGTTCATGGGCTTCCTTTCACATTCATTGCTAGATTTGAAATTAGTGATGTTATCCTGGGGTAATGCTGATGAGAAAGGAGATCCAGCTTCCCTCTCCTTTGCCATTGAAGAGGAGTGGATCCAGCTTGTGTGACGTGCTTGACACCAGCAATGTTTTAATATCATTAGCAGCAGGAAATATTTTCCTTGCCAGTAATGAGGCTCAGTGTCAGCTAAAGGTGGTGCCCCACAGGAAGACTTTAAACAAAATTGCTAGATTCTAATTCAAAAAAGGCTAGAAATATGCTATTTTTGAGAAAGGCGTTTGTTCAGTATAGAGTGATCCTGGCTAATGAAGAAGGGACCTGCTGAGCTACTTTTAGTTCCACCCGCTGCTTTCATTGTTATTCTTGTAGCTATGGCTGGCAGTGGAGTTAGGATGGTGGTGTCTGTTCCCATATAGAAATAGAAAGAGAATGGAAATACGTGTGTGTATAAAGATGAAAAGATAAAACAAGCAAGAGCTGAAAAGAAAGTGAACTTCCCTATGTAGCTGCAGATACGGCATTGATTGTACCTCTCCTTGGAAGGGTTTTTCTTCTACAAGACCACATTTTTTGTCTGATCTGAGGCCTAACAGTGTGCCAGGTGCAGTCTGGGTTGCAGGAGAAGATCAGAGTTTCTACTTGGAAATCGTTACAGTTAAGAGAAACCATTAAATGGTTTAACCTTATTTGTTTGGAGACATAAACCAATACTTCAGCCTCACACTAATGCTTCACTGAAAACAGTGAGGCTGAGAGGTATTAACCTTATATATCATCACTTGGGAGAGGGAAAATACATCAGTGAGTCATATGCAGGATAGGAAGAAATAAAAAAAAAACCAAAACAACACGGAGTTAGGCAGGGCTCCTTGCTGCTGCTGCTATTGCAAAGCACAGGCTTCCTTCATTAGCAGAACAGAGGTGAAGAATATGTACACAAAGAGCACTTTACACAGCCAGAGAGATTATTTGCTATATCTGCTTTGCTTTCTATTTCAACAGTAATTTTTTTTTTCTGTCCTTGCTGAAAGGAACAAGTTTTGGATTTCAGAGTTTCACTGGGGAGATGAAGATTTTATTTCAAGCTCCATTTTATTTGATACTGCTCTCTCCTGACTTAATGAGTGAAATGTGGGTGTAAAAAAAAGTGACAAGAGAGGTAGACATGGGGTACCTGGGTTTTTTTCAGGAACTCCAATATCAGAACCCAATTAAAGTTAACTTTAAAACTTACAGAAAGACTAAATGAAAAGATGAAAACTTGCCCCATAGGTTGATTGACTTTTATTTTTTTTCATTAAGCCTTGTGAATTGGGTGGTGGTAGTGATGTAAATAACTATTTTATAATGATAAATTAATATCTTCTTATTAACTATGTCAGTCAATCATTACCTCATTTCTAATAATGTGAATTGAGTTCCACATGCCAAGAGAGCTGTATTGACAGCTCCACAAAGCTCCAGACTGGCGTGGGAGCCAAGCTGGGGTAGAGGACTACATTTCGGGGACTGTACCATCCCTGGCTTGGTCTGAGGGATCTCTGTTTCAGGCACCATATAGCAGGAATTATATTTGATACCACTTCTGTAGAAGAAGCAACTTATTCGTGAGCAGTAGCATAATCACATCAAATACAGCTGCAGATATGGCTGCGAAAACAACCATTTAATTGAAGTAGAAATTACACTGGGAAATTAAAAGAGGTTGCAAAAAAATTCCGAAGTAATTCTTGCTCAGTGGAAGTAAATCCTAGACATGTAAGGCATGGGGATGCACACAAAATTCTGGGGGAAACAGAATTTACGGATAGACATAACTCTGCCCTCAAGACATGCTGTTTCTTCAGCTCAGCCCCCAAACTCACTTTAAATAAATAGTTTGGGATAATCCCTCTCTGATCCTCTGAAGGATGGAGCAAGGTGCAGGAGGCAAAACCCCACTTCTGACAGCCCGGCCCCCCAAAATGTAGAGGCTACTGCCCGCCCTTCTGGTGGGATTCCTGCAGAGACAACCTGCTCCCGGGTGATTTTGCCAACACGAACAGTGCCATGTGCGGGGTGTGACAGTGCCAGGGGCGCTGTGCCTGCACAGGGGTGCTGCCTCTGCCCAGGCTCTCATGGCCGGGCTCCTGCCCCTGCACACCATGCCAGGGCTGGGTCTGACAGGCTCCGGAGAGCACCGGGGGGAAGCACAGCCATATCCGAGTATTTTTGTCCTCAGTTTTGCTTGTCCCGAATCAGTTCTTGCAGCTCCCGTCTGTAATTTCTTCCCCTCCTATAGCAGCTGTCTGGGTTTCAGCTGTTGTGCGTGAGTAGAGGTGCCAGCACCCTTTAAATCACTGTGGAAAAGTAAGGGTGCATTTTCTATCCTGGATGAAAGAAGAAAGGACAAAGTTTGGGGTTTGTTTTGGTTTGGTTTTCTTTCCTTGTGCTTTCCAAGTGCTTGTCAGAGATACCTAGGAGAGGACTGGAGGTTATTCACAAATTAATTAGCCTCGGGACTGCCAGCCGCGCCAGCTCAGCCTGGAGCAGCCGCATCCCTGCAGCAAGCAGTTCATATTCCCGTTCCTCTCCGGAGGGACATTAAGAGTTAATTCAGTTGCTGTGCATTTAATAGCACAATTTAAAGGGGAAAAAATGACACCCCTCTCCCCTGCCTTGCCGGTTGTGGATGGTTCGCTCTGCCTGGCTGATCACATGCTCCCGAGCCCCCGGTGCTGCAGCAGCCCCAGCTGGTGCTGCTGATGGGCCGCTGCTGCCCGGGACGCCCCCGGCCCCCGCCCGCCCCTGCCCGGCCGCCCTCACCTCCGCTTTAAGGGAGGGAGGGCACAGCACGAGCCCTTGAGCATATGGGTGGAAATTTGGGAGGCACCCGTTCTCTCAGCACCGTTCCCAGCTCTAACCATGTCTATTTGTTGTTGTCTTTTTTTCAGGGACTATGGATCTTCAAAGAGAAAATCAGGTAAGACACCAGGTTTTTTTTTATGTACTGCATGATTCTAGAGAGGATCTTACCCCCTGCTTTCCTCTGTTAAACCGTCTTTTTATCTTGTGTGGCATTAAATTGTGCAGCAGTTTAACTTTTTATTGCTGAATCCTGCAGGAGATAAGCATCAGTTTCTTTCCTTTGCACTAGAGAGAAGAAACCCACCTTATATAGTATTGCAGTTAAAATGACTGCTCTTCTCTGACTGTATTTATACAGCTCTATCTCCAATGTGAGATGATAATTGCATTAAATTTATTTCTCTTTCATTGCAAATGGTCAAAATGCAGAGTCAGAGTTGGGGTTCTTTTCTGGAGGGGAAGGGTATCTTTTTCTGTGCTAGTCTGAATCTTTTATCGTGCTTTTCCAAAAGGCTCTGGTGAGGCTTCTGATGCAAAATGTTCTCAGTGCTTGTATCTGGGTTTGGGCTGCCTCAAAGGCTGTAGCTCAGTGTTTTGTTTTTAAAATCCTGGATTGAAATGTCCTATAAAACCCTGATTTGAAACTATATAAATCCAATTTTCCCCTCTCCATGTAGCTCTTAGTGATTTTTACAGATGTGTTTTCAATAGGAACGTGTAATTATGGGCCTCTGGGTTTGGCTGCTCTGAGCTGGATGTGTCAGGGCTTTCTATTTTTTAATTTTTTTTTTTATTTTTTTCCCTAAGCAGCATTGAGCACCTGCAACTCTCATTGACTTTGTTTGGAACCTTGGATGCTTCAAATTGCATTCAGGGCATCCAAAGAGAAGCCTTTCAAACCAATAGTGACTCCTGGAAAACTCTGGCCTGTGTGCAGGGAGGGGAGGATTTTTTTCTTCTTGCTTTTTAAGATGATAATGAAACACTGCAGTGGCTTAGTCTCTGGGAGGGAAGGGAAGATGAATGTAACATACTGGACTCCAATGAATTTCACTGCCTACATTGATTTGTTGGTTAATTATGAGGGCTTTTAAGCTGCCATCCTGTAATAAGCTAAGTGATGCACTAAAGAGAAGCTGTTGCTTAACCCCGATGGCCTGTGCATCAAATAGCAGCTGCCTTGGCAGGCCAATACTTTCAGTACCTTTCCCTAAATTTCCCTGAGGTGGGGTGTGGTAAGGAAGAGGAAAGTGTGGTACAAGGTGCTGGTCCTACACAATAACCTAGGGCACACTTGGTCTTCTTAATCTCCTGCAAAGCTTCTGTCTGGGTTGCACTTCTAGGACTTCATAAATGTAATATTAAGGAAAGTGTTTGTTCACAACAGCCCATGAATTAAATTGGCAGCAGTGCCTTCTCTAGAGGGGCTGACCATAAATAAAAAGGTCCAAGTGACTTGGTAGAAGGCAGAGCTGAGTGTGGAAGTTCCTGGCTCAGTGCCACATCCTGAGCACTGGAGGCTTTTGGGCCATGTAGAAATCTTTGAAAAACGTTGCTGAAGTCTCTGGAGTAACCTGATTTAGCACTGACCTGGAACAGCATCAGGAGACCCAGAGAGCTTTGGGCTCAGTGCACCAGTTTACATGAAAGAGTATTGCAATTCATGTGCAAGAGATGTGAGGAACTGCTTTGGGAGTGGAAGGAAACTGCTGCCTCTCCATTCCTGTGGCTCTGGGGGCAAGTTGGAGCTGATCTGCCATGACATAATGAGAAAAGCGATGAAGTTGAGTCAGTGTAGCTGAGATGCCATTTGTGGATGCTCTCCCCTGCTGGACTCTTTGGCCCCCTGCCCTGAGAACCCCAAGTGACATGGTCATCCATCCCTGCAAGGGGCACTCAGGTCAGGCTCCCTCCTTCAGCTGTCCCAGCTCCCCGTGCTGCCAGATCTCAGTCTGAGACTCTTTCCTCTTCTCTGCTTTTTGGTGCTGGGCTGTTTGTGCAGCCAGGGCTTGGAAACAGTGGGGCTGAGGGACTCTCTTTCTCCACTTACCCCGTACAAAGGGGACTGTGAAGCAGCTCTGCGAACAAATTGAGCTGCATAAAGGGACTCTGTTCTCAGCCATCTTCTTGCTTGATTTTAGAATGGCAGAGGAATGCTTCCTTCTGTTTGGAGCTGGATGTGGTGGGAGTGTGCACGCAATGAGCAAAGGAATATGCCAAGGGAGTCGCCAGTTACAGGCTCTAACAAAGACCAGCTTTATGACACTTGAAAAAGGAATGGGGTAAATAAGTAAGATTTTCAGGATTGCTGTGAGGGTCTTTTAAGATAATAAGTAGCTTTGAAATGCAGTTTCTTCCATAGGTGCAGATCATGGAACTACTCCATCTTTAAACAAGAGACAAATAGGCATTTTTAAACGCAAGCACCTCCCAGCAAATGAGACCTGATGAACATCTCGTGTCTTGACCAAAGAGGTGCTGGGAGGAGGCTGTTGGGTGTGAGCACAGCTGTTGCACGCTGTCCAGCAGGAATCCCACAGCTGCTGTGTCTCAAGCATGTGCAGGCATGACACGAGCATGGCCGATTGCAGAAACATTCGGAGAATGCCTCAGACAGCCAACGTCACCTCTACCCTGACCTCTGCTTTGCCACAGTGAGTGTCTAGCTAGTCTTGTGCTCACCCCTTAGAGCAGGGAGAAACTGGATAAGTTCAGAGTTTAACAGGAGTTATGGAAACATTTACCGCTGCAGTTGATGCTGGTTGTAAACATTTGAGACCTTCTGAACCAAATGCAATAGCGTGGCACGTCCTTAGCTAAACAAAAGGGAGTCTTGTGCTGATCTGGGGCATCTCTGCATGCCAGTCCTGAGCCAGGCTTCCTCTTGTGCAAAGGGCTGTGTAAACACACAGCCCTTTGCTTGGATGTGATCTAATTATAAATACTTTAACCTGCAGCCAGCTCACAGACCTGGAGCTTCACCGGGGCTCTGTGAAGGCACAGGCGTTTGCTGTGGCCTGAAATGCCACATGTGCTGGTACCTTGGACTTGGGGGGCTTTATCTGACATGCTGCAGAGCTGCTTTAGAAAGCTGCCTTCATGTTTCCAGGCAATTGAATTGTTGCTCTATGACCATCTGTCAGTGCTGGAGAGCCCTCAGTACAACTGTGAGGAGTGGTAACCATGAGCATATTCTGTACACTTGCAACAAATGGTCTCTTCTTGGTCCACCCAAAGACCCTCTGCAGCAAAATGGGAAGGAACTACTTTTCAAGCTCCAATTTGTCGGTTGCATTAGCCAAGTGAACAGCTACTCATTTGTCACTCAAAACAGGCATTACTTCTATGCTGGCATCCATTGTGTGGGTTTTCTGTCCTCAAATCAAAATAAGAGTAGAATTGCTGCAAGTCTAGGAATGGGTATTTGTATGGTACATTACAAACCACAGATTAGGTTAATCCATTCTGCAAACCCTACCAGCTACCATCTGTGCATGGTGAACTAATTAACCCTTGAGATATCTGCTAATCCTGATGTGGCTTATAAAACCAGTTGGAATATGTTTCTCCCCAAAGATGTCATTGTGTTCCCCGCCTCACAAACCCCCTTTGCTGGCTACAGCAAGCTGCAGACTCCTGAAGTAAGATCTTGCCCACACTCCTTGCTGAGAATCTTTCTTGGCTGGTTTCATGCCAAAGCTGTCAGATCCCAGTCATGAAGCTGAAGCAAGCATCTGGGACCTGGTGTTTGGTGGCAGGAGGGAGTTGGTGTGGGCTTCACAACTTTCCTACGCTGAGTCTCAGTGCTCCTCAGCTACTGAGAGGATCCTCTTTGCTAACTGTGAGGTCAGATCCAGCACAAGAGGTGCTTTCAAAGTGATCTCTGCCTCCCGCCTTGCAGGTGACCAAGCCCTTGTGGTCACAACTTTCTGTGTGCCCGGACAGGAGTACTGCTGGCCACCCCCTTCTGCAATGATAACCAAAGTCCCCCCTGCTCTGACTGCCCAGCTTGCTGCTGGGGGCACAGCTGGCTTCAAGCCATTGCCTGGTGGCTTCCTCTGGCACTTTGTTGCTATGCTGTAGGATGCTCCTCCAAGTGACGGGGAATAAACTGTAATGATATAGAAGTTATGGCTCCATCAGTCCTGCAAGGTCTCCTTTCCCTCATTGTTCAGATCCTGTCTACATCAAGCTGGCTGTGCTTTGGCTGAGTCTGGCAGCTGAAGTCTATTTTAAGTAGTCCCTGTAATTGAGCACTTAGAATATTAACTTAACGATTTGGTTCCAGCCAGTGTTGCCTCAGGATGCTGATGAGGCTTCCTTGTATGCGTAAACCATCTTTCAGCTGGGTTCCTCTGTCCAATTTTTGGACTAGCAAGATTATGGCTACACACAGCCAACAATCACTGCTTTCTTTTCCTCCTGTAACCTAAAACTAGGAAGGCTATATCTGCTGGCAAGTAAATAAAAACTTCAGAGTCCATTGGAAGACACTTCACAAACTTTTTATAGAAACATCTGTAATGCTTTCTTTTCCCTCAATGAGGAAATTACTAAGCAGAGTTGCAGCAATGACAGAAGTGGGGCCTCAAGTGAGAAACAAGCAGATTGTTGTAACAACACCAAGGGCCCTCGTGGCTGATCCCTTTGTGGGATGCTGCCTAGGAATTGTAGGTGGAGCTGATGGCCAAAGTTGCTTCCTTGGCCTAATTCTTCATTACTAGAGAAACCTTCTTCCTCACCCTCGTGCACTAAGGATGTGCACTCTGCCAGCTTCAGGGAGTTGCCTTAATTGCTGTTTCTTTGCATTATTTGGGATAGGTTTTTTTCTGCTTCCTTTGTAATTAGAAAGGGAAATGGCTCGACATGTGGCTTTTTCTGACCTTACAGCTGGGCTATGCTTATCATTTCAGAACTTAACCTTTCTGATCCTGTCACGCTGCATGTAACTAGCCTGCACTTGGAGCTCCACAGCGCATCTTGCTCTCTCTTTTTTTTTTTTTTATTTTTATAAATGAGCTTTATTATCTTGACCCAGTCTGAGCTGTCTCCTTTAAGACAATATGGAGAAAATGAATAGTGTGTGGTAGCCCTTCCCTGCTTAATCATTCAACAGGGTCACAAATGTGTGAGCCCCCAGCTGGACCAGCAGGGCTGTGTGGCTGGAGCTGTTTGTACCTGTTGCAGGACTGAGGTGGTGACCCGGGGAACAAAGCTTGGTTGATGCAATTGAGTGTGGAGGTCTCTGCTGGCTTCACAGGCCTGTGGCGGGCATTTAGCTACACATGGATACAGGGAGAGAAGGGAATGTACAGCCTCCAGCCCTGGCAGGTGTTTTGTAACATTTGTGGGCAATGGCTGCACTAGAGGGAGAAGGAAGGGCTGCTCCAAGAGACACATAGTGTTCTTTCCTTTTCCTTAAGGTTGCTGCAGCACTGATGGGATGTCAGCTGGAGTGGTGGATGCCCTTTTAGTATTAGACTGGGGGCATGCCTTAACTAATCCAGCTGACTGTGAAATCTGTCTCAGTTTTACCTTCTCAGTCAGAAGAACTCTTAAGCCTTTTAACTGGGTTCTCAAAGAAGCCAAAGCTAAGTGTGTTACTAAAGAAGCTGGAAAATCAAATTAACTACCATGGTCAATCCCAGCATGAGGCAATGCATCTTCTGTCAGGGTGGCGACTGCAGCAGATGCTTGGGACTACCTGCCCCAAGCAGGCATTTGGTTATTGCTTAGTGAATCTGAGCCCAGGTGATAGCAACAAAGCTAGAATGTGGTTTTTAAATCGAATGTTACTTTGAGTCATTCTGGTCTCATGGTGTTTGTCTCTGACGTCTGTCTCCCTATAGTCCCTCTGAAAGCTTTAGCTTGGAATGCTTTTTTTTTAAGGTGGTGACTAGGGATGCAAGTCTGTCCAAGCCTATGGCAAGGTCCCAGGAACATCTTAAATCATGTAACTTGGTGTCTTAATCCTTGTAAGAAATCTGTGGTATGACATGATCCCCACAGACTGAGGCATGTGCTCTTGTGTTTATTCTGATGAATCACACGTGTGCAGTGTGCTCCTTGCATTGTTTCCTACAATTAGGGCAGAAACAGTGATGGTGGACTGGCTCCTTGGTGCCATTGGGCCTGTTGACGAGGATGGCTGGATGAGATAGTTTGCCAGTCACTATTTTGTAACTTCACAAGCATGTACTGACAAGATTGCTCTTGATCAGAAATCAGGATCTGTTCCCTCATCATACGATTAACCTTCTTGGCTGTACGTACTAATTACTGCATGGAATTTAAAAACAGCAGATTCTGGCAGAACATTTTGGTTCTCACATAGCTGTTTGTTTTTTGGTTTTTTTTTTCCTTTTCAGGAAGATAAAGGATTTAGTAATAAAAGAAGGATAGCGTAAGCAAAAGCATAGCACTTAAGGACCAAACAAACCTTTTCATATAATTAACTGGGGATATACATCTTGGGCCTGGTTCTGGAAGAAGTTAGTAGTTAATGATCTTAATGTGCATCTTGAGTACAGTCATCGATTACAGAGCTTCCTCTTCTTATGATAAAGAATTAATTTTCCTCAGGTAGGGAGTTTGCTAAACTTCTGATCAGTTTGTTGGCTTTTGCTTGATGCAGTTATTCCCCAAAGACCTAATTTTCTTTCCTGATCTTTTTTTTTTAACAAGACTGTAAGTCTTTTTTTTTTTTTCCCAACAAGTTTTTCATATAATTAGAAGAACATCCATTCTGTGGGTTTGGGTTTCTTTCCAAGGCAAGGCTACAGTTCTTGTGCTCAGGTGCATTCGCAGAGAGCAGGATTTGAGGAAGAGCTGCCGCTAAGTCAGGCAGATTTCATGTCCTTGCAGCATCTGTGTGTGTGTGACCCAATTCTGCATCTTCAGTCAAGATGTGAATCTGTCCACTCCAATCCCACGCTCCAAATCCAGTCTGTAGTATTCTGGCAGAAGGAAGCTGATCTCACACTTCTCCTTGTACACCATATTTTTAAAGTCACTGCTTAAACTGAAGTGCTTTGGACTTCTGCCTGAGGCTACTGAAGAGAAGAGCAGATAGGAGACTTTATTCCACGCTGCGTCAGTTTTCTGCTGACAGGACATGTGGCCCATTAGATGTATAGGATCACTGTCATCTTCTGGGTGGCCCATGTGCTGGGGTGGGAGGAAGATGGGGTAAGAGAGAAAGAGATGTTTGTGTGTGGTGTGGGTTTTTTGTTTTGCTCCTTGGCTTTTAAGCTGAAGTGTGGGGACAGGCTGCAGGATTAGGGAAAAGAATGTGTTTGTGTTCTTTGCCGTTTCCAGTTCAGCATCGGTGCTGCAGAGAGCCTTGTGTCCAGGAGAGAGGGCAGGGAGACTGGGTGCAGGGAGGGCTGGAAAAATGAGGTGTGGCTTGAGCACAGCCATGGCAGAACAGTTTGAACCCTGCAAATGCCTCAGAGAGTCTTCAGCTGAGCGCCGAGAAAGCACTTGGTACCTTAGGGGATATAATGGCATTTCTCTTGGTTTTAAGGAATTCTCTATTCTCCGTCTGCTCCTGTTCTGCCTCCTTTTTCTGTCTGTCGGTGGCAGATGGTATTAACGCTGCCTGCGTGGGTTTTTCCTCTCTTGCACAGAAAGTACTGGTATTTTGGTTTTGGCATGCTAGATAAGGAAGGTGAGAAGTGCATTTGGGAGCTGGAGCAGAGGGTGATGATCCTCACCACAGGAATCTGTATGTGGCACAGATGGGTCTGGCTGGCTGGGAGGAGCAGATAAAATCTTCCCTGGGCATTTTGGGTAACTTAGTCTCAGGCCAGTGAGCACTTGAATCTCCCTCTTGAGATTCTGGAAGGCTGGATGTAGGGTGTGTGTCCTTAGCCTGTTGAGAGCACTCACCCCTAAAATAGCGCTCCCTAAGTGCCTCCAGCTTTGTGTGTGGCTTCACACCTGTCCCATTCTAGCTGGCCTGTGTCCAGGCTGTGTGACAGGACAAATCCTCTCCGGTTCACTCTGGATGGAGTGGCTCACCTAACCAGAGATGGCTGGAAGCATGACTTACAGAGGTGTCCAGCAGGAGCTATAATGTATGCACTGATTATTGGCCATCTCTGCCTGGACACGCCAATGCTGCTGAGTGTTGTGTGCTTGGCAGCGTGGCTGCTTCACAGTTGGGACTTGACTCTTGCTCCACTTTTTGAGCCATGCATGAATCCCAGCATGTGTACATACCTGTGAGTTTCCAAGTGCAACGTCTGGGGCTTTTCTGCCCTCCTCCCTGGCAGTGCTGGAGGCTGTTTTTTTCCTCAGAGGGGTGATGCTCTCAGTTTGTACAGCTGTAGATGTGGATTAGCATTCAGATATTCTAGGCACTTCCCAGCAAAACTTGGAACTGCTACAAAACTGTATGTGCAGGGGCTGTACCAGAGTGATCATGTGGGAAACAATCCTCACTTGCCATGTGGAAAGAGTTAATGTGAGCTATGGCTGCCAGAACAAAAACTAAACAGTCCTGGATACTTCTGGGTCTGCGAATGGGATTAAAATGGGTTTTTACAGAAGTAAACAGAGTGGAAAATTGGGACTAAGTTTTCTTTGCGTTTGTACTTTTAGAAAGGATGAAGGACTGGATGAAGCTGTGAAAATGCAGCTGTGAGCGTGTCACTGTGCAGTTTGTCAAGCACACGATCCTCTGGCCCTGCTCCTCCGTTCCAACTCAGGAAAGGGCTCCCTGGTTGTGGATTTCTCCCCTGCAGGAGTGAGTTATCCAGATGATGAATTTCTGAGGCACGCTCGAGTCACGTGAAAGCCAGATGTGAACATTTTCCAAGCAGTGTGTGTGGGTCTAGCGTACGCCAGGCTACGTGGCAAGTGGACGTGGTCTGAGGTTGGTCTGCAGCATTGTGGTGCTGGGGAGGCCAGGAGCCCGACAGCTCCCAGTGGGATCATTTCTGCCAGGGAAAGAGGGGGATGCTGGCTGAGCTTGTCACTGCAGCTCAGCACCTCTGCCCCCACCCCCCACACTGACAAGCCCTCCCCAGGCTGTTCGTGATGAAGCTGAACTTGGTGAATAGGACTAAAATTAAAGGCCTTATTTAATGCCTGCTGCCAATCCTCTTACTCAGACACTTCAGCTGGATTTGCATGTTTGATAATCTACTAGTCAAATATTTTTTCAAGATACAGCCCTCTTGAACAGATGGCATGGGGAGTGGAGGTGATGTTCAACTTCAAGTGTATAGAAGAGGAGATATCTCTGCAGGGATGAGAGGTTTATTTTAAAATGCGGTCTCCTATTGGGGAAAAAAATAATATATGTGTATTCCTTCGAGGACTATCTTAAAACACTTGCTTTAAACATGATGCATCAGCATCCCACAGATATAAGAGCAAGGAAGGTTTATTTAAGCCACCCTGGTGTGGGACAGCTGCTTGCCCAGCAATTACAGTAACAAATGAATCTGTCTTTATGGTGCCTAAGAAGTGTAATGCCTCACCAGGCCCACCCTGGGCCAGGCACTGGGCACAAATGTTGGTTTTGTTTAGGTCTTTCTGGAGCCTGGGGGGAGAAACATCAATGGCACAGTTCAACAGGGTGCCCTGAGCAGGACAGTGAGATAGGTTGCAAGTGTTTTGATCTTTCTGTGCCATCCTCCCATTTCTCTGACTATCCGTTGTTCTCTGCCTAGTTGAATGACTTAATTGTGTGAGCCAAGAATGCGTGGCAATGGTTCCAGTTTGGATGAAGGCTCATCTGCATTTTTCCTCTTTCCAGCCATGTTATAAAACTACTCATAGACTCTGCATCAGAGTAATTCTCTGGTAAAAGTACTTCAGCTTCCGGGGGGAGCTTAGCAA
Source organism: Pachycephala philippinensis (assembly GCA_013397055.1). NCBI lineage: Eukaryota > Metazoa > Chordata > Aves > Passeriformes > Pachycephala > Pachycephala philippinensis. The sequence goes on from VWZT01001561.1 coordinate 512,300, forward strand.
CACCAAGTATTTCTCTCTTCCTCACCTAGTCTAGTACTGTTGTATTTTACTGCCTTCCCATTTAACCAAAGTGTCAAGCGCCAGCTGAAGGGGAAGGGACTAGGGGAGAGAAACCAGGAGACAGGCTGACAAAGGATGGTGAGTGGGACTGGGGGATGGAGGTTTTGGAGAGGCTCACAAGGGTATGAGCATGGTGCACTGTCTGCAGATGGAAGAAGAAACAAGCCCCACAGTTTTGGGGTTCCTCACTTGGGCTTTCTGCTCTTGACTTGGCCTCACCTTGTCAGGAGGAGAAGGAGGAGGAGGTTGTTCCTTTGCTTGTCTGAGGAGTGCAGAAAGGAAGCAAGGAGGGGGAAAGTGGAGGCAAAATCCCAGCAAGACTGAGTAGACTGAGCCTAGCCCTTGGGTTCTTTACCAGCTTGGGGCAGTAAGGTGTTCCACCTGCACCCCCAGGACAACAACAGAGTGCTTCATTTATACCAACTCCTTGGCAGGCTTGTCTTCCAAAATGGAAACTGAAATACAGGCTTAACTTCTGTTTTCTGTCCTGCCATATGTGATGAACATTGCAGCCAATAAGGCTCTAGGCCAATTCTAAGAAGTGGACACGTCTAAGGAACAGTGTGGTCAGCCCACTTCTTGCTGACTTGTCAGATACCACTGCTGGAATGAGAACATGCCCATTCTTTAGAAGAAGCATTTATTTCCCCCAGCTCCAATCTGAGGAATCACTGATTGTATTGCTTATTTTCTTTTCACCCCCTCAGTTAAGACAGGAAGGATGTAAGTCTAGAAAATGAGTCTGCAAAACTTAACTGCACTCATGGAACAGATCACTGTTGGAAACAGACCAGATGTCCGTATCTCTTCAGTATGGCCACTTGTTCTTATAATCCTTCTTTCAGTAATTTAAGTTGCATCTTAACAGCTGGGAGATGTTGGTATTCCCAGTTGATGTTAAAGGTGGGGCTTGATGAGAACAAAATAGTTTTATTAGTTAAATGGCCCTGGGACTGTCATCCCCTATGGAAGGCAACTTCCAAACAACAGGTCATACCTGTATAATTAAACTCTTTGCCCTCCAAAGCAAGCTAGCCACATCCAGATCACTTGTAGGGACCTATCTTTGGCCCATACGAACTTCTCAGCTATGCACAGAAATCATTTGGGGCAAGGGTTACATAGCCAGAACTAAAACACTGAGACTCCTGACCAGTATGATCCAGTTCCCCAGAATTACTGCAGGACTGCTGTTGGGAAATATGTAGCTTAACATGCTAGACAGCTATACAGACATTAGTTTTTGAAAAAGCTTGTTATAATGGTCCCTGATAGCCCCAGCAACATGAAACCCGTGATTCTGTAGGAAAGTGTCCATCCTGGTGCTGGCAACAGTGTTAAATAATGGATGCTGGCCTCAACACTGAACTGAATGTTTCAGACAGTGTTACTGACAAGAAGAAACCTGCTGGTTTCTAAAAAACAAATCAGTAGCTGCTGCTAAAATGCCTGTGGAGGAGGAGTTTCTTTGCACCTGCTGGGGCAGGGGCCCACCTGGATGTGCAGCACTGATGTGTACCATGAATGTAGCATCTGGATTTTGGTAGCTTTGAGCTCATACATTTGATTCTATACTGACTCCAGCTATTGTAGGTTTTTGTGGAAACTTGCTCTGCTCTAACTGTACTCAAGACAAATAGTCTGCTGCTAAAATGAGACGAGTGGAGCTGTATCACAAGCATAAAGCATTAGTCCCCAGCAGTCTGGCGCCTGTTCTCTTGCCAGTGGTGGGAGGAGCAGCAAACAAACCAGTCTCACTGGCAGCAGAAAAGCTTATGCTAAAATCTAGCATAATATGTTTCATATTCACCACAGCAACCAGTTTAATTTTGTCTTCAAAGCTTTTTACCCCTTGAACTCCTTCCTTTTCTTTTGCACCTGAGGAACCCCCTTGACCTGTCTGAGGATTGCCCAACTCCGTTGTGGCAGCTTGGAAGCGATGGAATGGGGTTCAGCAGCTACTTCCAGTGACATGCCTGCTGTGCTGCTATTTCTGTGCAGTGTGGCTCCAAAGGGAAGCCTCCTCTGTGCTCTTCACAACTGCCTCAGCCTCGTGGCTTAGCTGTAATTTATGGATCCATGTTCCTTTTGAGCTTTTAAAAATAATTCCGGTAGGAGGAGTTTGTTCTGGCTCTGGCTGAAGTCGGCAGCAGGGGCTGCGGGGACTGGTGTTCAGAGCAGAATTGGGATGCCATTGCCCTAGGAGTGGTCTGCTTTGAGCAAGCAACTTTAATTTTCCTTCCAAATACTGAAATTCCCCCCTGCACTTCCAAGTCATCTGAGACCAGCCGGTGTTCAGCCGTGTGGCAGTGGGGGAGAGGAGTGGCAGGAAGAGCAGGTTTGTTCGTTTACCATTACCAATCCCGTTGGAAACCAGGTCCAAGCCCCACGCAGAATTCCAGTAAAACCCTGTCCTAAAGGGGAAACCTGGGGCCGTTCAAAGCTTGTGTTTTGTTGGCTCAGGCACAGCATGTTTCTGAGGCCTCTGACCTCCTCCCTGTACGCTGGCTCCCGCCGCGGCTCTTCGTTTGAGCTCTCTGTGAAGTGGAATCTATCACTAACGTCTGATATTTTTATTATTTGTAGGGGGGACTCTTAAAAGCTGGTAGCAATTAGAGCTTAAACGTCTTGGAATAAAAAAAAAAAAAAATCCCCAAGAAGGAAGTTTAATGCTAAGCAGATGTGCAGGAGCAGCTGAAATATGCTGGCTGTCTTCTGCTTCAGAAGCAACCTCATCCACTTCTAGCTGCTGTCAGGCTGGGGCAGCTGAGAAGTGCTGCTGCTTTTATGCTGCTTCCTGGGCTGGGAAGCCCACACTGGTGACCTGTGGGATTGTTTACCAGTTAATACTTATATTGCCCTTCTATTCTGACTTAAACCAATAGTTTTGACAAGGAGGAAAAAATACTGTGTTTAAAAAGAAGATTTTTTTTTTTTAGAATTGATAATGACTAACAGAATTGGGGGTTTTTGTGTGAGATCTCACATGGGTGTCTATAGATGTGGCTACTGTGGATCTAAGTTTAAACTCTCTCTCTTCTTGGGCAGAGAGATCCAGGGTAGCCCTAAACTTGTGTTAAGTGCAGCTTATTTTCTCTAACTTTGGGTGTTTCAGTCTTTTGCTGCAGCTTGGGTGGGGGCAAACTTTGAAATCTTCCCAGTTGCTCCTGCAATACATCATCTGCTTGATTTATCATTGTTGTATTCAGGTTCTTCTGTCTGGAAAAAGACCTGACAGCTGACTGAAGTTCATAATAGTGTTCTGAAGGCAGTGGAAGTCTATTCAAAAGCTAATAGACAAGTTGCTGACAACAACTCCTTCACACCCTTTCCCGTGTGTGCCCCAAGTCTGTAATAGAAACATGCTGTATTTTCCCTCCACGAGCTACAGCACAAGCTACTCTGCCAGATTATTTCCTGTAGCACTCCACCAATGCATAGACTTTTTCATTTTTTCTTAAATGGCAGTCCAAAGTAAATTACTGTTATTTACCACTGTGTATTTTGTAGTGTATTGTGACAGTGCAGCACATGGGTTTGGGAGTTAAACGGTTGAAAGGCTTCAGAATTTTCTCCAAGCTGCCACTGTAGAGAGTTTACTGTAAAGTAGGCAAAATACTGAATCCATTTGAATTGCAGTTTTGTTCTACACGATGAAAATTGCATCCCTAATTTAAAGAAAGGATTTCAAAACCTCACCGTTCCCTTAGTGCTGAGAAAACAGCGATGTGTTTCTGGGACCTCTGGTTTCCACTGGGAAAGTTTGAAAGCTGTTTCTTAAGTTTTGTATCATGCTAGCAATTCCTCAATTACATATGTACTGTGAATCTATTACATTACTATCTGTTAATCTTTTGACTGTCTTGGATATACTCTGCAGTTCAAAAAGACAACAGCAAATAGACAAGACCACCAGTACAGCCTGCTTTTCTCTTCAAGTGGTTGATGGGTGCATCTTCCCTGTTGTTAAACTGCTGGGTCCAGAACAGGGTTCCCCATTGCAAATAAGTTTTTCAAATTGCATTTTGGAGTTGTCAGAATTTAGGAAATTCTTAGACTATCATATAAGCATCTCTTTCTAGATGAATCTTCTCCCATGCAAGGAGAGAATACAGCTGCCCTTCTGCTCCCTCATCCCACAGAAGGGGAATGTTTGTTATTTAAAAATGGGGGAAAATCTGCTACCTTTCAAAACATGCTTCCAGTATAGTCAAGAAAAAAAATTAACATTTGAAGATTATTCTCAAATGCCCAAGCCAAGTATTTCCACCTCATTTCATGGAGAGGGAGGGAAATCTTTTGACTTACCAGCTTTCTCCCTAACCTGATCTCTCATTCATTGGTTAAAAAATGGAATTTCTAGTTATACTCTGAATGTACCTTTATTGGAGCTTTGTACTCTTTTCTATGGAACATTATTTGTCTATTGTTATTTTCCTTAATGCAATTCCGGGGTAAGAAGATGCTTGTAGAAACTTGTATGTGTTTGCTAAGCTCAATCTCTGAGAGTTGCCTATGTGTCTTTTGGGTATCATTAACAGCTGTAAAGATAAATAGTTTTGCAGGTCTGAGACTTAATAAGTCAAACTGTCTCTTGGTATGTGTTTTCTGAGCTATTGGGAATAAGCTCAGGGCATATCTTATTCTGAGAGCTCAAAATTGGATCACCTGCAGATCAGTTTCATAAGTTCTGCAAATCCACTAAAACATAAAAATTAACTGGGTGGTTCTTATGACTTGACCTTCCTCTGAGTCCCCATCATGCCAACACCACTCTTAAGAAAAACTAATGTCTCTTTCAAAGCTGTCTTTACTAACTCTCAGACTTTCTGATATGACTGGTTTTGACTGTTTTCTTGTGTCTCTAATTACTTTCTCTCTTCATGGCTGCCCTATGATTGGATTTCAAGTTTGGATGTCCAGTTTGTCTGAGACTCCAAAAAAGAGTGTCGCTCCAGGTAAATTCTTGCGTCTTGGTGTTCTGCATGCTATTAAAAACATAATTCTCTAGTTCAAGCTGTGTGTGGTTTTGGAGTTGTCTTGAATATGAGTGTCTGACAGTGGATACCCAGCATCTGTTGTCTGCTTGTGTATTGTTTTTTCATGATGCACGATGTCGGGTAAGGAAGAGCTTTGCTGATGACTGTATCACCTTGATGTTGCTGCTAGCAGGGGTTAGTAGTTTGCAGGGTTTTATCTTCCTTGCCCAACTCAAAGCCACAGTCCCCAAGGCAGCTTCCTCTCTTGTGGCGGGTTGACCCTGGCCACAGCTAAGTACCTGCACAGCTGTGCTCTCACTATTCTGTGTGGGAGAAACTTTATGGGTCAAGAGAAGTCAGAGAAACACGACTGTGTGCTCCCTATCCTTCTGAAGTACTCTTTTGCATTTCCCCAGTAAATAGAAAGGATTTCACATGAAAAAGATGAAACTCTGATAAAGATAAAAAAATTTTAAGAGAGCTTCTGTCTCCTTGTTGCAATGTGTCAGGAAGGAGGAGGAAGCACGGGAAACAACTTCGAGGTGAGGTGTCAGGGGCTAGGGAGCAGTAATCCCCTACAAGGCAAAAACTAAGCTTTACAGCGTAAGGAATCAGGACTTCTGTTGAGTAAACAGTGGATTTCTTCTGCAAACATTTGTCACTTGACATAGAATATCACAGTAGAGTTCTTTTCTCCTTCAGACTTAGGAGAGACCACAAGTGATAGATCCTGTGTCTGTACAGGATGCTGGGCTGGTCACTCAAGCAGTTAAGGCTGCACATAGGTCTCGGGGCAAGGAAAGATGGAAACACTCCTGCTGATTTCCATACCAGATTTGGTAAATATTCAAGTTCATGCCCTGTTAAAGGTACGTGAACAAAATCCCACCATCCTCGGTGGATGAGTGCTTGCTTGTCTGAAGTTTTTAGTCAGCATGACTGCTGTGATTCCAGAAATGCTATCCTTGACAGAAGCTGAATATATCCTTGGGGCGTTCTGCCTCATCTTTGCAGAACAGGTCTAATTTGAGGGTGGTAACTGGATATAAAAGTGCAGAAATATTTGAAGTATTCAGTTGTAGAAGCCTGCTGCTTCATAGGTTTATGGGGGAGTTGAGACAGAAAAACAGAATGAGATGGAGCAGGAGAGAAACATGTTAAAGAGGAGACAGAAGAGGTGGTGTCCCTCAGGAAAAATGACAAGAACCCCTCAGATTACTTGGCTGGGAGGTGAGGTTGAGTTTCTTTGACTCAGTAGATCTGTTGGGACTGTTTCATGTTGCCATATATAAAATGGCAAACTGAATGCCAAGGTTTTTAGCCTTCTCGAAGGGCAAGGAAGCAAAATCTTTAACAGATACAATTTTTTTTCCTTCTGCTTACTGCTTTTTAGCTAAATGCATGTTGCTAGTTTGGCTAAAAAAAAAATCTGTGCATGATGAGAGTGCAAATATAAGTGATTCATTGCATTGCATGGTGCTCGAGAAGGTTAATGTTGATACATAGTGCTGCTCAAGTCTTATGTACATTTGGCAAGTTCATAGCTCCCCACGCTGCTCCAGTTCACGTGGCCTTTCAGTTTGCTTCTCATCCAAATGAATCCCCAGTTTCCAAAATAGCTGTTCTTTGTTCCACATCTGCCATAGGTTGTATCCTGGTATGTCAAGCTGGTAGAGCAGACTTGAATTTGGATATGATCTTTACCTATAATTTATGTGTTCTAGCTAGGCTGTGGCTTGGAGATGAGAACAGAAGCCAATTTCATGCTGCCCAAGCTCTAGCTGAGGTTATGAACCTGCTCCATGAAGTGGAGACTCTAACCCAAGACCTGAAAACGGTTTAATTTTTTACTTTGGTAAAAGATGGGTGCCACACAGCCACATCCTGAGAGGTGCTGTGGTGGGGCACTAGTTTGGTCACCCTGCCTGCTGTGCAACTCCTTGGCCGGTCTGCTTTGTGCCATGTGCAGGGATGAGAATGTTTAGCACCACTGAGCAGGACTAGGGCAAATGCCAGAGTATATTGGTGACTTCAGCCTGGTGGAAGACCCAGTTTGGCAGCTGTGTGAAAATCTCCAAGCAGTTTAACAGATTTGTGTGCAAAATACTTAAGTATTCTTAACTGCTTCTACCTGTAACCTAGTTGGTTGGAATTGCTGTTCAGAGAGCCAACTTTCCAAGAAGGAGTGGAAAGAGGACTCAACTTTTTACTTTCACCCTCCTGCCTCTAATTTTTCTTGGCTCCGTTTTAAAACCTAGCAGATCAAAAATAAAAAATAAAAATCCCAAGACTAATAGGCTCCACTTGGCAAAGGTCAGCACTGAATTTTTCTGTTGGTCAGGATTTTGTTGGAAATGCTGCTGAGGGCTGTAAAGAGGGGAGAACTGAACTGGAGCAGTCGCTTGAGAGAGCGCCTGCCATTTACCATGGGCCAGGCTCATTCCTGAGGCGCTCCCCGTGGGGGCTGTGTTTTGCTGCTGGTTTTAGCTGTGCATCACACACACTCCAGTGCTGGAAGCCACAGTCTACCTTAAAGCTGCCACTTGTCCTAGACTCCTGAAGGCTTAGCCAGATCTTGGTTCTAGGAAGTGCTAAAAAATACTATGTGTGTCTTATGCTGGGGAATGCATCCAGGCACCAGGTTAATTTTCTTCTGCATATTCTCTTCTTGGTGGCAATGTGTGCTGTTGGCATGGGCCCCTTATAGCTGTTTGTAGCAGCAGCCCTGGAGGTCAGGAGGGACTTAGTGCAACTCATGGAGTTACCAGCTAGACCAGATTTTGGCATGTTTAGCCAAAAGGATAGCAAGAAAGGCTAGAGCTTTGGCTACTACTGCCCCATGTACTGAAAGGCTTGCAGAGCTCATGAGCACTGTGGAATTGAGGAAGGTGGAGGGATGCACGCTCACTTAGGGAAAGACTTCTCATACATCAATCATGGCTGCTAACCTGGGGTGAGAGGGTTTACATGCTGACCTGGCCCTTGCTGCGTGCATGATGCTCAATCTTGTTTTATTCTCGGGCATTCTTTGGGATTTGGACAAGGTTTTAGGCCAAACTTCTCTGGCTTTGGGTCTTCTGCCATTACTTTAGGTGGTCAGATCCAAACCATTCTGTTCCTGCTTTCCACCCATCTCTATCTAATGGCAGGGTGTCACCTGCTTCTGAAACTCTCTTCTGAAAATGCAAGAGAGTGTCTTTGTACTTTGTAAAAGAGCTACCTGGCCAAGCTCAGGGAAGAACTACAGAAATCATAGTGTACTAATAACCCATTTGCTAGACTTACCCAAATGTTTATTTTTGTCTATAATTGGCAATAATCCAGACCTTGAGACTGGATTTGTACTGAATTTCTGTAGTAACTGTGGGAGGCAATGAGCTTTTGTCTCTGTCCCTAAAGCTTTGTGGCTCAGGGCTGCTACACCAAGAGCCTCTGAGCTCAGAAGTTAAACACTGTTAGGATTGGGAGGATCGCTGTCTGGCGGGAGGGATGAAGATGAATCCCCTTCACTCACAGCTTGTGGCAATAGCAGTGTTACCTCCACGAATAATTGATGTATAAAAACAGTCTGAATTTTGGTACGTGCCAATGGGGCTGAAGCGTGACAGGCTGGAGTGCAGCAGTATCCAGGAGATGAGTCAAAGCCTTGATTGTTTAGGGCACATAAAGAATAAAAAACGGACAAAAATCCAAAACACCAAGACAAAACAAAAACCCTCTCACTGAACAGAAGTGAGATCCTAAACTGAGAAACACAGTTTTGATCTGAATCCATGTTGTCCCCCTAGAGATTTGTAGCAGGCTTCATCAGTCTCATCTCGCTGCTTACTCTAGGAACTCGTTATTTTAGGAACTGCTTTTCCAACACTGCTGCAATGTGATGAACTCTTGTGTACTCTCACATGCATTACATGGCAAAGTCTATTTTATCTTGTGTGCAATACACACTTAACCCAATTTTTAGGCAGACCTAAGCTCTCTATCTTAACACAGTTAAGGATAAATCACGGGTGGAAGGCTCAAAGAAAACATGCAATTTTAATGTTTATTTATTGTAGTCATGTGGTCCTTCTGATAAGAAAGAAAAGAGGTAAAGTTTTTAGGGGAAGGAATTCCATGTGTTTAGAGCTGGGTATATGATTGCTGTAAGGGGTTAGACTGATCTGAGGATTTTAAGTAGGCTTGCTGCTATTCTGGGTATTTTTTTTTTTCCCTTCATCCTTCCCCAAAAGGAGTTTTCCAGAGATACATAAAAGTTTACCCTTCAAGAACTGGCTTTAACAAGAAACCACAGCTCTAGATCCAAGCTACCACAGTTACTCCTCCCTACGCATGGAAAAGAGCTGTGACATTATCTCACGGAATGCTGGGACACCCGGGGCCGTGTGTGCCAGACACCCCTGGTGCAGACCCTGCACGTGTCCCCAGCAGCTGTGCCCATGTCGGCAGGGCTGCACTACCTGCCAGGCGGTGGTTCAGCTGTGACTCACCCTTATGGCACTCACTGGCCGTTTCTGTGGTTTTGGCTGCTTCTGCAGGACTTCCACTGACCAGCCCAGTACTAATTCATTTAGTCTCAATCTGTAAACACTTGATTGATAATCATGAAAGAGCAATATAAAAGCCTGTGCACTGTATGGATTAAAAGAGCAGACATGTTTATAGCCTGATAACAACGGAGTAATCTGGCAAAGATCAGGAGTCTCACATTCCCATATCCAGATGATTTTATTTTTGGAGTCCAGTTGGTGGTTTTCATTTTTGGCTGTTGCAAAACCATCGTAGGTCTTAGCTATTGCAACACAGGAGGAGGAGGATGATGTTGTTGGAACGGGCGCTCTGCGCTCTTATTTAGGAGGCTTTCACAGTCGTTGCTGGTCTCTGAGTACAGCAGGAGGAATGATGGTCCCTCCTCGCTGCCTGGTGAGGGGGACAGGGTGCAACTGTGTCACTTAATAGTGCCAGCTGTGAGGGGCATGGACAAGCTCCAATGACATTTCTGCTCAGCCCCAGGAAGAGAATTGCTGAGGTGAGGAGCGGGAGGATTGTAAAGTGGAGCCCTATGGAGAGGAGGAGGGGTATCCTCAAGACTTTAACCAGGAAACGGACTCGAGGCAAAAAGAAACGGAGAGGCAAGCAAACTCTTATTTCAGCCAGCAATCTGTGCTCTGCTCTGGGGAGGGCTTGCAAGTTGGAGCTTAACCAAAACACTGATTCTGCTTTTTTGGAGGGAGAGGAGGGGGGGACCTTTACCTGGCACATCAACCTTATCCTATCCTTTGCTCTCCATTTCTCCTGCCTGGGCTGAAGACGCTTTTTAAAAAGTAGGGCTGTTGTGTCAGGGCGGCATTGCAGCTGCATATGAGCTTGCTGGGGAACTCGTGCCATGCTGCATCCCTCTTCTCTGGCGTGCTCACACTGAGCAGGCTGTTACTCTTCAATGCATGCTGTGTCCTGTGTTACAAATTAGACCTGAACTAATTGGCAGGGATGCGGAAGCGCCCACGGCAGCGGGTGTAATTGGTGCTGTGCTCCCTGTGGTGTTGCCTGTCTTGTTCTTTTGAATCCCCTTTGGGGAGTCTGACATAATGTCCCGGCCATGTTGTGGGCATCCTGAGTGTCACTGAGGAGTAATTCATCTAAAGATGCTTGTGGGGGATGGAAAGCTGAGGAGGATTAAAGTCCCTTACCCTACTGACCGTGCCTGAAGGGAATGTAGTAACAACCCAAACCAGGCTACCTAGAAAATGGTAAAGGCTTTTGGTTACTGGAAGGAGCTATTTCTCTGTCTTTTCCTCCTCCTCTTCTTCCTTTCTTTCCTCTGTTACTGAAGTCTTCCCCACTGTGCAGTACCTAATCTTGGGTGACCATCACTCCAGGAGCCACAGGGACCCTGTGCCTCGAAAGGGGGATATCCTCTAGGCATGATCTGCTGCAGCTGTAAATGAACAAGTTTGTTTGACCTTGGTTACTTCCTAGACCAAGGAATTTATCACCCTATTTTTTTTTTTTTTTTGTCTTAATAGGAGCCCTGTAGCACTTACACAAGCGTCTGTTAAAACAATCTGTTAATTGTACATTTTCCTCCAGCCACTGTAGTGACAAAGAAATCCTTCTGCAGTGACTACCTTATCCAAGGCAGGAGAGAGTAACCCAGAGAAGCCCTGCTGGGTTTCAGATATAAGAATGCAGATATAGCCTATCTTGCCAAACTGTTCTAAGTGCAGGTTTTTTTTGAGGCAGAGTTGTGGAGGTGGATTTGAAGTGCTGATTCTCTGTGTTTCCTGGCAAGGGCATTCCCCTGGCACACAGTCCCTGGCTTGGCCTCAGTGGCTGCCGGTGGGGTGTTTGCCAGTCTGTGCTCCAGCCTGGTCCTCTCCTTGTTCCCAGCAGGGACACGTGCATCACATGAACACTGCTCCTGCCACCAAGCCAATGCAGTGTTTCAGATTTTTTTTCCTTACTCCAGTGCCATGAAAACTACCTGAAAGAAGGCATTTCGGTTGTTGCTAAAGCATTAGCTTCCTGCATGTCCCTTGCTCCCCTTGCCACTGTTTGGTCCCTCTTGCCTTTCTACACACTGAATTCTCTGCTGGTGCACGTGCATAGACGTAAGTCCCTGATGGCTTTTGTTTCTGGTTAAAAAACCTGTATTTATCTTAAGACTAAAACTAAGTAGGGGTTGTAGGTGTTACTTGCCTAAGTAGGTTGAAGGAAGGTTATAATGCTGCTGGATTCTGGGCTGGAGAAAAGACTGTGGGGGAAACAGTCTGAAACAAAGGAAAGCATCTCATCGTACTCTAGGTAGCCCAACTAGCACTGGTTTAAACCAGAGTGCACGAGTCAGGCTGATTGATCATGAAGAGAAACATGATACTTATTTGGAATGGACAGCTACGGTGAAAATTTGTATTATAAATTTCCATGTTGTCAGTTCATGGTCTTCTCTTCCTATTCCTGCTACTGGCTGTGATTCAACTATCTATAGAAAAGCTAAATCTCTTAAACACAAGCTTCTAGAGGAGATGACTCCTCTTTAAAGAAAATTAACTTACGTAATTTGAGGAGAGGCAGAGGCATGCTTAGGGAGCAAGGAAGTCTTCTAATTTTCTGGATTTCTTAAATCTGGTCCAAGGGGAGGCATTATGATAGTGTTTCCTTTCAGGAAACAGTTGAATTAATTGCTTTTTTTTCTAGGATTTTCATTTCACAGGATGCTGTTTTAATGGCTGATGCATTCTTTACCTCTTTCTTGGCAGGGATGCTAATTACTTGTCTGTAGAATCACTTTGCATCTCCAGCCCAAATACATACAAACCTGCTGAGTTTGGAAATACAGCACCCAGCATCCTGTGCTTGGCTGTCAGTCCCTTGACTTTTCTGGTGGACAGTTTCAGACCATGCTGCTTCCTTCCTGTCTCTTGTAGCCAATTTGTCATCAGAAATTCAGGAAAACCCAGAGTCTGCTCCTGGCTCTGTCCCTGCCATGTAAAATGGGACATTCAGCAAGTTGTGTATCTGCTTCTGTCTTCCCTTTCCATCTGCATCTTAATCCAGAGCGAGAGGAGCTGCTTCTTAATATGTAAAATGTATAATAGTGCTGGTGTCCCAAACTGCTGTAATTGAGAAAACCTGTAAAGTAATTTTGCATTAAGGCATGTTGGCACCTACAAAGTAAAGACCTAAACCTAGAGGTTTTCATGAGTTTTCAAGGCAGTTTCTAGGCCGAGCACAGTCAGGCTGTGCCTGGATTTGGGAGTGCAGAGGCCCCGTCTGCACTGTTTGTGTTGCATTACAGAGCCGAGATGCAGCAGCCCAAGGGCTCCCTCCACATCTGGCACTGTGCTGTGCCTGCCTCGTGGCTCCACCTCGAAATGCATGATTTCAGTTTGGGGGTGAAAAAGTCAGAAATAATTAAAAAAA